>OZ010595.1:61793047-61825547 GCA_963932145.1 Acanthosepion lycidas
CATTTTCTCATCGTACTGACGCAAACATCGATGTATGCAGACACATATACATACTTGGTCGTCCGTCAGGACTCATACATATATAAACATATGTGGGGAGTTTCGGATATGACATATCTATGTATACGGGTGGTGTTGTGTCTATACATACGCATTTGTATGTTGAAATTTAAAGACTGGAAGTGTGGCGGAAATGTCTTGTGAATGTTTATATACACACACTTTTCACACACACACACACACACACACATATATATATATATATATATATATATATATATATATATATATATATGGGTGTGTGTGTTTATGTATGCATGTATATTTGAACTTTATTTCAATCCTTCATGAGCTTTGCGTTCCTTAGTTCGTTTTAAGATCGTTTTAATCTCAATTCTTCTATTAAGCTTTCAGAATGATTATATATTGTTATTGCTCAGAGTAGAAGCCAATATGTTTATAAAAAAACCTGGGAGATTACAACGTTTCACAGCTTAATTTAATTATTGGACAATCTTGCAGTTATATCCGGTATATATAAAATAAATGGATAACGGCGCGGAATGAGAAATGTAAAATCGTGTTCGAAATCCTGTCGTGTCTTTTTTTTTTTACTTATGCTTAGTTACACTTGGGAAAGGTCAAAATCGATACCTTCTCCCTCTAGCTCTTGATTGGATAACACAACTCACTAGCTCTAATAGCCTATCAGTCTACAGCAAATAGAAACAAACCCTACTGCGAGAATATCGTCTACCGAGTATGTCATGAATCTATAGTGACATCATCGTCTAAGCGTGTATAACGTATGGTTGTTCTTTAAATCCCTATTCAGGACAAGGGTGACGCGTAATTACTAACTCAATTTTGATGTGAATTTCTCAAGAGTATAATAGTGATTAACGAATAAATGCAAATCGTACCGTCTTTGGAATGTTTGGCATAAACCCCACTTACGAAACACCATCATCACCGAAAGCTGAATTTCTGACCCCTAAACTCACTCTAAGTATAAATTTCAACTTGTATATGATCCATTGCTAGAGATGTTGAGATAAATGTTCTGCTGTCTGGACCACTCCTATATGTAATTGTCTCCTCTACACGAGCCAGAACAGTCCGAAAATAAATAGAGTATTGCTGGCATTTCTGGGATGGAGCTGCCCATTCTTTACCTTATCTTAATTGATAGGGTGCAAAAGCGTCTACGTAACCTTGTGGGTGATGAACTGGTTTCCAGCTTACCAACCCTTTCTCCAAGACGATCTCTTACAATCTCCTCGCTATAAGTCGCATTCGGTTAGCTTCATACCAAGAATTGATTCTTTGTGGGAGATAATCCTAGGAGGATATTTTCCTGGACATTACAAGCTTAATTCCTTGAAGTCTAGAGATAAACATTATTCTTTTCACGCAATTTTTAAAGTAAATCCCCCCAAGCAACACGGGAGTGTCACTAGTACGCAAGGGGTTACAGAAAGTGAGAGTAAGCGTAAAGAGGAGTGTTTAGAAAAAGAATAAAAAGAAAGACAGGGATCAAGGTCAAGGCATCAGAAGATGTCGATTGACATTACATTTGAATATTTGAAGATTATAACTATCAGATTATAACAATTTTTGTGGACAGTTTGGGTAAAAAAGTGAAAGGAAGGGAGTTCCACTGACGGGAGATTCGAGATAAGGAGCTGTTGGAGTAGAAGGGATGGCTAAATTTAGTCGTTTCGAAAGGGAAAGGGTGGGACCGTGATGCCAACCGAGTAACACACTTAAATTAATGCAGTTTGGGAACAAGTGAAAGTAGCTCGTTGGTGCAGTTAGCATGAAAGTACTTGTAGAAAAGACTGAGGGTTGCCATACCACTTCTGTGAGAAAGTGACTGTAGACGAGCGGCCAGATCAGGATTTATCACATTGGATATTTGCCTCTGATGAACAGCGGGAGCACCAGACCGTATATGGCAGCAATATAACCATGCAAGGTCGAATGGTTGATTTGTAGATTTGAAGGATGAACTCAGGCGTGAAAAAATCATTCTGGCCCGAAACAGAGAGAAATAACTTTCATTGTGGTAGATGAAGATATAGATTCAATATAGTTCTTCTAACTGTAACCATACACATAACAATCTTCTTTAGTAACTTTCTGTTGTGATTGGTTGTTTGTCATTGTAGAGGGTAAAAATTAGTACGAAAAAACACATCTATATTTATTAGGTTGGTGCAAAAAAATGACGTAATAATGTCGTTTTGCACCAAACTAATACATTCTTCACATCCTACAAATTCCGTGCCGAAAAATTAAAAAAATGTCCAAATTTACAATTCAGCATTTTATTAGGTACATTATTATTACCGACGCTCGAATTTCTCAAATTCCTAGGCGTCTATAATCCCATCAATAAAATTATTACATTATTTTTATGAATTCCTCCTATAGTATGAAACGATTTATACAGAACCGTTCTGCTTTGTCATTCAAAAGACCTAACTCTGTCTCCTTCCATATATATATATATATATATATATATATATATATATATGTGTGTGTGTGTGTGTGTGTGTGTGTGTGTGTGTGTGTGTGCGTGTGCGTGTGTGTGTGTATTAGGTAGGTGCAAAAATAATGACGTAATAATGTCGTTTTCTGACGTTAAAAAATACGTAAAAACGGTATTATTACGTCATTACTTTTGCACCAACATAATATATATATATATATGTATATATATTATATGCGCGGTACTTATTAGAAAGGGCTCAATATCAAAGATAGAGCTAACATATTTGGTTGGATTGATTTAAGTTTGTGACACTGGGTTTTACGCTTTTGCGATCGTCAGACAAACTGATTTATTTCTTTTTTAAATTTGGTTTATGTAGATTGCGTGTCTTGGTGTTATTATGAAAGTGCGGGGTAATCGTCGTCGTGATGTCATCGTCGGGGTAATCGTCGTCGTGATGTCATAGATGCATGTCCGTACATCCGATGAGATACGCAGACACACATACACACTTGCTCGTCCGCCGGGACTCATACAGATATAAACATATGTGGACAGTTTGGGATTTGACTTATGTATGTATATGGGTAGTGTTGTGTCTATACATACGCATTTGTATGTTGAAATTCAATGATTGGAAGTGTAGCGAAAATTTCTCGTGAATGTCTCGTCAATGTCTCCATGTCAACAATCAGAGCAATTTCCTATTTTTTCGCTGAATAATATATATATATATATATTATTGTTGTCTCGCAACTTAACATTTTCCCTCATCAGGCGATTTTCAAGTTCCGAAACCTGCAAATATTGGCGTAGTTTTGTAAAATATTACAATAAAAATATTATAATAGTATTTTGCTCTACGTTGTTTCCAGCACTTTAAAAACAAAACAAATGGTAACCACTGTTGACTCTTAATCTTTCTTTTCTTTCTCTATAATTGGATATGTAAACGCACGCACACACACACACACACACACATATCCTGGCATAGATTTTCAAACATGTGAGAAACCAGCGTACAAGATGATGCATCAATGTCTCCTTGAATTTCAAATCTAACATATTCCGCTTTAGAAAATGATCTATGATGCATGGATAATCTCAAATATATATGAAATAACTAGTTTACTCCGCCCCCGCATAACATCACTAACATCAACAATTCGTTACTTTGTATGAAAACTTTAATAAACAATAAAACATTTTAAAAATTAATAATGTTATGTTACACTTAATAACAATTTATTTTTCTCCTCTATGCCATCTCATTTCAGGACTTGGTCAATTTCTGCATCGCCACAATTTATATATATATATATATATATATATATATATATATATATATATATATATATATATATATAAAGTGAACATAGAAGTCAACACTTAGAGACGATAGCCTGTTTCATGCTAGATGCATGCAATCGTCAGGCCTGACGATTGCTTTAACATGTAACAGACTGTCGCCTCTAAGTGTTGACCAAAAATGTTCACTTTTATATATATATATATATATATATATATATATATGTGTGTGTGTGTGTGTGTTTCAGTTTTAAGAAGTACTATCATCTCTTTTGTTTTCTGTTACTTGTTGTTCGACGACGTCCCTCCGGAATGTGCTGGTGTTGTGTTCCTTGTTGGAGGCATGGTCATGTAATATGATAGATGTGTATTTAGAGGCCAACTTTTCTTTCATGCATCTTTCATTGAAAACGGCTGACAAGGAAGATTTAATTAATCTTTTTATTGAGTGTTGTTATTTAGTTACATAGCGCTAGATTGCAATTATTTCACCCGAATATGTTTCCTAACACTTCAAATCCATTGGCAAAATCCTTTTAATATTGTAGGCAGCTCATTCTTGCTAACGGCATTCAAATGATTAATAATTCTCCAGTATCGCGGGTAAATCTAATTTTTGAAGTTTCTCCATAAATCTTCCATTTTATTCAAATTCATATTGGCTAGTAGAATGACAAAATCCACCCATAAACGTTCTGAATAAACATTCTGTTCAACTCTAAGCTTCAGATTTTAACCGTGTTAAAAGAGACGACTCTCGTCAACAGAGAAACTTGCTCCCAAATAATTAGCTCATTGCAAGATTTTGTGTATTATTAGAAAATTAAAACAAAGAGGTTACATACTCTGAAAAACACAGTTGTTAGTTAAATAAAGAGTTTCCATAATTTCTAAAACATATATCTCATGGTTTTTCAGAAATTTTCGATGAAAATTTCTTTTTTTTCTTGGATGAAGTTTGAGATGTCTTCTATTTCTGGCACAGAATCAAAATCTTTGTCATTTAAATTGTTCAGCAGAACAAATTAAATGGAATAAAAATAAGAAAAAATAATTTTGGGTTTTAAAGGGTTTCGTATTTCATCTCTTTCTGCTTCTGCAAGGTTTGTTTTACCATATGCGGTATTCCGTTCTCGCGCTCAAAATGACACCGAATTTCTTTAATAGGAATGTTTTAGATACGTGTTCTATATATTCAAGATCTTGTTTGCGTCGACCGTTATCATAAACGATACATTTTCCATCAGTTTTGACCAATCTGATCGAAAACGGAACCATTTTTTGTTGTAATAGCAGAAAACTCACCAGAGAAACATGATCAAACTTGTTCTGTCCCTTCATAAAGTGAGGCACCATGTGTCGAACTTGAAAACGAAACCAAATATCTTTAATTTGTGAAAGGTCGTTGAGAATATCAGTTTCGAAACACTTCACCATCACTTAAATCAAAATCTTCGCTTTGTTCCGCACGATTTATCGACGTCGAAAGATTGCCTGAAACGTGCTTGATAGTTTGGGCTATAATCAACCTGACGAAATCTGCCAAACCAATTTGTGAACGTCTGAATAGTTTACACACAATCTAAATACACCTTCTGAGTATTTTTTTTTGTTGCAGAACAGAAGCTCGTTTGTTACCTAAATTCATAGAGCATTATATGTTGAAATTACCGCTTTTTATCCATCATTTTTTTCAGTTATTCATTTGTGCATAAATTATCAACATTCAACAAAGTCTGAATCGCAACTAACCGATGGAATATTTAAATCTAGATCACACCAAAAACCGGCTCTATAACAAACACCAGTTTCAAGTTGCGGTCATTTTATACTAAAAATGAAAAATGGGTACGAACTTTTGCAATGTTCTGATACTTCGATATAGCTCTCCATTAATAGTTCCCAGAATTGCATAACGGGCTTGCATACAATAAGAAAAGAAATAATTCCAAATCATTATATTTACACCTCCATGATTTGCTGTTAAGGTGATTCTTTTTACTTATATGCTAATTTATATTTTCTGTAGCCTTGAGAAATGCTTACGAGTAAATTTCAAGCAAGAGCCCTGATGCTTTCTGCTCAGAGCGGATATCATTTTTATGCCATTTCTTTTCAGTTTCTTACCAGAAACTCTCCTATACTTACTTGTACATCTTTGTCGAAAAATATTTGATCATCTAATCTCAGTTTAAATCCTTTTGTGTTTGATTTTCATTGGTTAATCATTTTTTTACGTGCATTCGACTTTAATTCAAACAACACCGAAGTTTGTTTGTTTACATGTTTAGCGGCATATCTACTCCGTATGGGTCATTTAATGTCGAAATTTAATTTTCTTGGGATCATTAGTAAATACTTTTTCAAAAATCTGTTGCAAGGAATAGTATTTGTTTTTAAAAAAAATGTATTACTTATATTTTTTTTACTATGAAAATGCACTGCTTTATTTTTACTATGAAATGTATCTTTATACTTTCATAGTGTTTTGTTTTGATTGAGGGTTCACTATTTGCTCAAAGACGGGACCCTAACAGGTTCTACTACCCCTGGTAATTGTGGACCTGGGAACAACATTAATTAAGAGGTGGTTTCACTCTCATCATAATCTCACGATCAGAAACGGGTCTTGCTGCTGAATGTAGTTACAACACAAAATTAAAAATAGCAGAAATTCCTAGTTATTTTTTCTCCATATCGCATTCTCTGATGAAGCTTTTATAAAAGTGAAACTGTTAGATTGATAAAAGTTTTCTGTTTGTTCTTTCTCATGTGATTCTGTGGGATTCAGATCCATATTTGATCTGTATTCTATCCTGTTTCATATATGTAAAGACTTGATGGATTTTAAACATCTAACAGATATGGTTGCGATATCCGCGAGAAACACTTTAACACACGAAAGCAATTAGAAACAGATTGAAACACGTGCATTTCCTAACGTAGGTTAGATGTGACACAAGGTACAATTTAGAGTGCATTCACTACTCAGTCGTAATTGGTCTAGCGACACAAGCTTGCTAATCATAACCCCAATATATATATATATATATATATATATATATATATATATATATATATATATATATATATATATATATATATATATATATATATATATATGTTGGCTAGAACAATTACGACTGAGTAGTGAGTTCGATCTTGACTGGGTGCACCCTAATTTCTGCATTGTGTCACATATAAGATAAGTTTGTAAACTCGATATATATATATATATATATATATATATATATATATATATATATAAAAGAGTACGTCGTCTTTGCCGACGCGTTTCAGCATTTGGCTTTATCAAGGCGAGTGATGAAAAACGAAAATGAAATATTTTGTAGTTACATAAAATTCGAAAATTTCTAAAAAGAGGCACTTATGAAATGACGAAAATCATCGTGAAGGATTAAGCACTATTTTCCAAATGTCTATTCTCTTTCAATTTCTTTTCTCTACAGATTTCTTCTGAGACATGTCATGTTATGCTGTAACCGAGTTAGCTATCTCTTCTTCATCTAGCCTACCATACCGATTTTAGTCCACAAGAATTAATTCATCCGGCTGTACCAGAGGGACACGTCTGATTGCAACAGATATCTCTTTGTCTCTGCTCGTAACGAGAGAAAACCTTTCCTCGGTGAAGCGAAATTAATGATTGCTGGTACAATGAAAGAACATACACCCTCTCGCTAGTTCGGTTCTAGAGATTACTGGCGGCTCTGCGACAGTGTCCTGAACAACAGCAAATTCTGAATCCAACCTCCATTCAAATAATTTGTACTATTGACATCTACAAATGAGGTGAAATGCTTTGCTCAGAAATTCTCTTCCAACTCAAAACTCGACTCATCTACAGTACCCCACCTGATTGCCCCTCTCCCTATAACTGAGACTGTACTGAGTGATATGCAGATTACTTCGTCTCTGGTCTGGGACACCATTTCTAAATTAGACTCCTATAAGGCAAGTGGAAGTGACTGGAAACTAGCGGTCTTTCTGAAGAAATGTGCTCCCGAACTGGCCCCACTTCTCTACAAACTCTACAAGTATTGCTCCGCTGCTTCCTAATTTCTGTATTGTTGGAAGTACTCCTCTGTAGCCCCTGTTTAAGAAAACTGTAGAATATTTTGCCGCCTCTAATAATCGGCCTATTTATCTCCTTCCGCTCTTCGGCAAAGTATTCGTGACTTTAATCAATAATGAAGTGTTTAAACATTTTACCTCTCACGGCTTACTCTCCAATATTGATTCCGTTTTTCTCGGTCTAACGCTTATGTGCTTATGGCCATCACTGAATATGTATATCAAGCTCTTGATAATAACGGCGAAAATTGAGCTGTGGCTATAAATATCTCAAAGTCGTTTAAAAGGTTTTCGCATGCTGGTCATTTACGTATGCTTTCGGGCTACGGCATTATAGGACGATTGTTTGATTTAATCCAATCATTCCTATCACATCGTGAAATGAAGGTCGTCCTGAACGCGCTCGACTCCAGATCCTTTCACAGTGACGCGGGTGTCCTCCAAGGATCTATACTGGGCTCTACTCTGTTTTTGATCTTCATCAATGATCTTCCTGATGTCATCAATCCTAAAAAGTACAACCAATCAGTGGTTTACTCGAGAAGGAAATAGCATATAAATTTTATTGCCTCTAAAACTACACTACTCTCATTTAATCATCATAAAGAAACTTCCCTGCCCGCCATCGGCATGGTTGATGCTGGAATGCAGGAAAACGTTTCACTGTGCCTTCTAGGCGTCATGTTTTCATCTAACATGAAATGAAACAACTACTTTGATTCATTTGCTGTATCAGCTGTATGGAAAGTTGGTTCATTGTGTCGTGCCAGAAAGTTTTTCTCGTCAGATTTATACATCTAGCTTTCGACTGTGCATTGAAAACATTGACATATCTGGTCTGATACCTCTGCTGTTATAGGAAAATAAATTTAAAAAATCATATAATTCTAGATACATACATATCAAAATCTATACATTCAGTTTTTAGAAAAATATTCCAGGCTTGATTTGTCTCATATGCAGTCATTACTACAAAATATATCACACTATTGCCCATCATTATTTTGCAATTTATGCAATACAGCTTGCAGAGAAGCAACTGGACTTATATGGAATTGCAAGTAACATCACCTTGCTAACAATGCGGCAAAAGGTAAACTGCATACAATGGATATGACAAGCTGAACTGAAAATTTAACAAATACGTACACCTTGTCAAGGTAACCAACAGTAAATTCACAGGAATGGCCGTATTCGGAAACGATTCGTCTTTTCACGACGTATCTATGTAACGACATCACAAACGATAAACGTCCTGGGTATGACGTTAAACTGCATCCAACAGCAAAGCCTCTGATCAGGAGGTTTTGAGGAGCGTGGAACCACCTCTAAATTGCTGGTGTTCCCAGGTCCACCTGATCCGGGGTGGGAGCGCCTGTTAGGGTCCCAACTATGGGTTAATATTCAACTCCCAGTCTATCCCACGTCCTGTTTATGACGATACACTACATTCGAGTCCATAGGCATGACGATAAACTGCATCCGCGTCCATGGGCATGACAGTAAACTGCTTCCGCATCCATGGGTATGACGATAAACTGCATCCGCGTCCATGGGTATGACGATAAACTGCATCCGCGTCCATGGGTATGACGGTAAACTAAATTCGAATCCATGAGCATGACGATAACCTGCATCCGCGTTCATGGGTATGACGATAAACTGCATCCGCTTCCAAGAGTATGACGATAAACTTAATCCGCGTCCATGGGTATGACGGTAAACCGTATCCGCGTCCATGGGCATGAGGGTAAACTTCATCCGCGTCCATGGGTATGACGATAAACTGCATCCGCGTCCATGGGTATGACGGTAAACCGTATCCGCGTCCATGGGCATGAGGGTAAACTTCATCCGCGTCCACGGGCATGACTATAAACTGCATCCGCGTCCATGGGTATGATGGTAAAATGCATCCGCGTCCTAAGGTATGACCATAAACTGCATCCGCGTCCATGGGTATGAGGATAAAATGCATCCGGGTCCAAGGGTATGACGATAAACTGCATCCGCGTCCATGGGTATGACGGTAAACTGCATCTGCGTCCATGGGTATGACGGTAAACTACATTCGAGTCCACCGGCATAACGATAAACTGCATCTGCGTCCAGGGGTATGACGGTAAACTGCCTCTGCGTCCAAAAGTATGACTATAAGCTGCATCCGTGTCCATGGGTATGGCGATAAAATGCATTTACGTCCAAGGGTATAACGATAAATTGCATCCGCGTCCAAGGGCATGACGATAAACTGCATCTACATACTGGGTACGGCGATATACTACGTCCAAAAGAAAGGTTGTTTTTGAAAAATAAGTTTGTCGGCTATACGTTTTTGGGAAAATAGTATTACCAGCTATACGTTTCCAAGGAATAATGTTGTTGTCGGTGCGTTTTTGAAAACCGATATTACCAGCTATACGTTTTTTTAACAAAACCTTAATCAATGGAACTGTAACGTGGGTCAAAACACTGTGAAAGTGTAAAAATGGGTTTTAAGAACAGAAGCTCTTTGTAAAAAATTATTACCATCAATACATTTTTGAAAACCAAATGTTGGCAACAATGCATTTTTGAAAGAAAAACCTAAACAAACCTCAAAACACAAAGAAATCCAATGTACCAAACAGGAAAACAATGATCACAAAATACACATAAGATACTTCAATGGAACTGTAGAGGAATAAATAAAAAAATACTATCAGAAATACATTTTTGAAAGAAAAAAAAATATTACCAGCTATACGTTTTTGGAAAATACTATTATCAGCTATATATTTTTGAGGAAAGAGATATTGATAGAAATGGATTTCTAACATAACTAAAATATTATCGCGGGAAAAAAACCCGTTAGCATTAAATGGCCTATTGAGTTTGATATGCCGTAAAACAAATCAAATCAAACAAACAAACGTTTAAAATACGATACTTGAAAGAGCTAACCTACACCATCTGACACTATATACAGGAAAATTTGAAACAGTATATAAGAGAAACACCGTTGCTTGAAGTCACAATACTCAAAAACTAGCCAAGAACACGTAATATATACACATATATACACATATTGTCAAGAGAAAAATTTCCTTACAAATAGATTTAAAACCTGTAAAAGAGATATGAACATATAGAATATGTGATTCTCTTCGGAAAACAGATAAATAAAAACTTAAAAAAAGAATCATTCGTTTGTCTAAAACCAAAACTGTATGCCATCAGTTATGGGAGCGAGGCTTGTCATGTTACTAAAATTGTCTAATGAGAAACGACCATCATGTAATAAAATTAACATTTGAAATTCGAGATTTTAACGATGTTCAAATACCAACAATTAGATCTGGAAGAAAGTCAAAGATATTCTCAGCGTTAACACACGCTCATATTATATAGAACCTGAAATATACTTGAATTATTATTCATAATCCAATGTCTTTCTGATACTTACGGTATAATAACCATGAAAATAACATCTCAAAGACGTATTGCTGTGAAGATCAGAGACGGAGAAATAATATATATTGGAAAATTAGTAATGAATAATAAAAAAGTAAGAAAAGACATATATAGGAAATTGGTCTGTAGGATTAGAACATTATATATATATATATATATATATATATATATATATATATATATATATATATATATATATATATATATATATATGTATACATACAGGACTTTCTCTTCGTTTTCGACGTATGAGGGTCAAGCAGATCAGTTCTTAGGTCCAATAGCCAGCCTATATATATCTTTTCATTATATTGGTAATGTTTTGTGCAGAACAGACCACACTTTCTAGAAGAGCCGAGTAAAAAAAAAATGGTGCACATTATCCAATCATGTTCCTTCGCAGGTTTTGAATTCAAATAATTATCTGAGATCGTTTGACACCGAATCTATATATATATATATATATATATATATATATATATATATATATATATATATATATATATATATATATATATATATATATGTTGGAGTCTCTTATCGTGAGCAATAAATCAGGGTCAGCATTGGATGGTGACATTCGTTTTACCCTTAAGCATGAGAACAGGGGCTATTGTTGAGGAAATCATGTAAGGGAAAGACATATTTAATTTGTGCTTTCTTAAATGTGATATTAGCCCAGCCTTTCTGCGGGCGATACAGCCACACTGACAGATGCATTTTCTTAATGGAGGATTTTGATTGTGTCTCTGCTTCAGAGGTCGACAAAGCTGATCATGGTGCTTCAATCAACTGTCTTCAAAACCCTTTAACTTAACTAAACATGTATTAAGCCATATATATATATATATATATATATATATATATATATATATATATATATATATATATATATATATATATATATATATATATCAAGAAATATAGTCTTAAAATATATATTTATGGATAAAGTGCTCAATATCAGAGATAGAGCGTGTGTAAATATAAAAGTGAACATATAAGTCAACACTTAGAGGCGATAGTCTGTTTCATGCTAGATGCAATCGTCAAGCCCGACGATTGCATCTAGCATGAAACGGACATTGCATCTTTCCTCTCTGTGTGTATGTATATATATATATATATATATATATATAGATAGATAGATAGATAGATAGATAGATAGATAGATAGATAGATAGATAGATACATAATGGTTTTAAAATGAAAAGTGCCCAAATCGTCAAACGTCATGAGATAATATTCTTTTCATATTTTTAGGCAATACTTTTAGCCATCTTAACACACCTTGTAAGAAACACTTGAAAACTCTTTGTGTTATTCGTCTGGAATCGTTTTGTGTCAGCCACACTGTTTTCTCAAATGAGCAATTTTGAGAGGAAAAAAGATCATTCAGGCCTTCAGTAATGGTACCAATATTATACACTGGCTCCTATCTTCGAAGTCCATTGAAGAACAATCAAGAGAACGGTGAATAAGTTGAAAAAAGAGACAACGGTAGAAACGAAATCTTGATTAGGCTGTCACAACAGGAAAGGGGATCATCATTTCAATATAGAGCTAAATTCACATTGTGCAAAATAATGTCCAATAGTGTTATAAAAACCTCGGAGAATCCCTGCAAGTCATCTTTAATCTTTTCTATGATACAACGGTAGAAAGATTCAGCTAACAATTGCACAAATTTGCTGTTAAACGATTTGTACAATTTTGCTCTTACACCCGGTATATATATATATATATATATATATATATATATATATATATATATATATATATATATATATATATATGTGTGTGTGTGTGTGTGTGTGTGTGTGTGTGTGTGTGTGTGTGTGTGTGTGTGTGTGAAAAGTGTGTGTATATAAACATAAATAAATATATATATATATATGTGTGTATAATTATTTATATATTATATGCGCGGTACTTATTAGAAAGCGCTCAATATCAGAGATGGAGCTAACATATATGGTTGGATAGATGTGAGCTTGTGACTCTGGGTTTGTCTGACGATCGCTAAAGCATGAAACCTAGGGTCACGAGCTCACATCTATCCAACCATATATATATATATATATATATATATATATATATATATATATATATATATATATATATATATATATATATATATAACTAGACTCGTTTTCGAAAAAACTACGAATTTTTGATTTGCAAATAATCAAATCAATCTCGAGGGAAAAAAAGGTTTTAAAAAAAGAAAGAGCTACAAACATGAACTACTGTCGAACAAATCGCACAGATGCAGGTCTGAAGCCCAAAGAAAAAAGCCCGATACGAGTAGACAACTAACTAACAAAAGAGCTCAATACAATCGTAGAGCAGACCTAGATACACCTAGTGAGCCAGACAAACCTACCTAGGTTTCGCCTAAACGGATCGTCAGGAAATGTATACTTTCCCTGACGATCCGTTTAGGCGAAACCTAGGTAGGTTTGTTTGGCTCACTAGGTGTATATATATATATATATATATATATATATATATATATATATATATATTCATATATATTGTAATACGTCCATATTTTACGCTTGGAACCCATGAGCAATTAGTCTGATCAGGTGGGCCTGAACTCGATGGAAAGTTAATCTGCAAAATTCGGAGATAACTGATCATACAGTATAAAATGTCATTTATGTAAGCAATGTGCATATATGGCATGAATATTTGACACACTATCAGTCCTTAGCTACTATATATCATATTATACCATTCGGATCAAATCTACTACAAATGAACCGTTAGCTCTCATATATTGAAATTAGCAGCAAAGTTCATCATCATTCTTATTATCAGTTAATATCTATTGCAATAATATCTAATCTCAATAGACAAAAGATAAACTCTACTTGTCCATCCGTGTGTCCGAAACCCTTCTAATTCAGATTGCATTTACGCTGTATAGACATTTTATATCTTTATGCCATCAGGATGATATCAGGATTGAAAATCTGCCCTTCATTTGGTGCTTGAACACCGAGCATTTAGATAATTTTTTTCCGTATGAAGAGGGGACAGTTGAAAAATCAAATTTTAAAATAATTAAAAATATTAGTGATTTTAAAAGTTTTTAATTTACATTGAGTTTAAAATACACAAAAATTATGTAAATTTAAAAATATCTTCATTAATTTCTGACTTGAGGAAATCAATTTTGTTTCTTCAAAATGGAAAGAAATCAGGGTTAAATTTAGTTATCGTAACGTAAAAGTTCGGCAGATTGTGTGATTTGAAGAACTCAACTCAATTTATGTGCAAAGTGTTCGTAAGGTGAAGAAGTGAATTTTTTGCCTGAATTGTAATTTCAGTCCAGATCGTTTTTTTCAGACGGAATTGGAGTTAGAGACCGAATCAAATTTAATGTGCGGTTTTGCTATTCTATGACGTGAATTGAGGAATTTAACGTTATTTCTTCAAAATTATCATTGCTATTTTCTCAGCTGAACCAGAGGTCTCTTTAGTTTTGGGCCTGAGACACAATTAGCTCTCAACGCGAGCGAGTTTAAAAGGCCACACCGAGCTCGATCTTAATAAGTGTAGAGTAAAAAAAAGAAAAAAAAAGAAAAGTACTAAATAAATGTTAAAATATTAATTTTACGTCAATATTCATTTAATTCACATATAATCATTCATATTAATTTCCCTTACGCCATTCGTATCTATCTATCTATCTATCTATCTATCTATCTATCTATCTATCTATCTACCCCAGCCCGATTCTATCTATCTATCTATCTATCTATCTATCTATCTATCTATCTATCTATCTATCTATCTATCTACCCCAGCCTGATTCTATCTATCTATCTATCTATCTATCTATCTATCTATCTACCCCAGCCTGATTCTATCTATCTATCTATCTATCTATCTATCTATCTATCTATCTATCTATCTATCTATCTATCTATCTATCTACCCCAGCCTGATTCTATCTATCTATCTATCTATCTATCTATCTATCTATCTATCTATCTATCTATCTATCTATCTATCTACCCCAACCTGATTCTATCTATTTATCTATCTATCTATCTACCCCAGCCTGATTCTATCTATCTATCTATCTATCTATCTATCTATCTATCTATCTATCTATCTATCTATCTACACCAGTCTGATTGTATGTATATATATATGTGTGTATCTGTTTTTTTTTCTGTCTCTTTGCACATATGGCCATCTATCGTTACATATCAATCTCGTCATTATAAATCTTGAATTAATATATTGTCGCATATTACTGGTGATACCACACACACATACACATACACATACACTTACAAAAACACAAACACAGTAAACTATCCACAACTCCGTTTGGTTTCTAATGAAAGCTGTTCATGATACAAAATGGTGTCGTAAAAATATATTCAATTTTATTATTAATTATACATTTTACTTTCTATTTAATAAGGGTGTAAGAAGTTTTATTGTGGCTCTGGGCTTCGTAGTTAACACATTTCGTGAAAGTTTGGAGAAAGAGCTTAAAATAAGTGCAGACATTTCCCGAATAGTAAGTATATATTTATTAATTATTAGTTAATATTAATTCATTTTTTTCCGACACGAAAATGGTTGAAAAGCACAAAAATCGCCTTAATCCTAATATAGCTGATTTAAAGCATGAAAGGATTTCTTACGATATCAGTTGATTTCTTGTTTATTTCTTTACATCAAAAGAGAAATTTCTTTCATAAAATGTACTTTGAAAACAAAATTAATTATAAATATTAAGACGATAAATGTCGTTTTAATGTTACACTAAGCTTCATAGTTAATATGTTTTGTGAAGATTTCGAGTAATAGCTGAAAACAGATGTATCTTTTTATCAAAATAATAAGTATATTTTTTATTATTCACACATGATATTTACTTGCATTTAGTTCAAAATGCGTAACGGCAGCAAAGCAGTGTGAATTTAGTTTTTACTAACAAATCACGTGACATATTACCTCTTTGCCTTTCAAGTTGTTCGTTACAAAAAATATTCTAATATAGTGTAGTGACTTGTATAAACATATATTATGATATGCATATTTAAATTTATTTAGCGGTGTTGTTCTAACGTATTGGATTACTTGGGTTATAATATGCAAGCATTTGTTTATATAATCGAAAACATGAAATAATGAATCTGCTATTATAAATGCTGTAAAAATAGAAAAAACCGCTCAAACTCAAGAACCACTTATCTAATATTAATAAAGCTTATTGCATTTGGCAACGGTTCAAGCAAAAATATGCTACTAAATTGGTTGGTATATTATCTACATTTAAATCTGTATCTCGGAAACACACATAAAAGATTAGAATATTTCCATCTTTATTTCTCTCTCTCTCTCTCTCTCTATATATATATATATATATATATATATATATATATTTTTTTTTTTCTATGTACAAGGGAGGGTTTGGACAGTATTTTTTCATCTCTGCAAAATTGATTGAAGTCTAACAAAAATTATTTTTTGTGGACTTTTTTTCTATTATTCAGAATATTTATTTGATTTACGATTAAAACATGAATACAATTTTTTGGGTGTATGATTATGATCAGCTTTCATAAATTATTATGAAATATATTCTATTATATTTTGTATGATACTGATACTATTATTAGTTATTATGATATTGATACTATCACATTAGAAATATGCTTTTCTCTCCCTTCGTTAGTTCGCCTGACCGTTACGCCCTGCCAATAAATAATGAACTATTCCGTTTCGATCGCGTGGACAAAATGAGAAAAAGACATTGTCTAGATTCAGTGAGAAAAAGAAAGAAAGAAGGCAAGATAGAAGTGCAGAGAAATAATCAGATTAAACTGACGAGAACAGATACTACACTTTGATATTAGAAAATTCAGAAAAGCTATTGTATTTTCTTGCCACCAGACGCTGACATGATGTGACATAATGTTCGTTTAATGCTAGGGTATTGGGGGGTGAGCACGAATACGTCGGCCAGTACCAAAAGAGTCGCAGCTCCCACAATGTTATTACTACGTATCCCAATTTGTTTAGAGGAATGAGTACTTATGTCCTGGTGACGGGCCCCTCTCAAGAATATATTCAGTTGCGTTCTGTATGCAGTCAGAGATAGAATTGAGTTGCGCTTGAAGGAAGACATTACTAATTTTTTATCCTAGGCAAAAAGCTGAGATTATATGTAGATCGTGATAGAAGCGACATTATTTAGACACACAATATGGAACGATGGAAACCGTGTGAAACAATCGCCCCAAATCGTTTTACCGTAAATCAAAGAACATGATCTGCTGACTTATTTTTATATTATTATTATTATCAAGAGCAACGCATGTAAATGCGAATTTGGTTAGCGTATGTTATATTAGTTGTGCTATGTTTCAACTTTTTTTGTTGCCGTTATTGTTGGTTTTTTAATTATCCATTTTTCATGCGTTTCTTTACTAAGTTTGCTGGATTATTTTTTCAAAGATGAAGAAGAGACTCAAAAGAATAGAAGTGTGGTTCTTCTGAATGAATAGTTGAGCAACGACCAAGTTTTAGAGAAAATGTCAACAAAAAAGAAGGTAATATTTAACACCAGAAATAGACAACTGAGGTTTATGGAGCAGATAATGAGGAAGCAGGGCTTGGAAAATCTGATACTCACGGGGGAGATAGAGGACTGTAGGAACAAGGGAAAACATTGCGTAAGATACTTAGTGAGCTTGAGTAAATGGATGACAGTTCAGGTTTAAGAGAAATTGGCAGGAAGACCAAAATTGTTAAAAGCTACAAGAGATAGGGATATGTGGAGAACCACAATCACCTACGTAGTGAGGAGACATGTCACAGAAGATGTGGATCGATTAGCATAGGTTTTTACAAGAAATTTTTAATTGATCATATATATTTGATAAGTTTAAAAAAGACATTGTGTGGTTTGACCTGTATTTCTTTTTTCTATTTTTCAGGTGAGTGGTGTATCTTGATGCTGGAAAATCAGGAGAAATATTTCCTGTTAAACAGATAAGTAATGCACATTATTTTAGAAGGATTCTAATGTGAAATAGGATACGTTTAAAACTAGACGAGCTAAAATTACTTTTCTCATTTGAAAATTGAAAAGGAATGTTAAAATTAAAAACTAAAAAAAAACAATTTTCAATAAGTCTATCCCACTAACCGACAATAGTAATTCGAACTAAACACTAGTAAATACCAATAACTAGATAGCTCAGAGTATAGCTGATAGGACATAATATACAAATACGCCAAATATATATCCTACTTGAATGGTATTGTATATATATATATATATATATATATATATATATATATATATATATATATATATATATATATATATATATATATATATATATATGTATATATATATATATATATATAAACCCCTGTGTAATAATTTATAGAATGAAATTAAGAAGACGTGTATAAAAGCCGGAATAAATAGACTGTATAAAGCGTAAATATAATGGCGCTAAGTTGGATAAACTGTGTGTAAGTTAATTTTGAAACTGTGTGGTATGTGTAGTTTTTAATCTTTTTCTCACTTACTAGTTACACGACCTTTGTTTAAAATTACGCAGTTAGCTTTTTAAACATCAGAAACCAACAACGAAACCGATTAGAAACGAAATTCTGATGTGTTCTGAAAATAACTAACGCTTAAAATAAATATATGCTGCATGAATGTTAAACATATATATATATATATATATATATATATATATATATATATATATATATATATATATATATAGAGAGAGAGAGAGAGAGAGAGAGAGAGAGAGAGAGAGAATTTGTCTGTATGTATAGATAATTTTGGCAAGTTTTCGATTATATATATATATATATATATATATATATATATATATGTATGTATTGTTTGTGTGTATAGCTAATGTTGGCAAGTTTTCGAATCTCTTTTATTACTGCCTATTAATTGAGTGTTATTGCTTTACGCTCGATTAGCGTCAGTCATTTTCAGGTCTAACAAGTAAATAGCACTGACAAGACGAAAAACACTTTATGATTGAACAAAAGATGTTGCTGTTTTGGTTGCTGTAACTCAAGTGGACGGTCTCATTATGTTGGTGAAAGCCGGCATAATCATTGCCTTCAGTTCTTTTTTTACTGTTTCCAGATGTTTTGTTGCTTTCTCGGTCAACTCTGCCCACACATAATAATCAACGGGTTTGTCGTCTGCGGAGTTAGGTGCCCAGTGGTGATGTGGTCGTAGAAATTCTCTGACAGCCATGACTGTGTTCTCCTGCTAGTGTTACATGGTGCAGAGTCCTGTTGTCAGATACAAGGTCTTCCAGCAGCTACCCTCTTGACCGAGGGCAGCAGTACCTACTCAAGTAATTTATGTAGGCCTCCGTGTTAAGCCTGAGGTTATCATCAACTCATTTCAAAGTGTTCTTTTCTTATGAGAATGATCGGAGTTGGTTTTCCGCACTGCCGTACATTCATAAGCGCAATAAAACTAATGGAGCTCTTTCCCAACCCTCTGCACTCTCTGCAGATTGATACTCAAATACTCTGAAACGTATTGGAGCATGCGCAGCGAATTCCAACCAGTACAGCATTCTGTTTCCAAATTTGGGCCGAAGTGAATTAAGTCTTGGTGCTATTTTCCTCACAGACGGCATGGAACTGACCCTACAGTTAGGTGCAACAAAGTAAATAAAAAAAACAAAAACAAACAAACAACGGACATCCACAAAACAAAAAATTGAATTATGACAATTAACCTATTGCAACATGTAAATTTTTAGAAAAAAATATTATGCATAAATGTATTCAGAATGTTGCGTAAGCACAATTAAGAATTTCAATCCTAATCTCTAATTCCAGCACCATTATCTATCTATCTATCTATCTATCTATCTATCTATCTATCTATCTATCTATCTAGGCTAATCTGTTCATTATCATTCTGTCTATACGAATGTGTTCATAAATCTATGTATCTATGTATCTATCTATCTATGCTAATCTATTCATTATCATTCTGTCTATACGAATGTGTTAATAAATCTATCTATCTGTCTATGCTAATCTGTTCATTATCATTCTGTCTATACGAATGTGGTCATAAATCTATCTATCTATCTATCTATCTATCTATCTATCTATCTATCTATCTATCTATCCTCATCTGTTTATTATCGTTCTGTCTATCGAAATTTGTTCATAAATCTATCTATCTATCTATGCTAATCTGTTCATTATCATTCTGTCTATACGAATGTGGTCATAAATCTATCTATCTATCTATCTATCTATCTATCTATCTATCTATCTATCTATCTATCTATCTATGCTAATCTATGCTAATCTATTCATTATCATTCTGTCTATACGAATGTGTTCATAAATCTATCTATCTATCTATCTATCTATCTATCTATCTATCTATGAAAACATTCACTTCCGCACATACTCACACACACAGATATGTACCCATTTTCTTCTGTTTCTTTCTTCCTTTCGTGCTCTATCTCTCTATTTACACAGATGTTAGGACAATATTTATTCGGATAATCTCACAAAATATTCATCCATGATATCTTTATGACAATCCACGTCATATTCCAGACATGAGTTAAATTTCCTTCGTAAATGTGTTTTTCAACCCCTTAAGTTATTTCGGTAATTTATAATTTGAATATAAGTGCAATGCTAAATATAGTGACAGTACTGCTCAGAAGATCGATCTGAACATTGATCAGCAGATACCAAAAAATATTCGTAAAGGACATTATGACAATATTCATCTGCTTATAAATCCGTGCGGACATGTGTTTGTAAATCACATTAGAAAAGATAATGGGGTTTCTATTTCCACTTTCACCAGAGTTTTTGCCAGTCGTCAGTCAATCGCATTCACATGGACGTTTCAAAACACTAAAGAACTTCTACGTCTTCAAAGCATTGAACTTGACATGCGAAGCTGTGACGTGATCGTAACAGCTTTGTTTGGCACGTGTCGATGGTCATCATAATAAGCTTTTATTAGACTGAGTTAAATTGCATCTGCAGAAACATTATTCTGATAAATACGACATTCAACTATAGGTGGTCATATGAAGATTTAGACACATGCAGATAGAAACAGGGAAAAAACAACTTCTGTCTGTAGATGGAAGACAGAATGAACAAAGCCATATATGGGATTGATAAGGAGTAACCCGAACCGGATGATAAAATATAAAAAGACTCCTCTTAGCAAAATAAAATTAAAAACTAATCAAAATAACAAGAAAAAAGACGGAAATTTACAAAAGGTTTTTTCGATAGAGATTATATATATATATATATATATATATATATATATATATATATATATATATATATATATATATATAATTATTTATTTAAAAATATGATTCCAACTCGCTACATAAGAGGTCTCATTTTTCAAAACAAGGGCCGAAAACTTCAAAATAATGTTTGAAGTAACTTGAGTTAAAGTAGGCTCTGTTCCATCTTCAAGCGAAATTATTTTTTTTTTGGAATAACTTATTTCTGAAATTTACGAGTTTTAATTGTATATTCAGAATTGAAATCAAAATTTCCATGGTAACATCAAGGGCGGATTGTTTAGAATAGGCAGGAGTGGGGTGTTAATAATTTGTATCAGTATAGAGTTACTTTCATAGATGCCGGGTCAGGGTAAGGTGGGGGTGGCTAAATTAACGACGGAGGAAGTTTTCGCATAGACTGGCTTGAGCGTCTATGGAGATTTATTTATTTATTTATTTTATTATATCTCTTTATGAAAGGGATTTGTGTATATAAAAAGCCGTAACGTTTGTTTTTTGACGACTTCATAAAGGGTTATTTTTTTTGTAGCGTATTAAAACTATGTATATGGGCTATGGATTTTAAAATTTATTTTAAGGTATGCGTGTTCTTAGCTAGTTATTCAGAGCGTAAGTTTGGTAGTGTCGACAGAAAACCGTTAATTCATGCCTGTTGTTTAATAGATTTTTATAGTTTAGAAGCTTAATTATGTGTAGTTTCTCATGGAGGCACAAAGGGCATGGGTCATCCCAAGTTTTGCAAGTTCTAGTCCTGTTAATAATTTTCCAACTTGCAAAACTTGGGATGACCCAACGTAACAAATAACGGACACAACAGATGTCAATAAAAAATGAACAAGCTTCCAACCCTTGTCTGGATGATTGGATTTCTCTGTATCCTTGGTAACCGTAAATTATGAATTTCCCTTGCAGTTGACACTCAGTAAATTTAAAAAATAAATTACTCCAAAATTCGTTTGAGGATAAAATGGAACTAATGTTTTTAATTTACTTACAAAATAAAATTTAAAGATTTTAGCTTCCATTTTTGAAACATGGTTATTACTGCGTAGCGAAAAACATTTTGAATCAGTTAATTTATTGTATATATATATATATATAAGTGTGTGTGTGTGTGTCTGTGTTTATCTCTGCGCGCCAGCACGTGTGTATGTGTGTCCGCGGTGCCTGTTTCTTTATATGTAATCCTGTAAATCTCAGTCCTTTAAAAGTCAATTCGTGCAAGAGCGCATAAAATATATAGCGACGACGTACTGGTCGTTCAAAGTAAGGAACATATTACTGGTGGTACCCAACGGCTGTAGGTCACCACGTCAAGGAGTTATCGATCATCGGTCGCGCCATTTCCTTATGATAGGAACTGCATTCTCTTGGGCCTGCGGCTTCATGTCACGAGTAGAATCACATCTGTCAATAACGATTCCTTCCTTTAAAACAATATGGTTTTCAGAGTGTAAACAAAATCAATGTACATGTGCAATAATAAAAAATAAAAAAAATAAAAAATAAAACAGATGAGAAAGTTGAAAAACTGTAGTAAGTCAAAAGAAGTGGCCATTTAAATATTATGGACATTAAGAAATAACACAGGTTTCGATCCGTTGCTTCTCCCGCTATACAGTAGATCTATCTATCTATCTATCTATCTATCTATCTATCTATCTATCTATCAGGAGGTACGGTGTAGTAGTGGATAGCGGCTTGGATTGAGGAATCGGAGAGTCAAGTTCGAATTCCAATCAAATCCATTTGATTTACTTACGTGGAAAGGTATGGGCATAATAGGGTTTCAAGTTTGGCCTACATTTCTAAGGTCTTCAGGATGCGCTATAATGACTTTCTACGGTGGATTAATGGATATCGCCTCGGATTGAGGAATCGGAGAGCCGAGTTCGAAAACCAGTCGAATCCATTATAACCCATAGTATAACCCTTGGAAAAGGTATGACAATTCTTCTTCTCCCAACATCTATCGGTAAATAGCATCACAGACAGGGTTCTATAGCCTTGGCTGGCAACTGGTCTACCGCAGAAAGAAATGGCAACCTACTGCGGGAAAATTCTGCCTCGTCTGTCATGTATCGAAATATATATTATCATGGCACATAACTGACTGATCTATCTATCAATCATTGTTGTATGCATATGGTTACATTAAAAACATCATGATTAAGCTTCTGTATATTTAATCTTTATATGACTTCATATTAATGCAAAAGTAGAACTTTGTACTGTTTATAACATAGTTTGCCGGATCTTACTTTCTTCCATGGCTCAACTTTTATCTTAAAAGTTTGGTGGACTAAATGCTCAGTGGCTGTTTCTCTTCATTATTTGCGTGTCTGGTTGGCAGGTTTCTGGTTGTTATCCGACTGGTAGTTAGAAATCCGGACTTTTCAGTAGTGCTGATCAACTGTCACATAACATCGGGGTATCTGTAGCGCCATGTGACGAATGCGTAGGTTTTACTGCATGCATTTCCTTGCATGTAAAACCCTGAGATTCTATTATATTTTAGTCCCATATACGTTCTGCTCAGTTTCTATTGCCGTCGATTAGTGATAATTGTTTTGGCTTTTTTTTCTCCTCAAAACAAAAAAAAAAAACAAAAAAAAAAACTCTTCATAACAAATACATTGAAGAAAAATACGAGAAAACGTGCAACCGAACTGTTTCGATCAATGTTTCTTTCACCAATATCCGTAGTATCCGTTCTGCAGCGTACATACATTTCTTTTGAAACGGTTTTCAGTTATCGTTGAACTTTATGAAACTTTGAATTCTTATATTGCTACCAATTAAATATCAGTCCCAGATTTTATTCCACTTTGCTGTAAATAGTGTATCATACATATACATGGCCTTGGCGTTTGTATCCAGGAAAATCTAAAATGTCAAGGAGACTCTCCCTTAAAACCACAGATCATTCTTTCATATGCTTTCGACTTTCGTTATTGCTTTCTGTTATCTTTCTCTGTCGCATTTAACATTCTTCCTCTTCCCAGAACTGCCGTATATTGGAGAACATTTTTGACAGTATTGCAATGGATCGGTCCCTACATTGATCTACAAACAGTTTTTTCATTAGTGATGACAAGTGGTTAAAGCATTCTAATTTTACCGATGTCTCGGGTATTCTGACTTTCAATTTTTTCGTTTCTCAGACTCTTGCGCAACTAGTGGATTCCCTTATCTTTTCTCTAATAAATCTGATCGACTTGCTTCCTTATTTGATGTGTTCCTTAGCTTCCCTCCTTGTCAAACATCACCGCTGTGTCCTCTAGAAAATTGTTGATATTTACTGCTCATTGTTTATTAGACAAGAACCTCCTGTACAACAAGACCTCCTTCTCTTACATGCATGCTGACTGGGATTCACTTAGTGATTTTCTTCGAGATACCCTTTGAATTGATTTGCATATGTTTCCCATTAAGTAATATGGCAGTGAAGTTTGTCCTTGTATCAAAGCCAGTATAGGTGCATTTGTTCAGTTTCGGAAATACCAGGTAAAGCCAAAATCTTCTCTCTGATTTACAGCAGGCTGTTAAGCCGCGATAGCCCTCAGGAATCAATTATCTCGGCTGTATCAATGGAACAGTTACGTTTATAACAAATGTCTGATTGTGGCTACACGTAATAAGTGTAAACGTGTCATCGAAGTGCAAAGTGTTTCATTTTTTTTTTGATAGAATTTGCCATGGTGTAGCTTCTACCAACTTGGGCTCTCGTGAATACTGGCGGCTCTATAACAGTGCATTAAATAAAATATTTCTATTCCTCCTCTCTTCGCACAATTTCCACTTCTTGTTTTTATAAAGCAGAATGTTTTATCAGCAATATCTTTTTAAACATATGACTCATTTGGAGTATTCTTGTCTGACTAGGTTATTTAACTACTATTTTAAAATATTTTTCCTTTTAATTTTTAATAGACTACATTTCATTTTAAATCAAGTAAATGTAATATAATTACTTCTATTATATACAATTATTTTCTATGTCTATATAGAACCGAGTTTCTCTTGAGTGATATACATATAACTCTTTCCATGTTTCTGGTATTATCTCTGATCTGGATCCCTATAAAGCATGTAGACCTGATGTCATACTTATCATAAACCTTCAGAAATGTGCTCCCGAAATGGCTCCTTTACTCTCCAGATTACAATAATTTCTTCGATGCCTCATGCTTTCCTGCTTACTAAAAATCTACGTCTGCTTCAGGTTTTAAGAATTTAGGTGAACCGTCTGACCCTTTGTTATGGTGAAACACACCTATTCTATAGTTAATAGACTCTCCCACCTAATATAGGTAGGAGTAGTAAGAGAAACGACGGTCAGTCGATGTCTGGTGACCGGCTGAACGGTTGTTCCTCCCCGCCTTCGGGCGGGGAGGAACCCGAACGAGGCTACGCCGAAGGGTCGAGTCTCGTTAGGGGAGGTATACGGGTTCAAAGGGTATATCCCACATTAAACCAGCCTTGTGCCACATGATACCTTCGTGTTGTTTGACTAAATACTAGTCGATGTCGGACGACAGTAGTCGAATACGAAAGTAGTCAGCGACCACAACAAAATTACTCTGCGTAATACCTATTATATCAAGTTCCTAATGTTTTGTACGTCGAACCTATTTTAGGACCGACTTAGTACAAATACAATCCTCCACTGCGAAATCACTCCACAACACCCTTCAAAATATCAGACTATTAGCATTCTACCTCTGTCTAGCAAATAATAAATTCTGAATCTGTTAAGCATCAAAGATGAAGGGCCATCTTTTATGCAAGTAATATGGTTTTCGCTTTTCTAAGTCAATTGCTGATGCACAACGATTATTGATGAACGAGTCTATCATACTTTCAATAAAAGTGGTGAAGCTTAGTCTTTTGCTTAGGACATCTCGAAAGCGTCTGCAGGGAATGGCAGAAGCTTCTTCTCCACAGGTTGAAATGTTATGGCATTTCCAGACGAACATTTGAACTGATTCACCCTTTATCATCAGATAGCAAAACTAACGTTGACCTTAGAAGCCCCTTTTCTACATCTTTTTGCACTAATGCAAGTATCCGCAGGACTAAAAACATGGACTTACTTTGTTCTTGATTTGTACTAATGACCACTATGATGGCATCATATCTCGACTTGGTAGCAATGCTGATGAAACAAACATTTAATCCTGCCTCGATAGTAATTCTGATCATTTCGATAAGATTAAATTGGCAGGTGAGTGAAAAAAATGACATACATTCTGGGCCAAGGTACGACATGTTCATTTTAATGCCTTCAAAAGAAATATTCATTACGTTAATCTGAGAGTCCTCTTTCTGCCTCCTATCATCATAGCAGACGCTAAGTGGGGCACGTTGCGCTTTCAAGGGCTAACAATCACGGCTGATATGAAGTGGAAACATTTTATAGAATCAATTGTTATGTCTGCTGCTAAGAATGTTGGTTAATTGTTTCATGTTAGACATGTTCTTCTGAATCTGTATATCAGGTCATTCCATAGGTTCTGTCCGAATTTTAAATTTCTGTTAAAATGAACGAAATTTAAAGAGTATTTTTAATGTCTAATTGAGCTGAACATTATTTTTATGTTTAGATGCATTTAAAATGATCAAATTTTATTTCAGCGAAAAATAAAATAAAATTTTGTTTGATTAAACCCTGCTAACATGGAAGTACCCAAGAATCATTTGAGGCACATAATGCTTTATGAGCTCAAGAAAGGAAACTCAGCAGCCGAAGCGGCTAGAAAAATTCACTCAGTTTATGGAGAGGAATGTGTTTATGAAAGAACTTGCAGAAGATGGTTTGCAAAATTCAGAGGTGGAGATTTCACCCTTGGAGATGAAGATCGAACCGGACGTCCAATTGAGTTTGATGAAAAACTTCTTGAAGCAAACCCTGAAGAAAATCCTGCTTTATCAGTTGAGGAATTGACAGTGGTTCTCTGTTTAAACCATGCAACTATTCATCGTCATCTTCAACAACTTGGAAAAGTTCCTAAACTTGGAAAATGGGTGTCTCATGAATTGTCTGAAAACAACCTCAAATCCTGAGTTGACATCTGCTCTTCACTCCATTCTCGCCAACTTGTTTCAACTTTTTTGGATAGACTTGTGACTGGCAACGAAAAATGGATTTTTATCGAAATGTTAAGCGTCGTAGACAGTGGCTTGGTAAAGGGGAAGGAACCCAGCCACAGCCGAGAAGGGAAATTCATGGGCAAAAGGTTCTTTTTTCAATCTGGTGGAATCGCCAATGAATAATCCACTTTGAATTCTTACCACCTAATGTAACAATTAATGCTCAAATATACTGTCAACAATTAGAGCGTTTGAACCAAGCTTCGATGAAAACAGACCTGCTCTAGTGAATCGAAAAGGGGTGATTTTTCATCTGGACAATTCTTGACCCCACACAGCAAGTATCATGTCACAAAAGATCGAAGAACTTGGTTGGGAGAAAATTCTTCATCCAAGTTATTCTACCGATCTTGCTCCTTCAGACTAGCATTTGTTTCGTAGCTAACAGAATCATTTGGAATAAACAGCTTCTGTAACACAGGAACAGGTTAAAACCGACATTTGTGAGTTCTTTGAATCAAAGCCAAAAGAATTTTACAGTAATTGAATTAGTAAGCTTGTTAATAGATGGAAGGAAGTAATAGATAATCAGGGAAAATACATTGATGATTAAATCTGTAATTAAATGTAACATTTGGTCAATTGTTTTCTCTATTCCAAATTCGGAGAGAATGGGATGACCTAATATATAGTAATAAGGCATAATTCGTCCACGCTCTGAATATTGCTGATATTTATGGTCCAGTGCTCCTGTCATATATTTACAGACACTTGATGAAATCCCAAAAAGAATCAACAATATTATTATGCCGGATAATAACTGCTCGTGTTTCTAGCAATTTAGATCTTTTCATATCTATCTATCTATCTATCTTAAGAAATAAATAAATAAATTTCAATTAATAATATAAGAGGTTGCTGAAAAATATTCCTTCAATCTACGTCAACAAATGTGACAAAATATCATAGATAAATTAATATCAAACGGCGATAAATCTTGTCATAAGTACACACACACACACACACACACACACATATATATATATATATATATATATATAAAATCTTGTCATATATATATATATATATATCATTTTTAATTTTTTTTTTAAATATCTTAATGCGAATGCAAATTTAATCAAACACAAAATTATATAGATAAATCAATTAATATCAAAAATAGGAAAAGAAAGATTATATGGTTCAACCCGCCTTTCTATAATCTTTCGAATATTAATATAGGGAAATACTTCCTTAAACTTATAGACAAACATTTTAGAAAAGATGAACTATTCAACAAAATGAGTTTAAAAATTAGTTATTCCTGCATGAGCAATGTAGAAAAAAATATTAGCTCTCACAATAGCAAATTTCAAGTGAATTTCAAAATAATCAACTACAAAAAGATCTTAATGCCAAACAAAAGAAAAAATCTTCCTGTAATTGTAAGGAAGGATCCTTTTGTCCAGTACAGGGAATATACATGACAGGAAACGTAATATACGAAGCTACAATTTTCCTTAAAGAAGATATTAAACAGAAGATATACATAGGAATATCGGGAGGAAATTGGAAGCAACGTTTTTATAACCACAAATAAGTCTAGCACCAAACGGCACTTGTCAAAACATCATTAGGATTTGTTGGAAAGTAATTTAGCCCCACAAGTAGAATGGAAAATCATTTCGGTGGCTAGAACTCCAATAAACTTCAGAGACCGATGTAACTTGTGCATAAAAGAGAAAATCCTAATAATAAGGCATAAAAATCCGGACATATAACTGAACGAACATAACGTGTTGGTTTTTAAATGTAGGCATAAAAGCCATCTCAATTTAACTAAATATATTTAGAAATATCTATATAAAAAGGAAAATATTACTTTTGTTTTTGGAATGAATATATAAACACATGGATGCCGATGCATAATCGTATGAATACAAAAATGTAGATGAACTTAGATATTGATATGTGATTTTATATATATATGTATGGGCATTTTGGATAAGGGTGTATATATATATATATATATATATATATATATATATATATATATATATATATATATATATATGAATTGTAGGCGCATACATATATATATATATATATATATATGTGTGTGTGTGTGTGTGTGTGTGTGTATGGATATGTATGTATGTGGTATGTATGGGTGCATGCTTAATTTTTAGCTAGGAATTTTTGTATATATGTATATATATGTATATTTATATATATATATATATTGTATATTCTGTTTTGGATATGAAATTGCATGTAGTCTATGTATGTACGTATATGTATATAGATGTAAACATTTGAGAGTTAATATTTGTAATACATGTGCATGTGTGGGTGTTTATGGGTATATATATATATATATATATATATATATATATATATATATATATATATATATTATGCTTATATATATATATATTATGCTTAAAGTGGTCTGTTTTTCTATTATATGTATATATATATATATCTGTATGTATATATATGTATATATATCTATATATATACGCACACACACACACATATATATATATATACATACATAGATACACGCACACACACACATATATATGTATATATACATGTTTATATATCAAACAAAAATCAATTCAAACGGCGATAAATCTGGTCATATATATATATACATGTATATGTTTGTATATATATATATATATATATATATATATATATATATATATATATATATATATATATACATACATACACGCACACACACACACATATATATAGGGAGAGAGATGCATAGGGTAATATATATATATATATATATATATATATATATATATATATATATATATATATATATATATATATATATATATTAGTTGGAGTTCGATGCACACGTTCGAACTATATATCCAGCTCAGCTAGAGCTATATATATATGTGTGCGTGAGAGAGAGTGGGACGGAGATAGACATATGTGTATGTACTCACCTAACCGTGTGTATGCATATGTGTTGTGTGTATTGATTTTTTTATCTTATTCTCAATAATGTCTGCTTATCCCTTAAAGAGTAACTTTTCTTCAACCTTTTTAATCTCATTCCCTCTCTTGCATTCTGACACTTACTCCATCAGTACTTCTTCAAGTTAATTTGAATTGTTACAGCTAGCGAATGTTTTCCTCGGGCGTAAACATTTGCTACGCGCCCCAATGTAAGTTATCATTTCGAGGGCTTTTTCTTGACACAACCCATCGCTTCCTGAAGGGTTGCGGCCACAGTGTCTACTTGTAGACACTTCGTCTGCGTATCAACACACCTGAAAGGTTTATACATAAATTCTTTTCATCTCTGATCCATATCATTTCCCGATGATGGTGATCATGACTCTCCACAATTTCCCTGTTATTTTTAAAAAAAATTTATTATCTCTCCGAAAGCTTGTTCTGCTAACCATTTGCAAAACCATTTACATAAAGGTAGATTATGCGCTTTTTCCCTCTGTCCCTATTGACTAATTTCTTATTTTCCAAGCCTTCTTTTCTCGTTATGTACCTTAGAAATTTCAAATATCTTTATCTTATGTTAAGTATAAGTATCCGTTACGTTTCCATTCTCTTTTAAACTACGTTGTAAATACGTCTTCTGTTCATGGTATCTGCATCCTCTTGTATAATATGCTTCATGTCTTTCCATCATCTGTATTGTGTATGTACTCATTTGGATTACTTTAACGTAACATTTCAGTATACACTTCATGGTTTCTAACGTAATTCTTCTGTTATTTAATAGAATTGATAACAGAAAAGTTACTAACGAGCGGGAAGAAAAAAGAGTTATCAGGAAGGCAGTAGATAGAGATTGACATTGCATTTAGATTTTTTAGATTTTTGGACATTGATTTTGGCTGGAAAGCATTGGAATTACAAAAGTCAGACAGAAACTGTTAGCATAGAATTCATCTAGGCAGCTCAAGTTAGAATTAATGAGATCCCGACGCCAGTTTATTACTGAGCTTAAATTCTTAAAGTCTTGGCACCATATCGAAGAGATTATCCGAGCAGATACCCTGAAAATATTTATGGAAAAGAGGCAAGGAGGCCACCTAAGGACAATGGGAAAATGGCTGAAGTCGACCTGCCAGATCAGTCCCGATAATTTTGCTGATTTTTCTTTGGTTCTTATCAACGATTCCACGATAAATAGCAGGAACACCGGATCATATGTGGCAAAAATATTCTACGGTCGACTTATAGATTTTGTACATATATATATATATATATATACTATATAAATAATGTCGTTTTCTCACATAGTAACATATGTGAGAAAACGCCATTATTTTTGCACCAACCTAATATATATATATATATATATATATATATATATATATATATATATATATATATATATATATATATATATATATATATAAAGAGAGAGAGAGAGAGAGAGTGAGAGAGATAGACAGATCTAAATTTATATCATATATTTGACTTTCCAAAAGTGGAAATTTGCAGATAATTTATCTTGTCGTTATGGGGTTTACTATAGCAAATTAAATAGATATTTATCAAGAATCATACTAAGGAATGAATGCAAATACTGAAATTCGTATAAGGAAAAGACTTTTTATTATTTAAATATATTTACTGATATTAACTATCTAAATTTTCTAATATTGTTCCCTTTAATTGCAATGCCAGATAATTTCTATTCACA
>OZ010595.1:61828047-61838047 GCA_963932145.1 Acanthosepion lycidas
ATTAGTTACGTTCGAAAAACGGGTTATTTTTAGGTGGGGTAGGGATTTATTTTCACCGAATTCTGGCATCCGTTAAATGCATGTCGTCTGTGTTTTTGTTTTTTTTAATTTTATTGTTAACGACAAAAGATACTTACGGCATTTTTTTCTATTTTTTGGATGTTTATGTTAGAATACTTATTATTTAACTCCATTTTAAAAATATTTTAATTTTTAATTTTTAATAGATTGTATTTCTTTTAGTAAATGTACTAGAATTACTTACAGTATATAAAATTATTTTTTCATATCAAGTATAAGTATATATATTACCAGGTCAATTTTTTTTTTAAATTATTTTAAATATCATTAAATTAAAATTTTTGACAATGACGGCAAAAAATTCATTTCTCTGATTTAGTAAACTTTTATTTTTTATAAACTTCGTATTATATAGTTTCTCACGTAAGTACAAATGACATGGGTCATTTAATGGCCTACATATTCTAGCTTTTCTTATTAATTTAATTTTACTGAAGGTGTTTTATTGGATTATTTTAAGTGCTAGAATACTTTGAAAGAGATAATTAGGTAAGAATACGTTTTATTTGACTACAATTTTAAAAGATGTTTATGTTAGAATTCGTTTTATTTAACTACAATAACTAACTAATTACTAAATAATCGCATCATCTCGCAAACCAAGGTGTTATTTATCCGAAAACTGTTCAATTAAATATATCAACAACGAAAAGTAAACAAAAAATAAATCGGAAAAATTCTTACAAACATCAACAAAGATACTATATCAAATAATCTTTAAAAACGATTACCATTACTAGAAGCATTATATATAAAAAGCCAATAACCAAGCATCAATAAAATGTTATCAAATTTAGGAAGAAACATAGAAAATGTTTATCATAAATAAAAATATTAATCCCGATACGATAAGATGATGTGCTATATGAAAATCAGATATATAGACGACTGTCATGGTGCATGAGAAAGCAGAATCAGGAAACAATGGAACTGACCTTATACAATAAACAGAATTATGATTGACCGCATATGGAGAAAAAAGGGAAATCATGCCTTCTGTGGGATCAGATTGAAATCATAGACATAGAACATCATTGGCAAGTTCATGAACTTATGGAATCAGCACATATGCTAGGCCACAAAAATCTCCTGAGCCGACCAAGCATAGAAATAAATACATTATGGGAAGCAGTAAAAAGAAACGCCGGAGAAAAGCAATAATAACAAGGAAAATTGCAATATGAGCTCCGGTAAAAAAAAAATGCAATGATAACAGGAAAAATTGCAAAATGATCACCGGTAAAAATATTACTGAAGACATTAGGTTTTTGATACCCAGAAATTCATACACAGATGTCCTCAAGGACACATAACACAGTGGATAAATTCATGAGTTATATCCAGTGACAGGAATCAAAAAGTGTGAGTTCAATACCTGGTTAAGGCGGTGGAGAAGGTGATAACTAATAACTGACATCCATTAGACATGGCACGTGGAACTAGAACAGTCTACCCCAAAGAGCGAAATAAAGGGTACAGTTCGACATTCCAATTACCTGAAGAAGGCTGGAGCATACAACGGCTGAAACGTTGTGATAACTATGGCGACAAAGATGGGGATGATAGTCCTAGCAATGTAAATAATGTATTTGATAATAGTCTATGAAAACCGAACTTACTGTAACATTGATCAATTTATATTAAAATATGTACTGAAAACCAGAAAATAAAAATAGTTTTTAAAATATCTTTAAAGACAACTTCTTGTTGTTTACCTAGCTTCAATTAGATTTTGATAATGGCGATTATGCCTTAGTTAAAGAATATTTGAAATTATCTATCAGTTATTTATTAAATGTCAAGCAAAATATAATTTTGCTCAAAGAATATCACCATCATCCGATATTCTTATATATATATTGAGAAAACCTATACATTTTTTTAAAAAATTCTTTAACACGGAATCACTATATTTAATCCAAAGCTTGAATAGTTTTCTTTGATAATAGGTTGGCCTAACAGTAGGTTATCTGAGAATCTTTTGTCTTGCAGTTTCTATATATAGACAACACGGCAAATACATTTTTACAATGTTTCAATGAGGAATTCGTTGGCGACATTGAGAACTTTCTTTGATGCAAATATATGGAATTGCGCAAAGAAAGTACCGGCAGAAATCTTCAAGTTTAAATAGATAATTCATATATACAAACAAAGATTCAACATCAACCATTACATAGATAGTTTTTTTTTTCTTTCTCAAGTGTTCTTATCATAGACAGATTTGTTAAGTATTCATATGTGGATAGGAAGCAAGAGCTCGTTTTATGTACCAAGATATATCATCGATATGGAACTTTTAATTCAGGTATATTCAGTAAGTTAATCAGATTAAAATTAAGCGGACATCATGGGCATTTCAGAGGCTAGATTTTGGTAGGACAGTATTTCACTGTTAAGACGCACTCAGCCAATGTAAAATAAGAGAATCTTAGGAAAATAATCAAATATTATCAACCATTGTAAAATAAGTGAATCTTTGGAAAATAATCAAATATTGTCAACCTATGTAAAATAAGAGAAAATTTGAAAAATTATCAAATATTATCACGGCAATATAAAATAAGAGAATCTTACAAAATAATCTAATATTATAAATTAATGTAAAATAGGATAATCTATGGAAAATAATGAAATATTATCACTGAATGTAAAATAAGAGAATCTTAGGAAAATAATCAAATATTATCAACCATTGTAAAATAAGAGAACGTTAAGAAAATAACCAAATATTATCACCCAATGTAAAATAAGAGAAACTTAGGAAAATAACCAAATATTATTAATCAATGTAAAATACGAGAATCTTTGAAAAATAATCAAAGATTATCACCCAATGTAAAGTAAGACATACTTAGGAAAATCAAATATTATCAAACAAAGTAAAATAAGAGAATCTTTGGAAAATAATCAAATATTATCACCCAAAATAAAATAACAGAAACTTTGGAAAATAATCAAATATTATCAACCAATGTAAAATAAGAGAATCTTAGGAAAATAATCAAATATTATCAACCAAAGTAAAATGAGATAATCTTTGGAAAGTAATCAAATATTATCACCCAATGTAAAATAAGAGAATCTTAGGAAAATAATAAAATATTATCAACCATTATAAAATAAGAGTATCTTAGGAAAATAATCAAATATAATCGACATTGTATAATAAGAGAATCTTTGGAAAATAATCAAACATTATCACCCCATGTAAAATAAGTGAATCTTAAGAAAATAATCAAATATTATCACCCAATGTAAAATAAGAGAGTCATAGAAAAATAATCAAGTATTATCACCCAATGTAAATTAATAGAATTTTAGGAAAATAATCAAATATTATCAAACAATATAAAATAATAGATTCTTTGGAATATAATCAAATATTATCACCCAAATTAAAATAAGAGAATCTTTGGAAAATAATGAAATATTATCATCCAATGTCAAATAAGATAATCTTAGGAAATTAATCAAAAAATATCAACCATTGTAAAATAACTGTATCTTTGGAAAATAATCAAATATTATCAACCAATGTAAAAGAAGAGAATGTTTAAAAAACAATCAAATATATTCGACATTGTATAATAAGAGAATCTTTGGAAAATATACAAACATTATCACCCAATGTAAAATAAGAGAATCCAAGGAAAATAATGAAATATTATCAAACATTGTAAGATAATTGAATATTTGGAAAATAATCAGATATTATCAACCAATTTAAAATATGAGAATCTCAGGAAAATAATCAAATATAATCAACCAATGCAAAATAAGAGAAAATTTGGAAAAGTATCAAATATTATCAACCAAAGAAAAATAAGTGAATCTTAGGAAAAAAATCAAATATCATCACCCAATGTAAAATAAGAGAATATATGAAAATAATCAACTATAATCAACCAATGTAAAATAACAGAATCTTAGGAAAATAATAAAATATTATCAACCAATGTTAAAAAATAGAGAATCTTATTAAAATAATCAAATATAATTAACATTGTATAATGTGAGAATATTTGGAAAATATTCAAACATTTTAACCCAATGTAAAATCAGAGAATCTTAGGAAAATAATCCAATATTATCAATCATTGTCAAATAAGTGAATCTTTAAAAAACAATCAAATATATTCGACATTGTATAATAAGATAATCTTTGGAAAATATACAAACATTATCACCCAATGTAAAATAAGAGAATCCAAGGAAAATAATGAAATATTATCAACCATTGTAAGATAAGTGAATATTTGGAAAATAATCAGATATTATCAACCAATGTAAAATATGAGAATCTTAGAAAAATAATCGAATATTATCACCCAATGTAAAATAAGAGAATTATTGGAAAATAATCAAATATAACCGACGTTGTATAATAAGAGTATCTTTGGAAAATATTGAAACATTATCACCCAATGTAAAATAAGAGAAAATTTGGAAAAGTATCAAATAATATCAACCAAAGGAAAATAAGTGAATCTTAGGAAAATAATCAAATATTATCAACCAATGTAAAATAAGAGAATCTTTTGAATATAATCAAATATTATCCCCCAATGTAAAATAGGAGAATTTTCGGAAAGAATCAAATATTATCCACCATTTTAAAATAAGTGAATCTTTGGGAAATAATAAAATATTATCAACCAATTTTAAAAAAGAGAATCTTAGGAAAATAATCAAATATAATCGATATTGTATAATAAGAGAATCTTTGGAAAAATATTCAAACATTATCACCCATTGTAAAATAACAGTATCTTAGGAAAATAATCAAATATTATCAACCAAAGTAAAATAAGAGAATCTTAGAAAAATAATATAATATTATCAACCAATGTAAAAAAAAGAGAATCTTAGGAAAATAATAAAATATTATCAACCAATGTAAAAAAGAGAATTTTTGGAAAGTAATCGAATATAATCGATATTGTATAATAAGAGAATATTTGAAAAATATTTAAACATTATCACCCAATGTAAAATAAGAGAAACTTAAGAAAAATTATAAAATATTATCAATCATTGTAAAAAAAGAGAACCTTGAAAAATAATCAAATATTATAACCCAATGTAAAATAAGAGACTCTTAGGAAAATAATAAAATATTATCAACCAATGTAAAAGAAGAGAATCTTCGGAAAATAATCAAATATTATCAACCATTATAAAATAAGAGAATCTTAGGAAAATAATCAAATATAATCGACATTGTATAATAAGAGAATATTTGGAAAATAATCAAACATTATCACCCCATGTAAAATAAGTGAATCTTAAGAAAATAATCAAATATTATCACCCAATGTAAAATAAGAGAGTCTTAGAAAAAGAATCAAGTATTATCACCCAATGTAAATTAATAGAATTTTAGGAAAATAATCAAATATTATCAAACAATATAAAATAATAGATTCTTTGGAATATAATCAAATATTATCACCCAAATTAAAATAAGAGAATCTTTGGAAAATAATGAAATATTATCATCCAATGTCAAATAAGATAATCTTAGGAAATTAATCAAATAATATCAAACATTGTAAAATAACTGTATCTTTGGAAAATAATCAAATATTATCAACCAACGTAAAATAAGAGAAAATTTGGAAAATTATCAAATATTATCAACAATGAAAAATAAGTGAATCTTTCGAAAATAATTAAAGATTATCAACCAATTTAAAATAAGATTATGTGTGGAAAATAACCAAAAATTATCAACCACTGTAAAATAAGAGAATCTTAGGAAAATAATCAAATATTATCGACCAATATATAATATGTAAGTCTTTGGAACATAGTCAAATATTATTACCCAATGTAAAATAAGAGAAACTTTGGAAAATAATCAAATATTTTCGACCAATATAAAATAACAGACACTTAGGAAAATGATAAAATATTATCACCCAATGTACATTAACTGAAAGACTACAACTCAATGTAAAATAAACGAAATTTAGGAAAATATCAATATTATCAGCCAATGTAAAATAACAAACATATTATCTCCCAATGTAAAATAACAGACACTTAGGAAATAATGAAATATTATCACCCAGTGAAAAATAATTGAAATAATATCCCCTAATTTAAAATAATAGAAACTTAAGAAAATATTAAAACATTATCACCCAACGCAAATTAAAAGAAATATTATCCCTCAATGTAAAATAACAGAAACTTAGGTAACATTAAATCGATACATTTCAAATGTTACATTTTACTCATGAAATGAAGAAAAACAGAGACTTATAGTAAAAAGGCTTCTTTTCATATGGGAACTAATGACATTTTTTTACAAAGTTGGTGGTTAAAGAAAACACGTTTTCGCCTATCATAATTGATGGTTGCAGTTTTAACGTAACACCATGCAGTAAGAGTCCATTGGGATACATTCTCTCCAGATATCACGTGGAATTCATATAGACTATCGTTTGCTAACTATACTGGACATAATAGTTCGTTCACTGTCCTTATCCAGAAACTATCTCCTTCGCGCAAGTTTTACTTCCTAATAGTTTGACCAAAAATAGGTTATTGCAGCCAGATGTGAGTTGCTTTTGCCCCAAATTTTTGTCTCTGGTTTTGATAGATTTAAAAAGGGATTTACGAGTTTTTGTTAGATATGATAACTTCTATTCTGTGCCCATAGGCACAATGGTGCCAAGCTATTATTACTCCCTTGCCCACTCAACCGTGTATTGAATACTGTTGCAATATCTGGTTTGGTGTTCCTACTGTGCATCTTGAGGTACTTGACAAAATCCAGAAAATCGATCTTGACCAGGAATCTCATTTCTAGTCACGTTCTCACCGACGTGACGTGGCTTCCCTCTGCCCGTTCTACAATTATTTTCATGGCAACTGCTCTGAAGAGTTTTTATTCCTGATGTCTTGACTGAATGAATCTAAGCGCGCTACTAGATTCGCATCTAGGTCTTACATTTTTTTAGTCTTAAGCTGACTAAATATAACCACCATTTGTACTCTAAGGGTTTTTTTCAGGTAATTCACTCTTGTGGAACTCACTTCAAATTTCTTGCGCCTCTGGGGAGTACGACCTTCAAAAATCTAAATGCAAAATCAATTGTCATATTCTGTCTACTTGAAGATTGTTCCTTTTTTAACTATTCCTTAATCCTCAACAATTTCAAATTATCATTTTCAATCTCTTTTACTCCCTGTAATCCCTTGCGTTCTTATGTCATTGACTCATTGCTTGGGAAGAATTGGTTAAAAAAATTCCTTGATAATATGTACAAATGATCACTATTATTTAGTTTTACTAGTTCAAATATTTATATATAATACTCAGCATGCTATATTTATGAAATAGTGCAACCCTAATTCCCTTCGTTTTTCAACGTAAGGATAAGTTCTTCAGAGAAAGTATTTTTCGAAAGAACTTCTATTTTGGAAATCAAACTGACGAGTAATTTCTTTTGCCATTTTCTTTATGATTTCCTTGTTGCATACACGCTCTATCCATTGTATATTCATTATCCTTCTTCAGAGCCACATTTTTGCTGACTCTAGTTTTCTCCTCCTCCATCGGAAGGTTATCCAGTATTCACTGCCATAGAAAAGTATCGATAACACATACCAACCCACCACTCTTTCCTTTTTTACTAAGGAACCCTTTCGATTTTTCAGCAATTTGAATGCTTTGAGAATAACTATGAGTTTTAAAATATATTTCATGTAAAAATAAAAGGGAGTAGTTTTCGGAATTTATTCATACACTGCTGCCATATATGGGCTGTAATTTCTCAGTCTTCACTTTAAAAACACGATAGATGTCGAATGGTGATTTCTGTAATGACATATTTTCTGTCCTACAAACACCATTACTGCAGACAAAGCATCGCAAACCTCTCGTTACTCTCTCGCTATAAATCATAATATTGATCGTTTGTAAGAATTAGCTACACTAAAAAATACACTATTTACATTATTCGGACTATTGTCCTCATCTTTGTCGCCCTATTTAACACGTTTCGGCCGTTGTACGCTCCAACCTTCTTTAGGTGGTTGGAATGTCGAACTGAACCCTTTATTTCGCTCACAGGGGTAGACTGTTCTAGTTCCACTTGCCATGTTTAATGTATGTCAGTTATCAGTGAGGACACATGGCACAGTGGATAAAGGCGTTGGTTAAATACAGTGACAGGGCCCAAAGAGTGTGGGTTCAATACCCGGTTAAGGCAGTGGAGAACTTACAGAGGGAAATTAACAGGAGATAACTGATAAATGACATCCATTAAACATGGCAAGTGGAACTAGAACAGTCTACCCCAGTGAGCGAAATAAAGGGTTCAGTTCGACATTCCAACCACCTGAAGAAGGCTGGAGCATACAACGGCCGAAACGTTGTGATAAATATGGCGACAAAGACGAGGACAATAGTAAGAATAATGTAAATAATGTATTAGATTGGTGCAAAAATAATGACGTAATAATGTCGTTTTTTGACGTATTTCTTAACGACAAAAACGACATTATTACGTCATTATTTTTGCACCAACCTAATACATAATACCTCATCTCAGAAATATAGACAGACACTAAAAATTAGTATAGAACATTGGACATAGAATAAGCTGTGCTGTAGGCAGTTTCATCCCAAAGTACAAGTTCTTACAATACGTAGACATTAACCTAAAAACAGTAGTAAAAATAATTTTCTTAATTAGTATCGTTAGATCGAGACTGTCACATGTATATCATGCCATGGAACAAAAAAAATCGTTAAAATATTTTAACTGACAGCTGTATATAACGGTTTTCTCGGATCTATGTTTAAAAATGTCTTTCAACGAATGAAATCTGTAGATCTTAGCGAGAACAGCGTTTTGCAGACCTTGGGAATTCTACCGAATAACAGAAAACACCTTATTTGTTTACATTCGACAAGGAAAACAGTGAAAGTGTATAGGATATTAAACTCGAAGAGGAATTAAGGATATATTAACGCTGTTAACGTTCCACACTAGTCTAAAGAAAAACAAATTTAGGAAGGAAGCTCCTTTCAATTACTGTGCATCTTGTTACTGTCGATTCGCTGGGTTTAATGATACTCATGTATATCGTTATTCAAATATTAGGTTGGTGCAAAAATAATGTCGTTTTCTCACATGTGAGAAAACGACATTATTTTTGCACCAACCTAACATTTTCTTAGGAAACACACATCGTCAAAACTGGCGAAAATCTTTTATTGGTAAATTCTGTTCCGAAGCTCGGCATGCCGAAACGAAAACTTTTCCACGATGGTCATTCATTAAATGATATACTCTAGTATAATCGATCCTGGGTATGATGATAAACTACATCAGCGTCTTGGGTAAGACGATAAGCTAGGTCCAACAGCAAGGCCCCTGATCAGGTCTCTTTGAGAAGCGTGGAACCATCTCTTAATTGTTGGTGTTCTCAGATCCACCCTGAACTGTGGTGGTAGCACATGTTAGGGTCTCAACTATGGGTAAAATGTTAGCCCCTAAAACTGAAGTCAAAACACTATGTAAGGGAAAAATAGGTTTTAATAATAGAAATAATTTGGAAAAAAAAATTACCATCGGCAATATATTTTTGAAAGAAAGATATTACCAGCAATACATATTTGGAGAAAAAAATATTAACAGCAATAAAAATTTTGTCGGCATTAAATAACACATTGGGGTTGATATGCCGTAAAACAAACCAAACCAAACCAAATTAGTATGATATATATAATAGAATACTCTGGTTATTTGGTTGTTGGTTATTTCTTGGTTTTTGGTTGTTGGTTGTTGGGTATGCAGCCGCCTGTTCGACAAGGAAATTTATTCAGTTTTTGATGGTGCATCACTTTCTTCAAGTTTATCAAAAGTATCATTAATTTGAACCGCGGTTGAACAAAAAG
>OZ010595.1:61843047-61860547 GCA_963932145.1 Acanthosepion lycidas
AGGTATGCAGAAAATAGAAAAGAACACGTTGGGTGCATAATCCAGGGTTCCTTAGTATTTTTGTTTTTATTTTTAAGAAGACAGTGCTCAATACAGAAGTAGAGCTTATATTATAATAATATTTTTTGTTTAAAAATATGATTCCTTCGCTACATAAGAGTTCTCATGTTTCGAAAACGAGAGCCGAAATCATCCAAATAATTTTTAAGATTAAGTTGGATTGTGGTGTTTAGTCCCGTTTCATCTTCAAGCGAAATTTTAGGAATAAGCTATCTCTCGGTTTACGTGTATTTTTAGGCATGGTCCGTTATATATATATATATATATATATATATATATATATATATATATATATATATGATTATTTATTTAAAAATTATAGTATAAATATATGAGGATCCTGAATGTTCATACCCAAAAGCCTTGTATTTTTTCCTCATTCTAGAGATTTGATGTTTGGTTATTTGGTAAGATTTTTGGAAGAGGATTGAATGAAAAAATATTTCCCGACCTTAGTGTGGACTTTTTTAAAACAGGAAATGCATTTTTAATAGACACCGTGAAACGTTAGCCGTGCCATAACGAGTAAAACATAATTTGTGTTTAATCCTAGGAAGACATGCATCTAATTTGTGGTCTCAGTATATGGACCGTATTAACGGACTCTGCCATACCATAATCTCCTGAGAAGTCTAACTAAATAGAAGGAAAAGATTTCTAACCCAAATTTATCCAACTGACACGAATCATTGAACAATATGACAACCGGAATCGATGAGCGTCGATATCTCAAGGAACACCTGTTCACAGTCAATACTGAGAAAATAATAAATCTTCAACTTCCTCTTAAAGTTATTTATAACATTCAAACTTCATGGCTAAATACACACACACACACACACACGCATCCATATATATATATATATATATATATATATATATATATATATATATATATATATATGTATATATATATATATATATATATATATATATATGTATGTATATATATATATATATGTATATATATGTATATATATATATATATATATGTATATATATGTATATATATATATATATATATATGTATATATATGTATATATATATATATATATATATATATATATATATATATATATGTATATATATATATATATATATATATATATATATATATATATATATATATATATATATATATATATATATATATATGATAAATCAAGAAAAAGCATAAAAATCCATATCGGTTATAATTTATTTCATGAATATTTTATTCACATCTCTTCAGTCAGAAAGCTTTTTAGAAATGGAATCAATCCATCCGGTCAAATGCATCAGGAGAAAAAGAAAAAAAAAAGAGGAAAAGGGAAAAAAATGGAAAAAAAAAAAAATAATAATAAAGGAAGAAAGATAAATAAAAATGACAAATATAAAAAATAAATAAATTAAGGGAAGAAAAAAAGAGAGAGAAGAGGAGAGAGAGAGAGAGGAGGTAGAGAGTGAGTGGAAGAAAAAGTAGATAGGAAGTAAGAAATAAATAATGAGTCCAATTAAAAACATATAAATAAATAGAATGATCTAGAAAGAAATTTCCTGAAAGGGTTAAACAAGTTATTACACCGGGTAAGGTAAGGATGAGAGTGATCGGAAGTAAAATAGTTTCACCGAAATATCTGATAGCGTCATGCCATTTTTGACAGCAATCAACATCACATAATAAGCATTATAATTTTAAATTACTTCTGCTATGATAATAATAATAATAATAATAATAATAATAATAATAGGTTGGTGCAAAATAATGACGTAATAATGTCGTTTTTTGACTTATTTTTTACGTCAAAAAACGACATTATTACGTCATTATTTTTGCACCAACCTAATTATCTACCATAAATAAAATAATAAAATAAATATAAAATAACTAAATTAATCAGTAAATATAACTAATAAATTTAGATCATTAAAAAGAACAAACTTAGAAAAATTAAGCATTAAAATAATAAAGTTGCAGATGAAGCTCGTTTGCCGAACGTCTCTCATTTTCTAACAAATGACTTTACAAACAGAAAATTCTAGATGAAAATGCCTCGGTTATCGAACAAAATTTCGGTTCTCGAAAAACATAGCCAAACCAAGTTAACATGAACATAATAATTTCTGGGTAAACCGCCGCGTTGTATACATTCGAGTGTTGTGCCGTGATTTTTTTTTCCCAATTTATATGTACTATGGCATTTTTCTATACATTGATTACTATTGAAAAATAGTTTCGGTTTATTAACATTTCGGGTTACGAACGGCCTTCAGAAACGTATTAAATTCGTGAAGCTAAGTTCTACTGAAATACTATTAATAATAGTAAAATATAATAATATAAATTATTAAATAAAATTAAAAATGATAAATATAGACTTTAGCAAGACAATCACATAACTAAATATATCTGTGTACCTATATATATAAAAATGTGCATCAGGCAATATAACTTCATATACAAATACATATATATTAATTAAATGCGTTGTGATTAAATATGGATCGAAATCCGACTGGGTACCATGATAAAAAAACAAATAGTAAACGTTTGTAAATTTGACTTGATTCGATTTTGTTTAAAGTTTCATCATAGAAAGATATATGGAAAAATAATTCTGGTGAATCAATGAAAATCAAGCAACATAAACATTAAAATACCAAAAAATGACTCATGTGATGAATATTACTTATTATAAAACGCAGATTGTGTGTGTGTGTGTGTGTGTACGTTTATATATTGGATCGGATTTCCTACGTTTTTCAACCGATTTCAACAAAACTTCACAGGACTACGTAAAATTACCTTGCGGTGTTTCTGAAAGCGCCAAAAACTGGAAAAAAAACAAAATTGTTTTTGCACGAAATCAATTTGAAAACACGATTAAGAGACATTAATGAAAGGGGGACAACTCATATCGAGTTATACTCATTATTATTGAATTATTGAGTTATACTTATTATGAAACCCAGGTTGGTTGGTTGTGTGTGTGTGTGTGTGTGTGTGTGTTCGTTTATATATGGGATCTGATTTCCTACATTTTTCAACCGATTTCAACAAAACTTCATTTTTTTCTTTTTTTTTTTTTTGCAGGTAGTGTTTCTTATTGTCTTGTACATGTGTTTCTTTATTTTTACATTCAGAATGCTTTAAAAATTCTATTTACAAGACAATTGTTTATAATAAAATTCTATTCAATCGGTAGTCTCATAATGATTGAAAACAGTGTTTTTGTTTGAGTTTGGGTTTGGCCAATTCGCAAAAAAACACAAAATAAAAAAAAACAAAAAACAAAAACTAATTAAGACATGCGTCAACCTTAAAAAATAATCTTTGTCAATTTTATTTTTCAGTCTTTATGACGGTCGATACTTGATCTATCTCTTACTGTTACATCCCGGGCAGCGCCAGGCCCTACTGCTAGTCTTTGATATAAGCGAAACATGTTAAACTTATAAACGTCTCCTACATGTTCTTATCCTATTATTATATATATATATATATATATATATATATATATATATATATATATATATATATATATATATATATATATAAAATCATCTGTAGACAAAAAGTGTAACTAGACATTCGATTATTCAAGCCGGGATCAAAAGACAACTGATTTGGCATCAATCGGAGATTTTACCCCTGAACTATCAACGCCCAGTAGCGAGAAAGACGAATTTTTACGTATCTATTTTTCGAATAAAAACGCGAATGACTGACAATGTTCAATTCATAGAAGAGCATTGCAGTATTAGCGGTAGTAGTCATTATTTACAAATTCGCGCTTTCCCTCAAGAGTGCTCGTCCGAAATTAAATTTACCGGGGGCGTATATATTCTTATTCACAGACAGACTATTTCATTCTATCACTTCTCATCAGTGTCGCTATATAATCGAATAGGTAAATATAGGTAAATATATGGTCAAACATTCGTATGCAAAGAAATATATACATAGCATGTATTGTAAGAAAAACAGTGTCCATTGTTAAATAACAGAGCTACTTAATATAGGATGCAGGCAGCATGAAACTCCGAGTTGTGCAATCAATGTAGATATGTAGATCATTATGTATATTTTTATCAGTCGAGCTTTGATCTCGGCTTGAAGCAATCGCATGTCTTGCCGCATTGAAGATATATACATATACATATATATATATATATATATATATATATATATATATATATGTATGTATGTATGTATATATATGCATGTATCTTACATATTTTAGGTCTTTGTTTACTTCAAATCGTCCTTTATTTGTCGCTTATATAATTTAATTAATATTTTGTTGCGTATTTTTATAATTTTTAATGAATTTTTTATTTAAATTATTTAATTTTTTTTTTATTTTATGTTATCTCATTATAGTGATGTCAAATATTAGAAACATTATATTATTAATGAAAAACTGGTCAGAAGAGATGGACGTGAGGTCCGCGAAATGAATTTATAACCTGAACTAAGCGATTTTTAAGGATTCTTTTTCCATTATTATATTGCTTCGTTCAAACATTGCGCTCTCTTTGATTTCGCCTTGGAATTATCTCTATTAATCATCAATTACACACACACATACACACATATATATATATATATATATATATATATATATATATATATATATATATATATATATATATATATATAATGTCGTCTGTTCTTTAACTAATATTCGCTGTCTGGATTACATCCTCCTTGGGATTATCCATACGGATTACCAAACATTTCATTACGAATGTATTTCATATTTTTCGAATATACATGCCGGTAAATGTCGTTGGGTAAAAAAAAAGTATATAATCAAAAACAGCGCTTCTATTGGAATATGAATATCTATAAAAGTTAAGATTTAAACAAAATAAATAAAAAATATCAATATGTCGGATTTAATCCATTTTCTAAAAATAAATTGTCTTCGTTTACGTTAATATATGATACAGAGCAGATATGGATATTTGGTGTATTGGCAGTGAGTGTGTGTTCCAAAGGTAATATTCGGGCTTTCATTGATTGTAAGGCCTACTTGACGAAATGGTCCGGATATGCAGGTTCGAATCCCGCCAGAGGACGCAAGATTTATAGAATATTTAGGCCGCTTGTTGTAGTTAAATAAAAAATACTGTTTAATTAAAAACAACCAAAACAGGGCTTCCATTCGAATATGAGCATCCATGAAAAATACTGTTTAAACAAGGTAAAGTAGAAACGACTATACTTCCTCCGCTGGACATTTTAGATATCCTTGAAAACCTTTGTTTCAAGGAAGATTTGTGAATATATATATATTTTTTTTTTAGATATCCGTAGCATTCAGTTATCTTCCTGAAATATATATGGCTGTCGACGGTAAATAAAGCATGTCTTTTGGTAATTTAGTATAAGTGTCATTTCGATTAATTTTCATTTAAACTATTTACAAGTCGAATAATAGTTTTTTGAACAATTGTTTTGTAATGATTTTCTTGTTAAGGTATTCTTTATTTCACCAAATAATTTCATTCAAGATCGAGGCACTTTTTTAAGCGATATTATTAACCAATTATACAGACTGGAATAAAACCAAAAAAAAAACAAAAAAACAAAAAAAAACAATGTGTGCCCTGATCGTTAAACTATCAGAAAGCAAGTATTTTTTTCACGATTGACGATCTCATAATTGTTACCTTTCAAAATATTTTCATGGTTGGGAAAGCAGAAAAAAAGAAGATTCTAAATCAGGACGTTAAATTTAACATTAAATATTTTTCTTTCAAAATTTTCGAAATGTCCTTTTATTTCATAAGAGGAATCCACAATGACATTCTGTTGGAGAAGGTTACAATGAATAATTTTTACCCGGTGCTTATTCGCTAAATTTAGCTAATTTCTCAAAACATTTTCGTATATTATGTTAAATTAGGTGTTACTCTTCTTTTACTCTTCGGAAAATTTCTATGGGTTACAACCCCATCACGTTTAAACACCGCTTCCTGTAAAAACAACGAAATGTAAGACTACACCGAGCCTCCTTATCACCTAGATGGGAAGACCTTGTAGAAATAAAGAACTATTTCCCATTTGACGGTAAATGCTGGACAACTTTCTCACAGATGAGGAAGAGACTGGAAACAACAGATATATCCTGTACAGATATTATCTTGCAAATATCATAGACTGAAATAGTGAAAAACAAAAAAGTTTTAAGGACAATATGAACTAAAAAAGAAAAGCAGAAAATAGAATAATTAATATTGTTGTGGATTCCGAGAAGAAATCCGGTCTCAAATGAATGGCAAACACAGGAATGAAATATAGCAAATAAATGTATTAACGCAATAATACATTTGGTAATACGGTTAGTAGATCCAGAAATGAGGTTAGTAGCAATATATATATATATATATATATATATATATATATATATATATATATATATACACACACACACATTCGGGGAAATTCAGTGTCGAAGTATGACTTCCTTCTGAGTCTACGTGATCGCAACTGTGACTTCTACAAAGCGGTTACCTTACATTACTACTCTCTCACCGTTCACTGTATCACTTCCGACTTCCGGGTATTCACAGGCAGCAGTACAAGTACACACTAGGCGAGTCCACTTGTATGAAAAAGGGGGTGGACCCCTTAACAAATATCAGAAAGACTCATTGGACATTTCAGGCTCACATTAGGAGTATAAAGAGGGTTTTGAAAATTTAGCACTCACAGAGCATACTAAGAAATTAACCTACCTAATGGGTTTGTCTGAATGGATGGCAGAGCGAGGACAAAGAAGTATAGCAATATTACAGCTTCAAATTGGGGACGTTCGGATAAAATAGCTACAGAAGATTAACTATTACTTAGTGACCTAATAGACAACGGGGAATTTGATATATAGATAACAAAGCGCGTAGATAGAGCGCAATATGTCTTCCAGAAAGAGGCGGGAAGGTCTTGTAGAAATAAAGAACTATTTCCTATTTGGAGGGAAATGCTGGACAAAAGACAACAGATATATCCTTGACAGACACATCCTGCCAAAAACTTAGCCTGAAACTGTGAACAACAAACAAATTTTAAGGACAATAGGGATATTAGGTGTTGTAAACTTTTCATGTGCGGGTGATGTAATGGGAAATGACTCAAAATGAAATTAATCCACCACTTCTCTTCCAAGCTATGGGTTAATTAATAAGTCTCGTATCAATGAACCATTATTATATCAAAAATAAAAATAAAAATAAAGTCTAAAATTATTTATGGCTTTAAATAACGTGCAATGTTTTGATAAACTGTAAAAAAAGAAATCAACCAATGAAGGATCCCCCCAGGAAATTTCATCAGGCATACCGGAAAACTTTCACCATAAAATTTCCACATGATTGGGTTTTCCTTTTAATGTCTGTCTTACCTCGTTGGACAACCGTTCTTGTTATACTTACCGTTGTCTGCAAGATCATTCTGTTAAATCATCTCCAGAGACAATTAACCTTCAGAATTTTGATATGATGAAATTTATAAACGTTATGTTTAGTGTATAAACGTATTTGAGTAAATATATCAGTAATTATTAAACAGCACACTTGACGTCTACCAGTATGTATTATCGAAAATCTCTGCGAACTAAATGTGCCTCTTTCCATGGACCGAAATTCCGTTCCAATTAATATCAGAAAGCCACCTTGAAGCGAGGTGTGCTTTTGATTGTTATATTGAGATAAGTCTCACACACATGTAAAGCGCATTTAACCTCTTCAAGAAAGGAACAATCTTATATTGGGAACTTTCGAAGCTTATATCCGATAACTTCCTAATCTACCATTCGCTCGTACGTTGAATACTGTTGCCATATATTATCTGGAAATATTGCGTTACATCTCGAGATTCATGAGAAACTTTACAGAAGAATCTGTAATGTAATCTAACTCGACAAGACATCTCGTTTTCAGTCACTTTCATACGTGCTTAATCACTGTTTTTTCAACATATATTCTCAGAACTGCTCAGACGAGCATTTTTCCTTGTTGTCACGACTGCAAGAATTTTAACGTACTACTAGATTGGCAACTAGGTCCAACTATATTACAGTTTAAATAGCTAAATGCAACCGCCATTTATACCAACAGATTTTTTTCTCGCACTTCATATCTGTAGAACTGCCTTCCGTTTTCTCGCTTCTCTGATAACTACAATCTTCAAAAAAGTAAATGCAACCGTAATTCCCTGAGTTCTAATCGCAATACCGCTTTACCAGTATTTACGGCTTACATTTCGTCTGAAGTATGTTTTTCTCGGTGGAATTCCTAGAAACTCGCAAATGGATTGTAATTTAAAAATTTCTCAAACAAAGCTAGAGTTGCCAGTCTACCCTACTATTAACATTTGCTGGGTTAGCATGAAGAAGACATGTAGTCATACATTTCCTGAATTATTTGGGCGAATACAAAACCCATGCTAGAATTTGAACATGCAAAACTGCAATAAATCATACCGTGTTTAATTGCCCAAATTTTGTTACAGCAAAATTTCCCATGCCACAAAGTATTTAATATCTTCAAAAACTCTAAACTAATTGAGCTTCTTTTTTCTAGATTTTCGAATAAAACGTTTAGCGATCTTGATACCATTTGTCGTAAGAATCACTGAAAACTCTTTGAGTTATTCAGTTAGAAAGAGAATAGCTTAAAATGAGCAATGGTGAGAGGTAAAATATCATTCAGTCCTTCATTAATTGTATCAACATTCATACTCTGGCTTCCATCTTCAAAGTCTATTAAAGTATCACTGACATCATAGCGAAACATCCTCATTCTCTTCGTATACCATTGATAACATTCCACTCAAGCAGCTTCTTCATACGAACCGTTGCTTTGGTGGAACCAATTCCCAAGAGGTTGTATACTTGTTCACAACACACTTAATCTGTTCAAGTGTAGTGTTAAACGTAACCTTCCCTATATTGCCCTGTGAGTCTTACACTGTAACTCTCTACCTCAAGTGACAGTTAAGCCTTGTAAAGAAAGACGTCATTATAATAGTCTATACATTTTTATTACACATTTCTAGACTAAAACCTTTATATAACACTTGCTTGCAGATACTAATTGTAAAAAGGTGTTTTTCTTCATGAAAAACATACGTTCATATATTCTGCCAAAACTTTCCTAGGTGGAATTAAATATTAGAACATGGCACTTATTCAAACATTTTTTGTCAAGGAAATTTCTATATAACATATTTTATGAATATTTTATAAACGTTCTTTGTATTGATAGAATAAATAAAAATGTCGAACGTTACATTTTTTTTTTCAGATTAACTCTAGACTTGATAATGTTGTAAATATATTTTCACGTCTATTTCTTCATATTTTAAAAAAAGTTATTCTTATCTAAGGCAATTTATCATTTATGCATTTGGAATATGATATTTGATAAGAGTTTCCTCCTCGGGTTTATTGTTGCTGAAGTTAAAGGAAAGGTGGTGTGTAGAATTGCATAATGAATTTGAGGTTTTAGACAAAACAAAAAGACAGTCTTAGACTGAGAATGAATAATATATTATAATTTTGAATTTATCGGCCTAATCTTTTCGAATTTGCCAGTGAGAAAAGAAACGCATTTAAACAACAACCAAATTTACTGATAATAACTATGGCGCCGGAAAAATAAAAATAATAAAATCCCTAATGTCATAAGTTGCCTGCTTAACGGGAAGGATATTAAAAATGAGAAAACCATTATATTTCTAGCTTTCTGCGAATTTTTTCTGTTTCGAACAGCAGCATAATTATATTTATTTTACGATTTTTAAGATTATACATATTTAGCTGCCCAGTAAAAAAAAAAAATGGAAAATTTATCATATCTGTTTTATCTTTCATGAATAATTGACCTTGCATAATTTTGAATGAATTTCTTAATATTCATGACCTTCAATTATCATTCGACTCTCGCGTAATCTGATGAGTTATCATATGATTGATTAATTGCTGCTCAAAGAGTTATTTGCAGAAAACTTTTGTCTTTCGTTCTGCCCTTCTCGTATGGCAAAACAACTCACTAATTTGAGTGTCAAGTTATTGTACTTTTCAAAGAAAAGCACCCGACGTGCGAATTGACGAAATGTGCAGATATTCTTCCGGAATTTCGAGTTACATCAATCACGACCAGTTTGCAACGGTTGTTTCATGTGGACTTGTCAAGTTTTTTTAACTGGACACCCTGTAAAATCCCCATACCAAATATAAAAATGTATCCTAGAAATAAATGCACCTTTACAACACAGTGTTCCAAAAAATGTTCTCTCTCTTTGACTTCCTAAAGTTATTGAGTTTTTCCTCATTTCCATGTATTTAAACTCATTTAATATTCAATTTCTTCTTTGTAAGTCAATAAGCACTATGTCTTATTTTTAACCATTAACATTGTATACTAGCCATCGTCATTTAAAGAGAGTACACTCTGCATATCTAAAATCTATGTATCTGTGTATATTTCTGAGATGAGCTGTTATGTACACTATTTAAATCATACAGACTATTGTCGTCATATTTGTTGACATATTTATCACAAATACTGTACGCCCCGGCTTTCTTCACGTGGTTGGAATGTCGAACTGAACCCTTTATTTTGATCACTGGGGTAGACTGTTCTAGTTCCACGTGCCATGTTTAATGGATATCTGTTATCTTCTGCTAATTTCCCTCTCTAAGTTCTCCACTGCCTTTGCCAGATATTGAATTCACACTCTTTGGGTCCTGGGAACTTTATCCATTGTGCCATGAGTCATTGAGGACTGCTGTGAATTTCTGGGTATTATGAACTTATTATCTAAAATCTATGTCTTTAAATATTTTTCGAGATACAATACATATTTATAATTCTGCAATCAAATATACCGTTTACTTGGGAATAATGATACCGACTTTTATTTGTAGAAGTTTAAAACATTTCTGCATACATTTCCAGTCATTCTCGTTCTGTTAACGTAGACATCGTAAATATTCAATTGTGAATAAATTGCGTTGTTCTTTTCTGTTTTTGTTTTTATTTTTTAGTTTAATATCCTGGTAGTATTGATTATAAAGAAGCTTATCAGATTAAATAAGACTGTTAATTTAATCATATGGTTTTTCTTGTTGTTTAATTACCGTGTCCTTTCAGGACGTAACACTTACGACGCTCCAAATATTTCCATCCGTTGTAGCTCTTAAGAAATTTTGTCTTTTTTTTTTATTATTTCTGACATAACCAGTTCTACCGTTCATTTACTCAACTCATCAAGTATGTTAGACGCTGCTTTCCTCTGTCCATCTTTCCCTGAATCTATCCTGGGAGCATCAGATTTTCCAAGCCCTCCTTCCTCATTACATCCCCTAGAATGTTCAACTGCCTCTTTCTGATGTTAAATATAAGTTTCATTTTTATTTCTATTTTCTCTAAAATTTCATCTTTTCTCATTTTCTGTCCATAATATCCTCAGCCTATTTTTGTAGAACCACACTTCTGTGGCTTCAAGTCTCCTCGTCATCTTTGAGTAGATTGTCCAGCACTCGCTGTCATACAGGAGTTCAACTATCACGTAACAAGTCAATACGTTTTTCTATATTTCTAAGAAAATTTGTCTGTCTGTTAATATTCTGAGTAGCCTTTGGAATGCTTCTTTGGCTAGCCCAATACGCCTTCAGGTCTCAGTGTCGCTTTTTCCGTCCTATTTTGGAATACGTAATTAGATAGATATATCCGTTATTATAATTATATATAGATACATATAAACTAAAACAAAAAATGGAGCGGCACCAAAACAAAGTAATGAATCAAACCTAAGGGACAGCTCAAAATATGAGCTTCAAACTGGGTCCATCAGAATCAACCAAATATAGAAATTTAGCTAGCTTGCGTGTGTCAAGAAATGTAATAAGAAATAAAAAATCTCATTAAAACAAAGAATCTCATGCTGAACAGTTGTATAATATTTATCTTCTATATGACTGAAAGAGCAGAGTTCGAATTTCAATCAGGTTCATTCCATTCACTTACGCACAAATACGTCTGGGAAAGGCATGAATCTATCTCCCGGCCTCCTAGAAATAGATTAAATGACAGGATATATCTCGCAAACATTGTTGCTCTCAGAAATTGTTATCAAAATATTCACTCGCGAAAACGAATTACTCTTAATTTCTTAAATATTTTTCGAGTTCAAATAATCCACAAAGGATTGATAAGACGTGGAAAAACAAAATCATTCACTCAGATTAATAAGATAACTGCGGAAAAGGCGATGTGATTCTACAGAGCACGCGGAGATTATCATGGAAAGAAAACTAACCAATGCAGAAGATTTACATTAAGTGATGATAAAAAATCACTTTTACATAGAATCAGAAAGAGACTGCCGAAATTTCTTGGACGCATAATGAGAAAAGACGGCTTAGAGAAGTTGACATTCATTTGATATACTGAAGTTAAATGTGGGAGTGTATAACGCCAAGCAACCTACCTTTCTTGCTTTGTTTCTAAATGAATAAAAGTACAGAGACTTGGAGCTTAGTAAAGGGACAAACATTTGCTTAAATCTACAAAGCATAAGGACTTTTTGTGAAGTACATTGCACACGTTTTGAAGGATATAGCACATAAAGAAATAGGATTAAACTCTGAAGAACAAACATGTTTCCTAGTGGTCTTCTTTGTGCCGTATTCTTTAAGAATGTAGTCGACTGCAGCTCTTTACAGCTTCCTATTTTTTGTAGCTCTTAGTAATATTTCTTTTCTTTGGAATTGTTCCGTCGGCACTACGACCGGAAATGATCCTTTTTTTCCTGATTTCTTCATATTTCAATTGATTAACCAATCCAGGTAAGGGATATCATTGTTTTAATATCAAATTTAATAAGGTATCGAGATTTTTACCTAAATTCACGGTAGATTTTCCCCTACATACACCAAAACAATATATATCACGCGATTTTAATAATATAATTACAGTGTAATCCGGATATAAGAGACCAGAATATAAGAGACCCGGATATAAGAGAAAGCGGGATAAAAGAGAGATTTTATCTGGTCCCAAATTAGAGCTTGTGTTAATGTAAACAAAATAGACCAAACCCGGACATAAGATAAACCCGGATATAAGAGACCTCTTCTCCGGTCCCGACGACTCTCTTATATCCGGGTTACACTGTATTTTTAATATTGTAAGCCGTTGTGCTTAATCTATATTTGTAAATAAAAAAAGTATTTCTGATGGCGAATTACTTTATTTTTTTTATTTAAAATCATGTGACTTGAGGATATTTTGTTTTGGTTTCCGATGAGGGATCAATTTACAATGGAGTTACATATTAAACGAGATAAAATTCAATATTTTTCCTCTAGAATGGTTAATATATACTAATCTGTTTAATATAGTAAAAACTCTAAATACAAGCTTATGAAACATTGTCTCATTCTGCTTTAGTGCAGAAATACGTTTATTTTTTTTAGTGGATGGTAACAAGGGAGAGGGGTGGTGGGATGTCTTTATTTTATTACTACAATACGAAAAATAAAATTTGGATCCAAAATAATTATTTCAGTCTCAGTGTCTATTGAAGAAGTCTTTGTACTCTCTTTCATATTCTCTGTTCTACAATGTGTTTGTACAAACTTTTTTTAGTCGGCGATTCGCTGTTTCCTTATCTTCAATATGCTTCATGAGTTTTAAATTTTCCAGTATTTTATCCTCATATAGTGGGCTGAAATTTTCAACTGGCTCTTTCTGATTCTAAATCTAGGTTTACTTTTCGTTTCCATTGGCCATTTGTCATAAAATGTCTCATACGCAAAATAACAGAGGTTTAGACGTTGACCCCATCCATGGTTTTAAACGGAGGTATAATTGAGTGTTTAATAATGGTCGGAAAACGATGTCATCTTTATTTCAGATCGCTTGGTAAATGATAGGAACAGCCTCTAAGTGCAGTACTTTTGTTTTTTCTTCGGTTCTCTCACTGAGTCAAGATAATTTCCCAACACTTTATATTAGGTTGGTGCAAAAATAATGTCGTTTTCTCACATAGTAACATGTGTGAAAAAACGACATTATTTTTGAACCAACCTAATATTATTTCAGTTTCAGCTTTTCTCCATCTGGAGAGTTGAATCTAGATTTCCATCCCAGCCTTATATATGTACAGTGTAACCCGGATATTAGAGACCCGGATATAAGAGAGATTTTCTCTGGTCCCAAATTAGATCCTGTGTTAATGTAAACAAAACAGAACAAACCCGGATATAAGAGAAATCCGGATATAAGAGACTTCTCCGGTCCCGACAACTCTCTTTTATCCTGGTTATACTGTATATGTCGTGTCGATAGTGTAAGCTATACATCGGCAATATAACTTTCAATTCTGGTCAGATTCGTTACTTTCAAGCTTTCCGACGTTTAGTAAATAGATTTAGGGAAGGAATGAATATGTCCATTTCACGCTCACGGTAACGTAGGCTAGACTCATTAGACGTAGTTGGTAGTCAGTCTAGTAAAAACAAACTCTGCATTCAAAACCCAGCTACCTGAAACTTTAAACACAGATATTATGTCTATAAATCAGCGAAACAAGAAAAAAAACACGATCACTTTCAAGAGCTGTGCATAAAAAAGCTCCAGATACTATCGAGAATTCTTTTAAAAACATCAGCCATTAGAAAGATGGATGGATTTATAATTTTTTTAATGATTGATTTCCAATTACTTCACTTCCGGTTATATCATATTCGGTTTAATCTTTACTTTAGATCTATTTTTCTACTTTTGAGTCATTTCATCAGATAATAATATAAGTTACATTACTGTCTCCATATAGTCTACAAGTAATTTTGGTTTCATTTAAGTTTAACCATGATATACTTATATAAGTCTCCTAGGCTATCATTAAACTAAAAAAAATCTCTCTTTAGATATACTTTTGATAACCATATCCTGCTTTTCAATTCTCTCAGTCAGTATAATCGTGCACGTGTGTTATACCCGTTTTTATTTTTTATTATTTACAATTTACAGTTTATTAATATTTCATTTAACTTGGTGTGATGTCTACAGCACGTAGAGTTTTCTCTTCTCTTTATACTTATTCTATAATCAGTTCCTATCATTAACGTGTTCAATCATCAGGTACTGTTATTAGGCTTCTCATTTTCTAAGCGGAATTTCTTTATTCTCATGGTATGATGTTTAAGAATGTCACCGTTTTTCTCGTAATGTTCAAGTAATTATTTGCTTGATTAAGTTTCTACATTTGAGTGCTTATTCTAATATTTTGCTTGTTCATCTAAATTATTCTTTGCTGACTTTTTTCTTCGTCTCATTCAGTTGACAGAATCTCTAGTGTCCTTAGAAAATTTCCCTTTTTTTTGGTCAAAGATTTGATTTTTTCTGCTTATTTATTTATTAGTTGTCCTTGTTTCAGGTTTACGTTTCTGCATAAAAAAAAGTATTACGCTTTTTTTCTATTTTGCAAATCTATTGTAATTTACACACAGTATAATGATATTTATTTTGTCAATGCCTCTAACATCTATTTAGTTTTTGAACTAAATAATAAAATACCCATGTCCATTTATTTTATGTAGTAATATAACCGACGTTAGTGTCGCATTATTTAAGATGTCAAACATTTGTGGTAATATAACGGACGTTACATTTCCAAAGGATACGATTAAGTGATATCATTGCTATGCAAAAAAGCCAATATTTCAATATTGTATATTTATCTATTTTCTTCGACAAGGTGTTTCCGTATTTTCAGCACTGGGTTTTACTTTCCAGTTTTCTATTCTATTTCTCATAAGCTTCGCTACCTGTCTTGGGATTTTGGCCTGATTAACCATTATAGTATCCCGAGCTGTAAGATTCTGTTGAAAAAAAATCATAAATCTATACTCCACATTTGGTTGTTTTATCTCTATTTCATAGATTCTGTTATCATGGAATATTAACTTACGTACCCATATGATTATATTCCGACTCGGTTTTGAGACAGACAGTACTCTTTAGTGACAACAACGAGTCTGCATGTGACCACTTACATTTAGCCGACTCACCCATCATATTTTCCTTCATATGCACAACTCCCCAGTCTTTTGAAAAAGAGTCTTATTCATTGTACCCTACTTAGGAATGGTTTCAGATTCCTAGCATAATCTACTTCAAGTTTATACTTCTAACTTCTTCACCGAAACGCTGGATTTTATTTACTTTGGATTTTAATATTTTGCTCAATAGGAGTAGATACTTGCGCCTATCATTTGGTTCAACCTCTTCCCGGAATTTAAATCAGGACTATAGGTTTATCCATTCTTTCCTCTTTAGAATTGGGTTTTCGATTCATTCTAATATATTTTCATTCTCCTGCACACCCAGTAGCATCTTTGTGCCATTATCGACTTGCTAGCGATGAATTGATTCCATTGGAAATGGAAATATTCCATTGGAAAGAAAAAGTGCAAATCACACAGTTTTTTCACCATATGTGTTGCATTGTGCACCGGACTCTCGATGAGATGCTTCCTTGATCATCATTATCTTAATCTATTTAGGTCGTGCGTCAGCTGTTATCAAGCCTACATGTCAATATAATATGCAATACTTGTTTCCTATCTATATACACTTAGAAGATCCCCATTTAAGAACCATCTACCTTGAGTGGCGCATAGGGTTTGTAATGATAAATAAATGATAACAAGTTCAGTGAATACGGAAAATAGAAAATGGAGTAAGCAATGGAGATTTTTTTGTTAGAGAATGCATTTAATATATACAGCGAGAGAACACAGAAAAACTAGAAATCCTACCAAGTTTTAAGGTTAAATAAGCTTAAAAATAAATGATACGCAGATGAAATTCTCTTGATAGCTAATTTATATAAGATATAGGTTAGCTCTTAAGGGAAAAAAGAAGAACAGACTAAGGGTTAACAGTAAAGAGATGACATTGTTCTCTGAAAGAGAGAAAGTGAGAGAGAGAGAGAGAGAGAGAGAGAGAGAGTGAGGAAGAAAGAAAGAGCCCAAGGTTTGTGCTATGACAATGTTATCGATTCTGACAATTTAATGATATTCCCGCCTCCGTATTGTAGCTTCCTGTACCTTTTCTATAAATATTATCATTGAAATTGTTCTGTTGATCTTTCCTCTTTCGAACTTCGATTTCAAGAAGTTAAACGTAGCCATAGTTTGGGAGTTATTTTTTATCATTTTACTTTTTGAAATTGCTAGATGTAACCGTAAGTTTTACTCTAATCGCTTGTTTCTCTTGAACGTCTTAGCTGTGAAACTCGCTCCTAAAACTTTCTGTCAATTACAAACTGTAAAACTTAAATACAACCGTAATCGTCAGCTTCTGTCTTTTGGAACGCTGTTCTTTTACTGTACGTTTTCCTCGATAAGATTTTCTCAATTTCTTTTGCACTCAGTAACT
>OZ010595.1:61865547-61873047 GCA_963932145.1 Acanthosepion lycidas
AGCAGCTCAGGAAATAATCTGTTATCTGGAAGAAGCACAATTCTTTATCGTATATTTCATTGCTAACAAAAGCTATTCCCTTTCATCAGAATTTCCGAATCAGACACACGTTCTTAATTGTCTTACATAAAATTAGAAAGTAAACGTTATTATTTTATAAAAAAGTGTCACCTTCTGTTTGAATTCCAATGTATTTATCATGATGATTTTCGTGCATACATATAAGTAAATAGCAGGAAAGATCGGGTCATACAGGCTTCGTTGGCGAATGAGAAAGAGAACCCTAAATAAATAAATAAAAAAACCATGCAGTGTGTCATTAGGAGACTTTGTGTCATACTGTATATCTCAATATTCGATTCTTCCCAATATTCGAATCTTGCACAAGATTTCATCACTATAATCAAAATGTATACGTGGGTAATCTGGCTGTTGGCTCAAGAGCTGAGCTGCTTGATCCACCCGAATCGAAAACGATGGAAGAGTCCAGTATATATATATATATATATATATATATATATATATATATATATATATATATATATATATATATATATATATATATATATATATATATAATATGTAATGAAAAACAAACCACTTTAATGTACCATTACGATAATTTATTTCACCTAAATCCTTTTTTAAGGATTCAGGATCATCAGGTAAATCTTCCAACAACGAATTGAGAAAAAAAATGGGATTAGAAATTGGTGGGTAGTGTAATTTTTGTAATTTAATAGAGGGGGTTGAAAGTGGTAGTTAACCAGACAATATAAAGTATAGGGAGGGGTTAATTTTATATCTCTCTTAAGTATGTGTTATATTGGAGTAGGAGGAGTCACAGAAAACTTGACCTCTTTAGATGGTTAATAAAACGGAAATGAATTGTAGAAAATGTATACAAATGTATATATATATATATAAAGAACGTTAAACTTAAAAAAATGTCTTTAATATATATATATATATATATATATATATATATATGTGTGTGTGTGTGTGTGTATGTGTGTGTGTGTGTGCTGTTATATTGTGTACCTAAATTTATATTTACGTATATTTCTGTTTGTATGAATGTGTTTATATATGTATGTTAGGATACAGGTATTTTTGTGTTTGCATGTATATGGATGTATGTCTATGTGTATGTATGTGTATGTATGTACGTTTATATATGTATTTGGTTGAATGTCGTTGTATTTATCTGTATGTACGTATATTTGTGTACTTATTATTATAGATAGGTATTCTTATGTATGTATTTATGTGTGTGTGTATATATATATATATATATATATATATATATATATATATATATATATATATATATATGTTTATATGTATGTTTGCGGTTTTTATATGTGTATATTGACACCTATTGTATATGAGATTGATTGTGTAGGGATAGAAACTTCGGTATGTCATTACGGCTACATGAGTTAGTATATGTGTGTATATATGTTTATATTTGTGTATTGCTGTGTATGTATATATATATATATATATATATATATATATATGTATATATATATATATTTATATATATATATATATATATATGTGTGAGTATGTGTGCATATATGTGTGTATATTTGTGGGTATATATGTATGTATGTGTATGTGTACTTGTTATCATGCAGAGATATACGTATGTATATGTTTATGTATTTATGTGTATGCATTTCTGTGTGTATGTATGTATGTATGTGTATATATATGTATATGTGTGTGTGTATATATATGAGGTGAAGTTACCTATGGGTGTTGACTTTGATGTCCGATTTTATATTTACATACACTATTTTAATATATTAAATAATATTATTTTTAATCATTTTTATCTTTCTATATTTGCTCGCTTAAGTTATATTTCAGTAAGGGGATAGCATTTGTTTAATGACACTTTCAGTCTTACATATTTATTGGTTGTGGTATCCGATTGTCTGGGTCAATGTCTGTGGATGTATGTGCATGTATTTATAGGTGTCTATGTGTATGTAAAGTGCATTTACTTTTAATTGTGTATGTATGTACGTGTCTGTTGGTTTCCATTCCCCCGCCCACATTTTTTTTTAATTTTTATGAAGGACCGTGGAGATGTTCTCTGTCTCGTCTCTTTTTGTGTGTGTATATATATATATATAAATATGTCTGGGTGCTTATATATTATAATCTGATTGTGTTTGTTTTACGCGTGAGTTTAGGACCCCATTCACACACTTGGGATTAAAAAGTATACATATTGTCAAAGGAACGGATATAAAATTAGCTAAAGTAACTTCAATGATGAAATAAATTGAATAACATATATATTTCTTCTTTTCTCCTCAGTAATTTTATAGTTGTAAACTTGATAGCGAATAAATGTTAAATTTTGATTTTGTAATTAGCAGTTTTAAATTTTAATATTAAATTTTATCATATAATTTAGTAATTATTCGTTGGAATAAATTATTTTTTAATACTAAACATCTGAATAGATATTATAACATGACTTCGTTATCGAGCTTTTTGAATTTTCCTGTACTTGTGTTCTGATTGGTCGATCTAGCCTTTGTAACAACGTTTTCCCCCTGCGTAGAATATTAATTAATTTGAAACTTTTAAAACCGTTTATTTTACATTCACCGTCATCACTTGATAAGACACCGGGGGTGTTGAAACAAAATGGCTATTTTTGTAGTGATTTTATAACATATTTATGTTATAATTTTTTTTTTCTTTAAAAATAAATAATTATATCTGCTCTACTTTGTATTGAGCACTCTTTTAAGAATAGTAATTGTTGGTTATTGGAATTCATTCCATATACACCAATCATATACTTGGTTATATATATATATATATATATATATATATATATATATATATATATATATATATATATATATATATTAACAATACAATCTTGCAAACGATTACACCATGTAGAAGTGCTTATGAAACCGCCAGGTCTGACGAGGCGAAATCGAATTCTCGATTTTGCGAAATAAAATATTACCATAGCTTTTTGAAGTATGAGATTTATTAATTATTTATCACTTGCTCTGTTATTACAATGAGTTCTCGGGATTTATATCCTCCCTAGAATTGTCCATACGGAATACCAACTAACTCTAACATGTTATATATATATATATATATATATATATATATATATATATATATATATATATATATATATATATATATTAAAGACATTTTTTATGTTTAACGTTCTTTTTATAGATACAAGTATTTAAATACTTAAATACTTGTATCTATAAAAAGAACGTTAAACATAAAAAATGTCTTCAATAAATAGATTATCGGACTTTGTCCATTTCTTAATGTATATATATATATATATATATATATATATATATATATATATATATATATATATATATATATATATATATTAGTTTGGTGCAAAAACAATGTCGTTTTATCACATATGTTACTATGTGAGAAAACGACATTATTTTTGCACCAACCCAACATACACACATATATATATATATATATATATATATATATATATATATATATGTTTGAAGGACTAGGTCATCCTGTGGTTATTTCTGTCTCTCTAAATAGCATAGTTAGGAGTGGTTTGACCTATCGATTTATCTACTGTGAACGTATTTATTCTCTTTGCATGCAGTTCTATCGATTATTGTAATGGCTAAAAAAAGAGAAAAATAACAGTGAAACAAGCAGTTTTTATTTTTTGAGAACCAGGTCTCTGAAACTTTTGTAATGTTACGAAAAACTATAAAAGAAGTGTACGAATGATATTCATATAGCAAACATGTTATAATGTTACTTGAAAATACGACCAGGATCTCATCAAACCTCAACCAGCTAAAATGATAAAACATATTTAAGAATAACATTTGAAACTGAATCAATACGAATCCCCAATGTTGTAGAATTCAGGCCAGGAAAATTTTAAGAGATGATATTTTTTTAATGTGAAACGTGATTCTCATGCGATGACATTTTATAAAAATGTCGTTTGAAAATATGTGCTGATTTGAACAACGGGCCGGACATATTTTATTGTTTCTCTATTACGTTGTAAAAAGTAGAGAAATGTCAGGGAATTTGTTATTTTAAGTATCGTTATATATATATATATATATATATATATATATATATATATATATATATATATATATATATATATATATATATATTACTCGATTCTCCCGTCGAATTCGTCGTGTGGGGATCAAGCAGATCAGATTCTAGGAACACCAACAAATGAGATTTGATCACAGTGGTTAACGTTTGGTGAAGAAGCATCCAGAAATATTGAAGGTCCGAATACAGAAACCTGTTGAACTACGAGCCAAAAAGTTCCAAATGAATCCGCCGCAGGTTTTAAATTAATTCAGAGTTGTCATTTTGCTAGACCAGTTGCCATTCAAGGCTGTCCTGCTATTTACCCATAGCTGGAGGGAGAAGAGGATTCATTCCATTTCCAAGGTTATTAGCACTTATGTGAATGTAATGGATTCGTCTGGAATTCCCACACTCTCCCCGAATCGTCAACCCTCATATCATATATATATATATATATATATATATATATATATTGTGTAAATTTACGCATCTTTTCATTCATACACGTTTCATTAAATAATATAGACAAGTGTTGTCTACTTATTATAGGTATTTTTTTTTTATACCAACGGCTTTCGATTCATACAATTCACTCTCGTGCGGTCATGTGTGACGTCATGAGATGCGGTGCGATTTTCGCTTCTAGCGTCTTATATGCGCGTGTTTATCGTTGCTTAGAAATCTACTATGTAAACATTGACAGACTATCATCACTGTCGTGTCCGCATATTGTTTAAAATGTTGTAACTGACATCTTTGATAATGGCTTAAGCCGAAAGCTTAGATTGTATTAAAAAAATATGGATCACTACTTTGAATTTCTTTCTTCTTTCAACGATAATGTTATTACACTTATCAGAAGTTACGAAAAAAAATTACATAAAATAAATAGACAAAACTTGTCTATATTATTTAATGAAACGTGTATGAATATATATATATATATATATATATATATATATATATATATATATATATATATATATATATATTATGAGAGATTAAAATAAAAACATGTCGAAATCGCTATAAATATTCTTTCATGTTTCAATACTATGATTGTACTTCTTCGAGCGACAGTAAGTAATTGGTTATTAAATGATTTTTAAGAAAATTTATAAATAAAATGTTACCTCTTTTTTCCAAAGATAAAGTGTGGGGGGCGGAAACATAAGGTCAGAATTTAAAATTTACTTTTCAGTATATCTTGATTAATCAATCATGCCAGACCTGTGCTAAATAGAAAATTAAGCTCAGAGGATGGAGTGGGGGACATATTATTTCAAGCCATGATAACCCAAACATAGACAGTCATTGACAATTGCGGAAAAAATGTAATCGGAAAATATATCCTGATTGTAGACAAATATGAAATGTATGTGTGTGTTTCAATAATTTATATATATATATATATATATATATATATATATATATATATATATATATATATATATATATAAGTGTATGTATCTCTGTGTGTGTGTGTGTTTTGTTTAGAATGTGGGATTACTTTTTTAAAAATGGCCAAAAACCTCTATCCAATTTATTATATTATTTAAAGAATAATAATCGTACTTATGAAAAGTGTTATTTTACTTTGCTTAATTTTTATTTCTAATTCATAATTTGTTATGGAGTAATTTCACAGTGGAGGCTTGTATTTGTTCTAAGTCGTTCCTAAAATAGGTTCGACGTACAAAACGTTAGGAATTTGATATAATAGGTAATGACACAGAGAAATCTATTTGTGGTCGCTGATACTTTAGTATCCGACTAACGGTCGTCCGGCATCGACTGAAGATATTCAGTCACACCACCACGAGGGCGTCATGTGGCACAAGGCCTTTTTAAAGTGGGATCTCCGACCCCGGTGGCTCGGCCAAAAATATGCCCATTGAACCCGTATAAACGAGTTCAGGGTCGGTTTACCTCCCCGAAAGAGAATCCGCCCTTCGGCGTAGCCTCCTTCGGGTTCCTCCCGCCTGAAGGCAGAGAGTTCAACCGTTCAGCCGGTCGTCCGACATCCACTGACGATATTCAGTCACCCCCACCCACGAGGGTGTCATGTGGCACAAGGCCTTTTTAACGTGGATATTCCGAGCCCGTGGGCTCGGCCAAAAATATGCCCATTGAACCCGTATAAACGGGTTCAGCGCCGGTCTACCTCCCCGAAGGAGACTCCGCCCTTCGGCGTAGCCTCCTTCGGGTTCCTCCCGCCTGAAGGGAGAGAGTTCAACCGTTCAGACGGTCGTCCGACATCGACTGACTGACCGAACCACTGAGGACTCCTTCTTTATTCTTACTAATCCTACTTATTATAGGTGCGAGAGTCTATTAACTATAGAATAGGGGTGTTCCACTATAACATAATTAAATGATCAAAATGGAATCATCTGCAAGAATCAGTGTATGTAGTTGCATATGTTTTGCTGAAATGTGCTGGTCTCGAGCAAGACGTGCGCCAGATGCTACGGGGAGTGTCAATGAAAGAGAAGTCTGAGGGCAAAATTCGAATTCTAATGACCATAATAATGATATAAATCCATCTCCTCCCCTCAGCTATGGTTTAAACAGTTGGTCTTGTATCTGGAAAATTCATTTTTATTCCCAAAATATTGTTAGCAGAATATTATCTGGCAAAATTATAAATATTCTTAAAATTTAATATTTCACTTTTCTTTATGTTAAAAATCACAGATAATTCAACAAAAATGAAAATATCAATAAAAAAGAAACGCTAAAATATAAACAAAAAAAAATAAAAATATTTTTATCAAACCAGGTTTTCTAGCAAGATTTTCTTGGTGGCCAGCCATCGAAACCGTCAGATAAATAACTATCTAGTGCAAATGCGTTCTAATCGTTAACTCTTCAACCTCTGCATGAATACATGCAACTGAGTGTACAAAAGGTTCAGTGTGTTCTTATACATTTATGTCGGCAATATTAAATGCCGAACAAGACAAAGCAATGAGAAAATGAGATATGCAGTGATATTTGTCCCTTAAGTTCATTGTCAGAAGCTTACCTTAAGTCCTCATCCGCTTTTCAAATCTGAATCAATATATATATACATATATATTAATACTGATTCATTTACCATTTTATGTCAGCACCTGCTTTACGGTGCACCTGCGTAGAAATTAATGGACCGAGTAGAATGAAACGCGATTTCCGCAATCGTTATCGCCAAGTCAAAGTACTTTCGCGCATGCGTAAACTATATGCACATACCTCATCCTGAGGACACATGCAAGCATTTTATTAAAATAAATATGCGTGACGCATCAATTTTCGCACTTGACTCGAATGCTTATCGTGTCCTAAGTATTAGATAGGATAAGCAAATTAAATTTTAAAAGATTGCAATGGAGATTATATATATAT
>OZ010595.1:61875547-61943047 GCA_963932145.1 Acanthosepion lycidas
AAATGAAACAGACAGACTTAAGAGCCCATTGATTTTATTTTATTTAACCAGGAAATGGATAGTTTTCCTGGTCATTCAGATCATATTTCCAAGCATAAAAGAAATTTTTTTAAAATGTACATGTTATTATTCTTATACAAGTAACACTTAATACTTGATTTGTCATAATTCTTAAAATAAATCTCTGCAAGTACAATCCTAGCGTGCAGCAGCGTTTGTAAATCCTTGAAAGTGCTCCGAATTGTGGCTGTGTGATACTGGAAAGAGAAAATATTTTGGAAAAACACTATAGTTGTGCTACCACAAAATGACAGCGTGTGTCAGTTCAATGAACTTGTCTACTGATGATCACGCAATATTGTATGCTTTTTATCAGAAAATGCAAGTAACGTCTTCACAGAATAGACTGTGCATAAAGCTGAGATTTGAAATTTGGAATTTAACAAAACACAAATTATCCCGAGCAGACTGTCACCAATTAATGTTGACTTCCGTGTACACTTTCATATTACGCAGAGTCTTTTCTTGATTCTGAGTAAAAGTGTTAATGTGTTGTCGTTTCTCTAAAACTTCCTTGCTGGATATTCGCTCCATGGAATTTTTAGTATCATTCTAGAGAACTACACTTCCACCGCCTCTAATATTTTCCTAATCCATAATCGCTAGAATGTTAGATTAATCAAAAGTGCTAAAATATTAAACTTCCTACGCTAATGGGTTATTTTCGTAATTATTTTAATTATTATAACTATTATTGCTATTATTATTACATGATATAACATAAAACCCGACAGGAAGCGAAAGATCCTTTAGACCGAAGTAATCTTGAAAATTACTTTTGAAAAATACACGCAGTCTTCTGTGTTTAGATGATTCTTTGCAGCTCAAAATAAATGGCTTCACACGTTGACTTATATTGCACCAAAATTTATCTTATGACGCTGGGGTAGACTTATTAATATTTACAAAGAATTTTAATGATTAAATTGAAACTAATAGTAAAATATTTTCTCTGATTTATTATAACGTCCACAAAACTTCAAAAATATACTTCGAAGTCATGTTGCAATTACTTTTGTCATATTTGCAGCAAAAGCAATCAATGATTTTATCTTAGCCAATCACTTGGTTGTTTCATATGGAAAAAAAAAAAGAACACTGCTTTTGAAATCATTAAAATTAAAAAAAAAATATCAAAAGAAAGTTAACACAGCACGAAATGTCAGAAAATTACACAAATATTTAGAAATTATTGCAACAGCATTTGTAAAATTTTCAGCGTCAATAATCTATGATTTCAAATTGTTGATAAAATAATTATTATGCGATTAAAATTAATGTCGGTTGGATCGCTGCAAAAAATATGGAAACAATCGTAGAAGTCTTCATGTTAGTTATGTATAATTTTTATCAAACAAAGCAGATGATATATGGCGGCAGGTAGCAGAAGTGTGTGCCAGTTAAGCGAAAGAATATTTAAGAATGTTACACGTCATAGAAATAGATATAACGCAAACATAACTTTGAATCAAGGGAATTGAAATCCTAAAGCGTCAAATTGCTGTTGCAATAATTTCTAAACATTTTTGTAATTGTCTTCGTGCTATGTTTAACTTTCTTTTGATATTTTGTTTTAGTTTTAATGATTTCAAAAGCAGTGTTTTTTTTTCCATATGAAACAACCAAGTGATTGGCTAAGATAAAATCATTTATTCCTTTTGCTGCAAATATGACAAAAATAATTGCAACATGACTTCGAAGTATATTTTTGAAGTTTTGTGGACGTTATAAGTAGAGTTTCTAATAAATCAGATAAATTATTTTACTATTCGTTTCAATTTAATCATTAAAATTCTTGAGGATGAAATGGAACAAATGTCTTTAATTTAAATACAAAATTAAATTCGGGGCTTTTAGCTTCCATTTTTGAAACATGGTTGAAACTGTGTAGCGAAAAACCATATTTTAAATCGTCTGTGTGTGTTTGTGTGTGTATGTATTTATCTCTATTGGCCTTCATTTTTATATTTCGTTTAAAATTTACAGCTTTTTGCTAAGGTAGTATTTAACGATCTATGAATTTTATTGTTGTGTTCATAGAAAATAAAAAAAAAAGTCTTGAAAATGAAGATAAAATAATTATTAAGCGATTAAAATAGATGTCAGTTCGACCATTGAAAAAAAAACAAAGCCGTTATGAAAAGAGCAGAGGATATAGGGAGGGAGAGGGGTAGCAGAAGTGTGTGCCTGTCAAGCGAAACAATATGACAATATTACACGTCATAGAAATAGATATAATATTATTAGGTTGGTGCAAAAATAATGTCGTTTTCTCACATCGTAACATATGTGAGAAAACGACATTATTTGAAAAATAATGACGTAATAATGTCGTTTTTTTGACATTAAACATACGTCAAAAAACACAAATGTCTATAAAAATAACCCAGAGAGTTGAAGGCTTTGTTATTTACACACACACACACGTACAGAGAGAGAGAGAGAGAGAGAGAGAGAGAGAGAAGAACAAATGGCCCGGAGAACAAATTCTGTCTATAAATTTTGCTTGTTAATTTTTTCAGATTTTGAAGTTCATTGTTTTATATTGTCAGTAAATTTACCAAACTTTGTATTTATTTTCCCCCTAGTACATTCGATTGTTTCTACATTTATTTTCAAGGATTGTGTTTCATGTATGTTTAAGTAACTGTTCATTTTTTTTTTTTTTTTTTTTTTTTACTTCCGGCATTCTCATGGTTGCTGCGATCAATTTGAAGTCACTATATACATATATACATAACACCCCCATATATATGTGTGTGTGTGTTTGTACATATATATATATATATATATATATATATATATATATATATATATATATATATATTGAGAGAAAGAGAGAGAGAGAGTGAGAGAAAGTGTTTGAGAGAGAGAGACGGTGCGAAAGAGAACGAGGGATTGGGAGAGAGTAGAAGAGAGGACGATTTAGATCTAGAACGACATTTAGTCACTCAGTTAGACGTCTTTATAATTCTGTTCGTCGCAAGCTTTCTCATACAACTCTCAGTTTAGTGACGCCATATGCATGCACTAAAATTCCCTCCCCGACCCCTGTGAGTGTTTGCAGCACTGTTATTCCAAGATCAGAAATTTCTGTGAAAACACTTTACGTTCTACATACGCCTAAAGGAGTTTCCATTTTGAAAGATGATTTTGCTTTGAAGAAGTTAAGATAACACCGAAATTGTTTCATGAGATTTAGTTTTAAATTGGGACTACTCTGTGTTTCTGCGTTAGATGCAAATTGCATTTCTGTTTGACTACTTGTATTGCAATGACATTTATAATAAAACTTTGGGGGCAGTGTCATTTGCAACTGTCTTTAATGTGAAGTGTTTCTGTGCATTAACTAACTATCGGCAACCATTTTGTGATATTACTTCTCCATTGTTTCAAATTACTGTGTATTGCTTCGTACAATTCGAGTTTTTAAGAGTCAAAATTATTATCCAAAGTGAGGATTCAAGTTATATCGCAAACCTTTTCTACCGAGTTACAAACAAGTGTGGCAGCACTACTAACAATTACTATACACTACTTGCCTTAACTATAACGGCCTGATACATATATATCCCACTAAAACTTGTGTTTGGTGAACATTTGACATATTAACAGATAAATTAATATTAAATAATAAAATAGTAACACAAAATCACTATTCTATTAACGTTACAGCAGGCATCGCCTCTTACAGATTATACACTAAATGGTGGCGTCAATTGTTGTTTGTTTACGTCAAAAATGCAAATAGATAAGTGACGCTCTGTCATACAATAACATACGATACGTAGGAATACTATCAAAACACTTATCTAATATGATGTGCAATCTACGGTATTAATATTTTATAGGAGTTGATGTTGACTTTAATATGTTTATCAGTAAACCTGGCCAATTTTAATTGTTCGCTACGTTATACCAATACAATAAACGGTACCTGCTCGTAGGTTTTGTAGAATGTTTGCTATATAACTCATACAGGAATATATCATGATTAGTGTCTCAATATATAAGTAAGATTTCGCACAGCTTATTGTATACTTCATTTAACGGTAGGCCTAAACTTTGGACCGCTGGTAGCGTATGTGGGACTATAGTTTATGTATAGCCTGAATTCAGAATATTGAGCTAAAAATCTTGATATAGATTCATAGGCCAGGTACACTTCTACCCTTAAATTTACGGTGTATGCAACATGGACCGTAAAATATTTTGAACAACGATGAGAAAACGAAAACAGTTCCAATCTTGTATGATGGAAAAGCCAGAATAGATTTGGCGAAAACTCTTGCAAGAGATCCTCATCCGATCAGCAAATTCATGACGAAACCAACCGCATGCAGTGTACGGGCCTACAACATGGAAAACTTTATGATCTCATACTCAAAGAACGGAAACCTGTTTGAAGTTGTAGATCAATATGCATCCACTTAAGTGTAATAAAATGTTATCTGCTGCATTTGGATATTCCAGTGTATTTCAATCTGTTATATGCCATGCTTGATACACACTTAGGGGATCATGTATCTTTCGATACATGACTGACGAGACATATTTTTCACGCAGTAGGTTGCAATTTCTTTCTAAGGTAGACTAGTCGCCATTCAAGGCTATAGAACCCGGTTTGTCCTGCTGTTTACCAACAGCTGTTGGGAGAAGAAGAGGATTCATACATTTTCCAAGGTTTATAGTAATTAAGTAATGGATTCGACTGGTTTTCGAATTCGGCTCTCCGATTCCTCAATCCGAGCGACTATCCTTTTATCCACCGTACAAATTCATTATAGCGCATCCTGAAGGGCTTAGAAATGTACGCCAAACTTGAAGCTCTATTATGCCCATGTTGGTCTTTTAAACTTCCGTGTTTCTATGTTTTATGACTTTCTCAAACTTAGAGTCACAGCTTTATTTAGACGCAGTCTAATTGGATCGCCACAGATCACCATTTCTACGATTAAAGATATAGAACGTTGTTTGTATTTCTGGTATTTACTGACGAGAAACTTATGGTATATTTTTTTGTATGCAAAGAAAGGAGAAAATGAATACAGGGCATCAAATGTCATGGACACGTGAGAAAAACGAATCTCTGTGAGTTGAGCAAAATCTTGCAATATGTAAGGAACTTTTTTTTTTATGGAAAATATGTCGTAAATAGCTTTTCAAATAGTATACTTTGCGATTTGAAAATCACGTTATTAACGGTAGGCCCAAACTTTGGACAGCTGGTAGTGTATGTGTGCTTATAGCTTATGCATAGCCTGAATTCAAAATATTGAGCTGAAAATCTTGATACCGATTTATACGCCAGGTACACTTCTACGTCTCAATTTACGGTATATGCAGCATGAACCGTAATATATTTGGGGCAACAATGAGAAAACGAAAACAATTGCAAACTTGCATGAAGGAAAAGCCGGAATAGATCTGGCGAAAAACTATTGATGTCAGGTAGGTAATTTTAAGATATAAGACGACATATGTATTTATATTACAGAGGTCAAAAATAGAATAACTGTGATGCAATGGATGTTGAAATCCCAGCGGATGACTGAGTTACACTGAAAGCTGGAAAGATGATAGACAAATATTCTTAATTCACATTAGAAATAGGAAGTTGACGATTGGGTTAATAATCACTGGTCACATGCAGATAGGTAAGAATCAGATATAATTAAAAGAATTCAAACGCTGCAGATCATAAAGTATGAAGTGAGACTGACGTGAAAACGGCTATGACCTGATGCTGTCTAGTCATTGGTACTAGCGGATTCCAACAAGGGGGTTCCTAGTATAATCTTTAGAATTACAATTTTAAATAATCGCATTCAAATTTAAATTCTGAAAAAAATATCGTTAAGTTAAAAAAAAAACAAAAAAAAACAGATGGAGTCCTTTTCTCACATGTGATCATGTATGAGTATATATTTCCTTATCTTTAGAAAAGTCAGAGCAACGTTGACCTGGGAAATGAGTACATGTCTGCCTAGAGCAGATCTATGCCATCGGTTACCTTGATGTTAAACAAAAAAAAATAACAATAATAATTTCCTTCCAAATAAAGTGATAATGCGTCTCTGGGCGTAGCTGACAAGTCCTAACTCCCCAGGCTTCACAGAGTTCAAAAGCTTCTCAGAGACCTTGTGGATGACGATATTTCTCCACCTTTCAAGCATTCTCTCATAGCTGGGAAATAACAAGCCTCTCGCTGCTCTACTCTTACTACCATGCAAAGTACTCGGACGAGCTACATCCCCTGGTTCCGCCAAGACAAACACAAGAATACGCCATCTCACTTACATAGTAGGAAACGACCAATATGGCCTCCATATTCCATCGGTGAGAAATAAGTTCAACTTGAGCAGCTTCTTCCCGCGAACCACTGCCCTGTGGAATCGACAGAATGTTTCTCGATCACTACAATCTTAACCCATTCATGACTACATTTAATGGTTATCTCCCTCACCTATACATACAAATGCCCTCCTAACGTAACCCGCTACTTCGATTGGCTCCCGGGCTTTTAAAAGGTCACTATCACTGTAAAAAGAAAGATGTATTGAGAGTAAACGAAAATAAGAAACGTTAATGAGGAGAAAGGTCAATAAAAAGAAAAAGGTATAAAGAGACGCAAGGGTGTATAAGACGCACCCCAATTTCAGCAGAGCAAATCAAGAAAAAATAGTAATTATTAAATTTAGTAAAATTATTAGTAAATGGCAAAGTCTAGGCTATGTTTATGAGGTATTATTTTGGTTAAAATAGCCATGATTACAATTAAACTAAAAACAATAGCAAAAAAACAAGAGTCAATCACGAACTGTAAACAGATACTATCGTCAAAGTATTCTGTATAACATTTTAAACATTTTTGACAAGGAAGCAAGAAAATGATAGAAAGTACTACAGGTGAGAGACTGTTTAATGCAAGATCAGACCGAAAATATTAATTCTTGTTCGATCATAGAAGTTAAGAGCTGTCGAGCCCGGCCCGTTTTTAGATGGGAGACCGCTTGGAAACACCGGGTAAAGAATTTCTGCTGCTGGAATAAGTGTGTTAAAAACACTCACGGTGGGGGGAGGTGAATTTTAGGGCATGAATATTGCGTCACTTAAAAGAGAGTTGTATGAGGAAGCTTGCGACGAACGGATGTATAAAGACGCCAACCTGAGTGACTAAATATCGTTGTATATGTAAATCATCTTCTCTTCTACTCACTCCCACTCACTCGTTCTATATCGTACTGTCTCTATCTCAATCTTTAACTGAAGTACGTTTTTCATTTAAGTAACTAATAAAGCTTTGATTAACTATGGAAATCAAACCAATAAATCAATCAAAGACTCACAGGCGAGGGGTTCAATAGAATTCTTTATTATAATAGATCTGACTATTATACTCAACAATTTCAAAAGTAACAAATGAGACCTATCTTCCAATCTAGCATTCTTCTTTGTCTCTCTGACGTATCATTTCAGGACGATCATGGTTCTTCGCAATTTCCTGCCCATTGTAGCTCTTAGAAAATGTTGTCTTAAACCTTGTTTTCGCATTCATTTAGAGAAGCTTATTAGGTTGGCTATTCGCTGTTTTCCACTGTACCTCTTGCTTTCAGTATGCCTTGGAAGTGTGGAATTTTCCAAACCCTATTTCTTCATTTTGTGTTCTAGAAATTTTAATTGTTTGTTTCTGATGTTATACATAAGTATTTCTTTTGTTTTCATTGTATCTAAAATTTTGTCGTTGCTACTATATTCCGTCCATAATGTCCTCAGCATGCTACAGTAGAAACGAATCTGCACCTAGTGGCTAGAACTTGCCTTCCTGTTTAACCCACTGATGCACATCACTTCACTCATGGTCTGGTGAGACGCTGAGAGATAGCATACTTTTGTATCATCTGGAGTGAGTGCAGTATATATTGTAGTCATCACTGTTACACATCTTGAAGAACGAAAGTTTCTTTTATGGATATTAAATTCGATTCAGAATACATGTTATTTCTTGACCTGAATCACATAATACATTTCCTTTTAGTGTTAGCATAAAAAATCAACCGATGCATAATTTGGAGGCACAGTGGAGTAATGGATAGCAGCTTGGATTGAGGAATCGGAGAGCCGAGTTCGAATTCCATTCGAATCCATTACATTCACCTACGTGCTAATACCCTTGAGAAAGGTGTGAATCCTCTTCTTCTCCCTCCAGCTATGGGTAAATAGCAGGCCAGACTGTGTTCTATTGCTTTGGATAGCAACTGGTCTAGCAGGAGGAAAAACTCTGAATTCAAAACCTGCGGAGGGTCGTTTGGGGACCTTGTGGCACGTAGTGCACCAGGTCTCTGTAATCGGCCCTTCAAAAAGTGCGGATGGTCCAGCACGAAACCTTCACCACTATAATCAAATCTCATGTGCTATACATTGGGGACCGTTTGTGAATTCCAAATTCCCATCAAACTCCAATATTGGAGCCGGCTCAACCCACCCCGGATGAATGCCGTTACAAGAACAAGAAGAACATGATTTCCCCTAACTCATCTGGATTGATTTAAAGTTGTACTTTGGTGGATTTAGAAGAGTTGGAGATCGTTTAATTTGGCAGACTGTAATGTATATGTCAACGATTATTTTTCTGATATTTTTTCCTCATTTCGTGCCCTCAAAAAAAGATAATTCTCCTAAGATACTGATAGGGAAATGATCATTAAGGAAGAGGATTAAGGTACGGGATTCAAGTGGACAGAAGAAGACTATTGACACTGCATTTAATTTTTGAAAAGCAAATTTTGCTGGAAAGCAATAAGCCAAAGAGATTTTCTTTGTATATTACATTTTGTAAATCATTTAACACAAAGCTGGAATTATCCGTGGTATATTACTATTGTACTCAACTTTGGGCACCTCGGCGTGGTCTAATGGTTAGCAAGCTTGTCTTGCTAGAACAATTACGACGGAGTAGTGAGATCGATTCTCACTGGGTGCTCCAAACTTTCGGCTTGTGCCACATCTAAGCAGCGCTTAGAAAATCACTATTGTACTCTACTTTGAGCAATAAGAATGTATAATTACATTTCAAGCTTAAAAGAGGAATCGTGATGAAATCAATCAAAAACTAAAATGATATGTTCTTCATTAATTAATCATAGTAACAGATCGGAGACTCATGAAGGATTGAAATTAAGTTCATATATATATATATATATATATATATATATATATATATATATATATAGTTAGTTAGTTAGTTTATGAAAAACTAGGTAATCCGTATGGGTAGACCCAAAGAGTATAAAATCCAGAGAGCTCAATGTAAATTTCGCTATTTTATATATGCTTAATACGCCCCGTAAAAAAATGTGTAAATTTCTTTTCCTTCTTCGTTTCAATCTTTGGAAGTAAAGTCTGATGACCCGCAGTCCTTTAAGAGGGCTGTGGTGAAAACATTTATTAGATGGAACCCTAAAGTGGTCTGTTTTTATTTAAATTTTGATTTAATATATATATATATATATATATATATATATATATATATATATATATATATATGCAGTTCAATTTATATTAAAACGAATCATTCATACAAAAAGTAGATTGGTAAAGTTAATGATATAAAATGGCGAAATTCTTTCGCAAACAAAATTTTAAAGGTGCATTAACCTACAAATCACTCGATGAATGTTCCTTTTATTAAAAAAATATAGACTCAATAAGGCCTTTCTTTAATACGCATGTACTTTCAAATGTACATTGAGTCATACTAAGGCATGGAAATTATTTTGTTTTTGCTAAAATTCATTTTGCACCCGAGACGAAAATATTAAATACAAATCGAAATATGTTTTTTTCTTTTGAAATGTGTTATTGTTAAAGGTTGAAATTTTTGTATCCGTTAAAAGAAATGGGAGGTAAGAAGGACAAACGGTAACGATTGGTATTACATTTCTCATTTTGGAGATCAAAATTTTCTGAAAAACATGAAGCCAGAAGTGATCTCTGCAAAAGAGATGTCCTAGAGAAAAAACACTTAGCTTAGATAATGTAACTAAATCTAGCAATTTCAACTCTAAAATAATGAAACATATTGTTAAATAATAGTAGACTCTTATATTTTAAAGAATTATATTTCTCACCTGACTTCCTCATTTTGACCTTTGAAGTCAGATACAGGTATAAATGTGGAAGTTGTATTTGATTGGCTAAAAATAGCGTGGGAAAATTAGATAAATATAGTTATTTCGGGAGTATAGTCTTACACGTCATACATTGCCGATGTGGTAAATTCGACTCTGGAAACTTGCTCACTAATAAAGGTGAGAGAGAGATCCCACTGGCTAGTTAAAACTTTACACGTCGACGTGGTAAATAAAATAATAGTTAAGTTAAAATTCCTTTGTTGAATTTCTCTTTTAACTCCGAACAAAAGGAAAACTAGAAGAAACGGGGCGAGAAAGAAGAAGGCAAAGTTATTATTAGCAAATCGACCTTGTTAACTATGACCAAGACCCACCAAAGGGCGATACGACACTATCTGTCAATCTAGTATAGCGCTTAAACTAATTCAACATATGAAAGGAGAACACTCATCGAAAAAAAATATTGATAGAAAAGGCATAAGGATGCTACGTTATGATGTTGGTAAGGTAACTGAAGGAGAGATGCCAGGACAGTTCCAATAAAATTGCAGATATTTCTTTGGATATTGTCAAGAATATCTAGATAGGTAGAAGCACCAGATTTCACAGGAATATTGGATGCATGGACGGATGGTAGACATAAACTATATATAGGGATGTATATATTCACTTAACTTAGCTCAGCGGATATATATATATATATATATATATATATATATATATATTAATTGATTAAATGTATATATATATATATATATATATATATATATATATATATATATATATATTATAAATTAATTGACTTAAAATATGTTTTTACCGCTACACAGTTCTAACCCTGTTTCAAAAATCGAACGTCCGAATTTAATTTTGTAATTAAATTAAAGACATTAGTTCCATTTCATCCTCAAGCGACACACACACACACACACACACACACACCTTTCAAATTCTAGAATCTGTTTATATGAAATAAATTACAATCAACACTAAATAACAATAATTATGAGTATAACAAGAAAGTTTTAAAATCATTCAGTTTTTAAAATTTCTAAATTGTAACCGTAGAAAAAATTTACAAATATTATAAAATGTTTTTAAACACGTATTACAATGTTTAATAAAGATTTTTACAATATAATTGAAGTTACCGCCGTTACATAGCGGTAATTTTTTGAATTAGCAGAGGCTGTTCATTTGCATACACAAAAAATGATAATTATCAATTGCGTCAATTCTTTGACTTAGCAATTAACCCCTGAAGATGATATTGGGTGAGATTGAAAATACTTGGGAAAAGAAAAAGTATAAAAACAGCGATGGCGCCGTACTCACTCATATAATTAAACAATTAAAGATCCATAAATATGAGAGGAATAAAATATATATAGATATATGTCTAAATTATTCAGCCATACATGCTTGAATTAAGATATGCTACCCCTCTCTCTCCTCTCTTTATAAATATATATATATATATATATATATATATATATATATATATATATATATATATATATATATATATATATAGCGTGGACGCTCCCGATGTATGTGGGTCAATCATTTCCTAGGAACCGACAACCAGTCACATATGATTTATTTATAGTAGTCAAGGTTTTGCGAAGAACCAACCACACTTTTTGATGGGCAGAATACACAAACCTGGGGAATGTAACATATTCGACTGGAATTCCTCAATACGTGCCAACAATATATATATATATATATATATATATATATATATATATATATATATATATATATGAGAGGGAGAGAGAGAGAGAGAGATTTTAAGAATTGGACCCGTAATGGTCTTTTCTTAAACATGACATTTCCATTATTCCTTTTTCACCTTCCATCAGTCTATTCCCTTCGACATGATTCGACTGCTAAACCAACCGCATTAACTCGTAAGCTGGAAGAGCAGATCATTAATCCTGTACCTCAACGATAAGCTCTCACGGTTTTCATTTTACTAGATTATACTTTCTTCTTCTTCATCATCGTACCGTGTCTCTTCATGACGTCGGGAATCATGGCGCTCAACAATTTTCTATTCCTCGTAGCGATCAGTAAATATTATTAATTTTTCACTATCTCTTCTAATACCTGTTCTGCCAACAATTTACACAAGCTCGTTTGTGTAGTTATGAGCTGCTTTCCTCAGGCGATCTTGGTTTCATTCATTCCTGTGAGTATCAAATTTTCCAAGTTCCTTTCCACGTTATGTACCGTATACATTTTTCTGATATTAAGTATAAGTGTTCTTTTTGTTTCCGTTTTCTTTAAAACTTCGTTTGTTCACATGCCCAGTTCATTGTATCTTAAGCATCCTTATGTAGAATCTTACTATCTGAGAGGATATTGTCCAGTATTCACTGCACTTTGTAATTCTTACATTACATAGCAATTCAGTAAACTAATTTTTGAACCTTAAGAAAATTTTTTGTTTCTTAATAATTTGTTAAGCTTTTCCAGGGCATTTTTCGCTAGCCAAATCACTTTTGAATTTCGGCGTTGCATTTGCAGTTTTCCGTTAATATACTTAGATTTTTAAATTGGTATACTTGCTTGCAGTTGGTGACTTCGATTCATAATTCTAAAATTAGGCTCTTTCTTTTAATCTCTCTTGTTTTGTTTTTTTTTTTCATAATTGATGTTGCATCGTTTTTCTTGCTTAACTTTTTCTTACTTCCTTCACTGTGCCATCTGTTGTCGTTAAGATTGCTGATGCCAATAATAAGTTTCGAAATAATATATACTGATTGCATTCAGTCCTCCTCTTCTATAGGTTTTGTCCTTTACTGATGTTGGCGGTCATGTCTTCGCACGTTTGATCCGTATTATTTCTCAGATCATATCCTGTCATCCATTTACAAAAGATCGTTCAGTATATTATATGGCTATTCGGTTCGGCTATTTCTCCCTTCAATATTTAATGTGAATATCACATTTACCAAGCTTTCTTTCCCTCATAATGTGTCACAGCAATTACAAATGTCTATTTATGATCCTTTTTGGAGTCCGTTTTCCTCAAGACTTTCTTATTGCTCACATGTTCCATCCGTGTTATTCACGGCATTCTTCTGTAGAAGCACATTCAATTTTGCCTGAAATCGCCTCTAAATTTCTAGATGAAATTATACTGCATAAAATGTAGAACAGGAATATTCTTATTACACAATATCCGATAGATTTTATGCATATTTCCAAGATTTTTCTTTTGTTTGCTTACGTTTTCATTACTTTAGACACCTTTCGTTTTTTCAGTGCGTCATCAAATTTTTGTCAGATATTCCCTCTTTAGTCATAAAACTTCCCAGATAATTTTTTTTATACTTTCTCTAATGGGACGTCTTGAAGTTGTATCTCGCATCTAGGGTTCTACCTTCAGTTAATAATCCATACACTCCTTTTGAGAAATATAGACATTAAAACCTATTATTTTTCATGCTAAAACTAACATAAAAACACCACATATCTCACATGTAACCCCTACTTCCTATATTCTGCGAATATGTATTGCACACACACACATATATATATATATATATAATTCAGCATCATCACTGGATAAAGCACCAGAAGTGTTGAAGCAAAATGGCTATTTTTGTAGTGATTTATAACATATTTATGTTAAAGTTTTCGAATAAATTATAATTGCTCTACTCTGTATTGAGCACTTTTTAAAGAATAGTATTTTTTGGTTACTGGAATTTATTCCGGATGCACCAATTTTATATTTGAGTATATATTTACATATATATATATATATATATATATATATATATATATATATATATATATATATATATATATATATATATCTGTGTGTGTGTGTGTGTGTGTGTGGACGGGTGTGTGTATGTGTGTGTTTTAAATTGACCCCAAAAGTGGTCTTTTGTAATTTATATAAGGTAAATTTATTATACATCGTTAAAGAAAACGAGCGATTATTTTTTTATTAGAACTGCTATTATAAAAAACAAAACAAAAAAACAAAAAACAAAACAAACAAAAAAACAAAACAAAACAAAAAAAAAACAGAATTTAAATAGTTAGATTTTTCTACCGTCAAAATATACTTCGTTAGTCTTGATTATTGCAACACACATTTTTGGCATTCGCTACAAAAGTTTCTCAAAATATAAATTGGATAATTGATTACAATGTTTTTTTCAATCACTCTAAGAGGTATTTTTCACTTTTCTTTTAAGTTCATCCGATGCTAATTCTAGTTGGGGGTCTTCAAACTTTTCAACTCTAGTATATAAATATATATATATATATATATATATATATAGATAGATAGATAGATAGATAGATAGACTCGTTTCGAAAAACCCTCGAATTTTTGATTTGCCAATAATCAAATCAATCTCGAGGGAAAAAGGTTTTAAAAAAAGAAAGAGCTACAAACATGAACTACTGCCGAAAAAAAACGCACAGATGCAGGTCTGAAGCCCAAAGAAAAACCCCGATACGAGTAAACAACCCACAAAAGAGCTCAATACAACCAGAGAGCAGACCTAGATACACCTAGTGAGCCAGACAAACCTACCTAGAAAGTACTTTCCCTGACGATCCGTTTCGGTGAAACCTAGGTAGGTTTGTCTGGCTCACAAGGTGTATCTATATATATATATATATATATATATATATATATATATAAAACAAAAACAGACCCCTTTAATGTTCCATTATAATAATTTATTTCACCAGAGCCCTTTTAAAAAACGCCGGATCATCAGATAGCACTTCAAAAGATGAAACGAAAAATGAAATGAAAATTGATGGGTAGTGCAAGTTTTTGGAATTTAACAGACAGTGTAATAAGGAGTGGTTAGAGAGACATGCTAGAGTTTAGAGAGGGTTTAGTTTAATGTTTCTCTCAATCATATTTAGCATAGGGGAGGATGAGTGACCAGACCTTGATCTATTTAAACTGTTAAATTAATGGAAGTGATATACTGAAATGTGATGGGAGAAGAGAGAAAAAGGAAAAGGAAAAAGAAAGAAGGTAGAAGTAAAGAGAAAGAGGCTGTAAATGGGTTTTACATATGAAGGAGAGGGGTGTTAAGTTTTAGCAATTTATTCAAAAAATACATTTTAATGTTTGATAGTAAATTAGATGTCTAAAAAAAATCCACTAAGAAATTAATTTAATGTTTGCTAGGAATTTTAATATTTAATTTTTTTACAAATTATTTAGGGATTTAATATAAGTTAAATACTGTATTTATTAACACATTTATATAGAACACATTAAAAGAAGTTTTAAACTATAACAGTTTGTTTATACGAATTATAATAATTATAATAATAATAACAATAATAATAATAATAATAATAATAATAATTATTATTATTATTATTATTATTATTATTATTATTATTATTATTAATTTAGTATAGAGCAGGCTCTTCGTTCCCGAGCCCAACCGTCTGCAAGAGCGGCTAACCAATTCTTAGTGCATATGCCTACTCAAGCGAATTTATGATTGATCAACAGCAACGGAACCCACCTGAGGGGTTAATTCTGTAACTATACTGAACGGGTCTTATTTCTAGTTTCTAGGAGAGAGAACAAAATCACCAATTCGAATAAAGTATCCAGTATGTTTACTGGCTACAGACAAACGCAACGATCGGTTCTTCAGAATCGTCCAGGTTACTCAAATTCATTCACAAGATTGGAGGTAGAATATGGTATAGTTTTCATACACCTTACAAATGTGTCACCCGATGATCTCCTCACCTTTCCATGCTTATAATAAAAAGAAGTCCCCTTCCTGAAAAATCCACCATGGTGAGATTAGAACACGAGTATTATCGTGTGGTAAAGTGAATCTTCTAACAACTCGGCCACTGCCGTAGTCTTTGGTAAAGAAAAAATCCATTTTCCAAGAAAATTAGCTTCCGAAATCATGACTTGTAAGGAGGATGTAACTGTGTCCCTGGGCAATATTGGAAAGACCATAACACAATCACCAGGCAATTTGGCAAGAAACATAAACGCACTTACACACTAACACGGTCGAACATACATGTTCTTGTGTAAAAATATGACATATATGTGGAGAGGATGATATATATTTTTATGTTAGAATAATAGTAAAGAAGAAAATAAATTGCTAGACGAAAAACTTTGGAGTATAGGGTTTGTTCCGAGAAGGAATTACTTCGGGCAAAGTAAGAGAATTGCATCACTAAAACTTATTTTCTCTCAAGAATTTTCTTCATGGAACGAAAGGCATCACTACAAAGTTTTCCCTCTTCTGGTTTATTTGATAACTTTCTATCCACTGCAAGAAACACAACACACGCACACACATAGACATAGACACACACACAGAGAAACAAACACACACAGAGAAACAAACACACATATACATACACACACAGAGAGAAACAAACAAACAAACACACACACACGTATATATATATATATATATATATATATATATATGTGTGTGTGTGTGTGTGTGTGTGTGTGTGTTTGTTTCTGTGTGTGTTTAAAATATCCTTGAGCAAGAGAAACCTTTGTGTCTTCGTGAAGACCACACTTATTCGAAAGTTGGCGCTACAGTATTCCAAAGAACTGTACCAAATAGCAGAAATCGCGTCATTTGAGCATTTTTTTAAAACAGCAGTGACGAAACGTATGCAAATTTTATCATGAATATCCAGGATATGTAATTATTAAATACTAAATACTTCAGATACCTAGATACATGAATAAGTCTTATGAGATTTATTATGAGAGAGGTGGACATTGTCCGATGAATGTAAAACACAAATCATGAAACCACTCACATGAACGCGCACTCACATGCAGGTATCTGTAGAGCACGCATATATATATATACACATATTGACAAAAAGCAGGAGAACTACTAACGGGCATGCACACAAACCCCACACAACTTAGTAAGTATGCATGTATGTGTGTACGTATATATGTGTGTATGTATGCGTGTATACTGATTCCATGTAACTTGGGAAATATATGTATGTGTGTGTATGTACTGATTCCTTGTAATGGAACGGTATGTGTGTGTTTGTGCGTGTGTGTGTATATATGTGTGTATATGTGTGTATGTGTTCAAATGTTTTCACTAATTACTCATAGTGAGACAGTGTTTATGTATGGAGAGGGGATGTACTCATATATACACGTATGCTGACAAAAACACGAAAATGGAAATAGATCTAAGAACACACAGGGGTCATTAAAATATAAGAATGCCGAAAACTACTCCATCATTTTTTGAGCCAATCTTAATTGCTTTATAACCCTTCTCGCGGAACTTTTTACTGCCAGTTCAAGAAAGACATCTGGGTCTCTAACACAAAAAAGATAATGTTTAATATCGAAAATATTTAACATCGAAAAACAAAGGGAAAAAATAATTATTTTTAATAATATATGTGGAAATCTCCACCCTTTGCCTGATGACGGTCATGAGCTAGGAAACACGTGTAACAAAATTATGGAAAATAAAGCATAATATTTAAAAAAAAAATCACATTACAACCAAAAACGTTTGCGGTTTCTCTCTTCTTTTTAATATACACACTTTTCTCTCGTTGGAACTAATCTAACCTCTGTCTTATATATATATATATATATATATATATATATATATATATATATATAAGAAAACGGTTATAGTGGTTCCAACAAGAGAAAAGTGTGTATATTAAAAAGAAGAGAAGAGAGGTGGCGCAAACGTTTTGGGTTGTAATGTGGATTTTTTTAAATATATATATATATATATATATATATATATATATATATATATATATATATATATATATCAGTATAGAAAAATGAGAAATCAGCCGATTTCGATACATTGGAGTCTTCATTTCAGTATCTTCAGGCGATTTCAGTCAATTGCTTTCCTAATGCTTTATTTAAAAAAATTGAAAGAATGCATCAGCGCAAGACGTTAGTTGTGGCAGAAGTCGAGGAGGTGGGTGGGGTGAGAAAATCAAGTGTATTGGTAATGTGGATACGTTCTTTTATCCATTCAAATGAACTAAAATGAAAATTTTTAGTATGTATACTACGGGTCATAATTTCAAATCTCTGATTCAAATGGTCGTTTTGGTTTGGAAATATTATTTTAGCTAATTTGTCTTGTCATAGGTTGCAGATTTTGCTATGATTACTGTAAAGGTCTACAGCTTAAGATCGGGTCTATTTTTTTTATTCTCTCCTTTAATTTCCTCAGAAGCTTGACTAGTTTAATAGAATATCTAAAACTTTCTAGCTTATATAACGACTTCTGATCGTAACTCCTCTTTTTTTTTAAGAAAAATAAGGTAGCGGAATCTGATTATCTCCTAAATTTCTATAATTAAAATCTCAACATGCTAATTCTTTACCTTTTTTAACACTACTGTTTACTGGTCTAATTCTACTCTGGCCATTAACTTTTTATTTTATATATATATATATATATATATATATATATATATATATATGTGTGTGCGTGTGTGTGTGTGTGTGTGTGTTTGAGATAACGATGTAATTGCATGACAATGTGAAAAAAATTACTTGTGACGCGTTTCGGCCTTTAAGACTTTATCAGATCATATTTTTAAGTTGATAGGACTTGCACATGCGCACGACAGAAGAGTGCTGGGAATTTTATAATTTTTCTAGCTGAATTCATTTAGTGTGATTTTTTTCTTTCCATCACTTTTGTATGTATTCTTCACTGTTATGTAAGAAGATCTTGCAGAAATGATGAAGTGTTGTAAAGCCATCTGTATATATGAAAACATCACCTACTCACTTTCATTATTAGACATTCAATTATATCCCTTAATGTCTATCAACTTGTCTGATTTATTCTGTTTTATCCTATTATTGTATTCTATTCACCTGAAACAAAGCCAAAAATCTACTCAAAGTATAGGGCGGAATGGAAAAAGGAAGCGGGGCGTATTATAAGAATTTCCCGGAAAATACCTGTGGACTCTGGACTTGAATAGGCTAAAATTGTAGTGGTCGAGAAAGAATTCTTACCAGAAAATGAAGAAGAAGCTAAGATCAACTTCCGCCTAACCAAAGAAATACGAATCAAATGATGATGAGTTGACACTGTACACAAGCACTACCATATGTGAATCAGTCACCTCGTGGTTGCGTCCCTTGAGATTACGATTTTACCCTCTTCCAAATCAGTCAAGCATTATCAACTAATCTTCCATACATAACATTTTTTTAAATCAAGTTCACCCCATGCAAGGTAGTAAAGCCTCTAAGACACAAAGAATTACTGGGTGTCGCTAGAGACAAGCATTACAAATGACCGACAAAAAAAAGAGTAATCAGGAATATAGTAGATAGCGATTGCCATTGAATATTGATTTTAGAAGATTACAGTTGTCTTATAAATCATGGTGTCGGAAGGGAGTTTACCAAGCAAGAAGTGAGAGGAATGAAACCGTTAGCAAAGATTTCACAGTTACATCTAGCCAACTCAAAAACATTGAAATAGTTTTTACAGTAACCCTCTATATTAAGTGGTTCCGGGAGGTTTGTGTTAAGCGATATTTTGTATAAAAATAACGCAGTGTATTTTTATGCTTTATGCTTTACATCTAAAATATAATTATTACGTATGTCTCTGTATTTCTATTTCTTGTAGTTTAATACATTCAGTACAAGTGTCTTCTTTTTAATCAATAATATCTAGAAAATCTAAGCCAGTTCTTACTGGGAAGCGTTTTCATCAAAGGCCATGTGAAAATTTACTAAATATTTATGGTAATGAATGATAAACTGAGCCTACAAATTGTGGAAGGGACAGGGATGATAACCCAAACTTTCTATGCAGGAAGAGTACAGTGTTTTGTCTGTTTTTTAAACTTTTTTACAAGCAAATATTCCAGAAAATAACGAATGAATCCGAATCAGTTTTAACATAGTTTATCCTAGAGTTTCTAATTTGTTATTTCGATTTGAATCAAGAATTATTGATGTCCGTATTGTTGGAAGTATTTTAAGTCTTCAGTTGATTGACAAACACATTTGGAGCATTAGAGATAATTAGTTTCGCGATAAAAGAAGTAAACGAAAATAAACTAAAACAAATCACGCCAAATAATATAGCGTTTTGAACTCACTACTCAATCGTAATTAATATAGAAAGTGAAGCTTGTTAAAAATTATACCTAGTTGACGTGCCCTCTAAGCGAAGGTCAAATGAAACAAACTGCCAAAAGTATGGAACACCTAGTGAGGATCGAACTCACTTCTCAGTCGTAACTGATCTAGTAAGACAAGCAGACTAACAATTTCACCAAGTCGAAGAGCTCCCTAAACAAATAAAACTTGGCACAAGGCAAAATCAAGTGAGGATCGAACGCACTACTCAATCGTAAATGTTCTAACAGTATGGTCGTTAATCACACATCGAATTGCACATCCTTGAATACTATATGAAAGAAAACAAAAGAAAACATTTCCGAAAACCTTAACCGTTATCAATTTTAGCAAGGTAAGACCGCTCTTGCGTAGCTTAGACGTGGCACTAGGCCGAATAAATGAGGCACTAAGGATCGAACTCACTACTCAACGTAATTGTTCTAGTGAGACAAGCTTGTTAACCATTACACCGTCTCGAGATGACCCACGTGGGTGGGTGTATAGTGTACTTTTTTTATTACAAGTTGATTGAAAAGTAACTCAGCATCTTATGTATGATGGATTCTCCAGTCTAACTATATTTTTTTACAATACGAGAGAATTCATCATGCATATAATAGGGAGTTACTTTCCAGTCTCCCTGTAGATTAAACGAAGTAATTGATTAAGGGACAGGATAAGAAAAGAAATTTGAAGCTGAACTCGTATGCTGAACCTGTTAGTCTCTTGCAGTTTATCAAGTTAATTTGGCATTGGCAGCCTGCTGACGGAAGAAAACAGTTATTCGTTAATTTAGAACTTCCACCATTTCAACTAAGTCATCATAGGGGCTTATGTTTGGTATTTGATTCAATAATTATTAATTAAAATAAACTACGCCTAATATCCATTGGAAACAAAGAAATTCAGATTTACTAAAAAAATGAAGTAAAACAAAATAACTAAAAAAAATTGTATCATTATAGGAATAAAAGCTTAGAGGAAATGATGTAATCTGTACAACAAATTTCAGTCTGACAATTAATTTCTAATAGACGTATTTTTAAATTAAAATATAGGTACATATGAGAATAAACAATAATAATGTTATGAATTTATGTTTACTAAACTGATTTTTTTTCTGAAACATTTATTCAGAATGTTTTGCCGGATGCTATTCTACTCTTCTTCCTATAATTATCTTAGAAATTAATTTTTCATCGATGTTATTCCAAATATCTATGTCTTCTCTTAATTAATCGATATTTTTAAAGACTTTGCCTTTGAATTTTCTTTTCATTAAATTCCATATATTTTCAAAAGGGTTTAAGTCGGCGATTGTTGCGCCTAGTTTAATAGTTTTAATTTATCTCATTTATCTATGTTATTTATATTTTCTATTTTTGGAATGTTTTCAAACTTATCACAATCATTCTTATTTTAACCTGTAAGGTTTTATTTAAAATATTTTCATAGTAAATGCATACATTTTTTTTCTATATCGATGTGTCTTAATAAATATATATTTCTGTATCTAATTAAATCGTCCATTTTTTTTTACAAAATTTCAAAAATTTCCTTTTAAGATCTTCAAAACAAAAATGAAAAAATTCAAGATTTTCCAAAAGTTTTAATACATATTACTATTCAAATATGTATTTTTCTTATCGATTTATATTATAAAATTTATCTATTTAAAACCGTCCACTTTTTAACACTAACTGCAATTACTTGGATAACATAATACTTGGCAAACAAAATAATTACCTATTTTTCATTTTTAAATTTTAGAAAATCTTTAATTAAGCGTTAAGTATAAAAATCAATTTTCAATTACTATGGTTAAACGGAGGATTGTTTTACCGCACTGATCGATTATTATTCACCACTAATCGAATTTTGGTATAAAAAATGTTTAGCGCACTAATCGAAAACGAATTAATCAAATGCGCATTAATCGAGGCGTTCTTGTATTTGAGCTTTAATCGAATATAATGAACGTAAAAGGAATTGGAACTCGGCTCACCTATTAACGATTAAGAAGCAGTATCAATTACACCACCCGTAGATCCAAGCTTACAATACTATATTGCTAAGCGATCACCCGTCTAGGTACTGACCACGTTCGATTTGCATTAACTTCGGTGATTGTACGGGAATCGGTCTTTCAAAGTGATATGGCCGTAAGCCAATGTTTCCAAAGGCAAACTTTTATAAGTTTTTAATATTTTGCATAATAAACATTTTTTTATGCATAATTCTATTAAATTTCTAAATTTATTGCCATAATGTCTGCTAGGCATTGTGCCTGTAGGCATAATGTCTGTTATGCCTCATGTCCGGTAGTTAAACTCTATTTAGGCATTGTGCTTGTACTGGTAAATTTTTCCGTTCGTTTTATACGCAGATCTTGAACACCAGAATTCTTCATCATTGACGTATATTCTGAGGTCACAGAATGTTTAGGCCCTCCATGACATCACGCTTTCTCTCCCATGATCCCAGTCGACATCGTCAACTGCATTCAATATTCCCAAATATTTTTGCCGGCGGATGTTAGCGCGATCTTCGACTTTTCGAGTTAATGGGGTTAGGCTCATGGTAAGTTTACAAAACTTTCCAGACACCTGAGCGATTCCTTATTTCCACAAGTCAAGAACACACAATTTTCTTTTGCTGTTGGCTGCCGTGCTGTGATCCTTAACACTGTGGGCTTCTTCATATGCATCGCTACCTTTTCTTCAAATGGAATGTTACGTCTTTTAGTGGCCCGGTCCCAAATATCGTAAGAGCGGCCCTGCCTTTTAGTGCAAGATTCTATCGTTACTCCTTGGCAGTATAACGGGCAAACGCGAAGGTCTCTGGGGCTGACGGTTTAATTTATTTCCTTCGATGCGTGTGGAAAGAGATTGCTTACTACATTCAATAATACTTATGGAACATCGCCAGTTCTGTGAATTAGCAAGTGGAGTCTTGATAATATAAATGTGCATATTGCATCAGTGGTTACGAGCTTTGGTTTCTAAGTATGAATTTGTATATTAAAACCGTATATTCCAGATCTTAGAAGATAGCAATTAATGTAAATAGATGCAGAAGGAAAGTTTACACCCAAGAATAAAAGGCTGTTTTAGTTCTCACTGTACGAGGTATTGATTTCCGAAAATATGCTTACTAGGTGATAATATTTATTATGTGACAAAGAATAGAACCTGGATCCTATGTCCAAATTCTGCTTTTTCCATATATTTGACATTTAAAGAAAAAAAAAAAGAAAACAAAATCATAAAAGTGTGTAAACAAAAATGTATTGAGGAGGATAAGATAATTTTTCGCATGTTTCTAGGATACGAAATTCTAAAAGGAATGTAAAATTAAAAAAAAAAAGAGCCAATAATAGGAAATATAATTGTTCGTTTCTTGGAGAGATATCCCCAGATTTATGAATTGCTCTGTAAGAGACGCAATTCGATGGTTAAATTGACAAAAGAACAGAAATATTAAATGTATCAAATGATATCCCCTGGAAAATCACGAATAAAACCTAAGAAAACTATAAAAAAAAAAAAAAAAAAAAAAAAACTGAGATAATTTAGGAAATACTTCGTGAAAGGTCTAATTTTTCAAATAAGAAAACGGTTCATTTTCTTTATATATTAAATGTGTTTTAATCATTTCACCCAAAGCAAGGTATTAAAGCCCCTAAGACAAAAGTGGGTACTGATTGTAAAATACTATAAGAGAAAGATTAATTAATTCATCTTCTACAGCTTATCAACCCTTTTCAGGGTTTTAAAGCCAGAAAACTTCTTTAGATTGTAAGATTTTTTTTTACTTCGGTTTTAGCGATACGAGTCTTGTTTGTTAACCCATAGAGAGGTGAGGTGGATTCTTAACTTACTCAAGTTTATTTCACTGTAAGTGAATATAACGGATCCAGCACGATTGGAACTCAGATCTCCGCTTAACAATATCGGACTATTGTCCATTACATCTCCCGCACATCCAAGCTTAAGCGGTTTCCCATCTAGGTACTAGCCAGATTCGACGTTGCTTAACTTCGGTGATCTTGCGGTAACCGGCATTTCAACGTGATTTGACTGTAGACATGAGAAAAAGAAGGATACAATTAAGGAACAATCAGTTAGGTGTCATGCATGATAAATTCGCTCTACTAGTGAGCTTTAATTCGTAAAGTCTAGATACCAAGGAGGAAAGGTCATCAGGAAAAATTACCATGAAGGTATTTATAGAAAAGGCAAATGCAAGCAACGTTATGGAAAAATGACTGAAGCCACGAGGCTCGGCCAGGACCGATAATATTACATACTTCGTAGAAATTTTCTGGTACATGTACTTGCTCTAGATTATTTTAGAGTTTTTGACATTTGTGGGAAGCTGTATGAAAATACGCGTACTTATCACGCAAGATGATTAAAGCGAAAACATTGATGGAGTTCCACGAGATATATGCAATTTGTCTCCCATAATATTTGTTTCCTTTGTCGAGGAGAACACATTACTTAGTATTTAAATTCAAGATACTTTATAAAGAATTACAGTGTAACCCGGATATAAGATACCCTAATATAAGAGAAACCCGGATATAAGAGATATTTTATCTGGTCCCAAAATAGAGCCTGTGTTAATATATATAAATAATATCAAACCCGGATATAAGAGAAACCCGGATATAAGATACTTATCCGGTCCCGACAACTCTCTTATATCCGGGTTACACTGTATGTCTTTTAGGCGATACAGATTGGTAAGTTGCGTGACACTATTTAGCGGTTCCGTGAAAATTAAAAGCGAGTAATAATTATGGCGAGAAGCTATCACAAAACACATACTGAGCGATGTTATTTTTTTTAACAAAAGAAAAGTGGTAAAGATTTTATTTTCATTTACGGAGGAAAGTATTTTTTTCGCAGAAGATAGGAAATTCGTAATATCTCGGATCTGTCGGAAATAATTTATGCTACGAGGCGGCGAATAAAAGATAGCCATCTGCCCATGGCAATAATGAAAATTTCAAATTGGTCAAGTGGCCTACAAAACAGAATTCTGGAAGATAATCGTAATCAGGTCACGTTCTGACCGAGAAAGGTATCAGCTGAGGCCACCCAAGAAAAAAAGAAGAAAAAAAACATTAACTATCTTTCGGAGATATCATTTGGTTTTGGGAAAAAAAAAACTGTTTTTATTCAGACACTGGACATGATAAAAGTTTGTTACCGGGACAGATAATTGGCGACAGGGTGCGAAGACGTTCGGTTGACCATCCATTTAATGCTTGGCGAAAATCTCGTTGAAAAATTCCAGATGACATTTGGTTAAGATAGAGATTAGTGACCACACTACGAGTCGTAGGGGTCTGGTGAAAAAAAAAGAAGAAAAAAAAGGAAGATAATTTTTTTTCCTTTCAGCGATAATTGTAAACACCCGCGCTGCCGAGCGTCATTGGCCGAGTGGTGGCGTGAGCGGTGGGCGAATGTAAACATATGAGAAGGAGGGTAGGCCTGTTGACGCCTCTGAGGGGATTGGTGTGAGATACCACTATGAGAAAGAAGGGAAAACTGTTGAAGCCCTCTGAAGGGATTGGTGTGAGATACCAATATGACAAGCGAAGAAGTTGGGAGGACGATTCCCTTAAGAACCCTCTAAAGCAAAAAGTAATGGAGTTCCAAAAATGGAAACTGATAAATTTTCCTGTCCGAAAACAAAGAAAATCTTTATTGTGGATTTAGAATTATTGAGGAACCAAAACCACGACAAGCCCACACCCGGTTGTGGTTGGCGTCCATATAAACAGAGTCGCAGCGAGTAGACGGCAGTTGGAGAGACGCAGTTCCGAGGAGACGCAGACGCAAACGCAGATGCAGACAGAGTTGAGCTGTGAGCTCTAAGACCAGCCTCACAGGAAGCTGACTGAAGATATCCACGCATTCCGACTTAGAATTCTAACCAAAAACAATTTATTTTTGAAGAACGACTTAGACTCACACCACCCAAACAAATTTTACGAATATCGCCTGAAGATACCAAAAACCAGTTATTGAAAAACAACTTAAGATATTAAGTCTCGCCTAACAAACGCAAAGTGTCACGTATCCATAGAGGCGTGTTGGGAGAAAGACGCAGTCCTGTATTCAGCAACCAGATATAAAAATAGTTGTTATTCTTTTTTTAACACATTTGAACCTTTCGAGTTGTTACTTTATTTTCTTTTACATATACTTGTGCGATGTCACCTTTGCTCGAATTCGGCTAGCATAACGGCCCAGCGAGGGATTGATTTCGTCTACCGAAGATCAAATCACAACGTGGGTAGATTAGACTAGAAATCAAAGCAGTTACTTCCGTAACCAGACGTTGGAGGCGAGCTGGAAACGACAAAGCTGATACCGAATCTAACCAGATTCCCATCCGAATCAGCCAAGGGTTAGAACGTCACATTTGGTGTCGTGACAACAAGATCACGTCACATTTGGCGCCGCGACCAATACCACATTGGTCGTCACAGGATAGCACGGGCGCGAGAGAGGCCGGGGTGACGTCACAGTTGCAACACAATTTTTATATTCCCTTTTTGTCATTTATCGAAATAAAACAAGAGAAATACATAATAATTTATTTCTAATAATTAGAGCTGGAAACCGATACACATTAGAGAAAGAATATATATATATATATATATATATATATATATATATATATATGCAAGCAAATATATGGATGAAGAAAAATATACGAAAAAAAAAACAAAATCCTAATATGCAATTATGCTGTTTTAATGCTAATATAATGCCAACGTCGGACGTTTTTCCTTAGTAAACCATCTTCAAGACATATTCTGATAATTCTTTTGTTCGCATCTTTCTACCAAATAACCATTTGACCGAAAGTATCTCCAATAATTTAAATGTGCTAAAAATTAAAAATACAATATTACCTACTAGAATTATCTGTAGTTTATTAAATAACACCAGCAACCAACATATTACATCCGATGCATGCATCTACCAAATCTCATGCAACAACTGTGATTAAAATATGTGGGTGAAACATGTAGGTCCGTAAAATCTCGTGTTTTCGAACATAAACGAGATATTCGCCTCGGTAATTTAAACAATGCTTTATTTGTACACACAACTAAATCTGATCATAATTTCGATTTTGATTCTGTGAAGATTTTAAAATATATTCATAATAAAAATATTAGACGGATTTATGAGGCAGGCATACTATCTATCTCACGCACGGTGAATACTGGACCTGGCTTCTTTAATATTTCCCCTTTTCTAGCAAGATTAATGGTCGACAAACGTACATATAAGTTTTAGATTAAAATAAAATTCTTTTCATTTTTCATTCAAAATACTATATTTTAGGAATACGTTTTCACAACATCGCCCAGGTGACGCCGACGTGATCATATTGAAACGGAAAGCTGATCTTGAAAAATTTCAGTTATCTGTTTTGATTAGTCTTACTCTTATGTCCATCGTCTTTTCATGTTGAATTAAATATAGTCTAATGTTAATTGTGTTTTATGAATATGTCCTGAAGATGGTCTACTAGACCGAAACGTCCGACGTTGACAATATATTAACATTAAAACAGCATAATTGCATATTAGGATTTTTTTTTGTTTTTCCGTATATTTTTCTTCATATATATATATATATATATATATATATATATATAAATTTCAGAGAGGATGGAATTCAGGTAGAGCTCAATGTCCAGGACAGAGCAAGAATATAAAATGAAAGGCTCAAACACTAATATTACGTGGTTATAATTTATTATATTGGAATCTTAATTACCATCCAATTCATCAAACATCTGATGAATTGGTTGATTACAATTCCAGTGTAGTAATTTATAACCATAGGATTTTAGTGTTTGAGCTTTTTTATATTATATTATATTATATTATATTATATATATATATATATATATATATATATATATATATATATATAATGAATTTACTAATTTAAAATATTATTTCATCGCTACACAGGAATTACCATGTTTCAAAAACAGAAACTAAATCTTAAAATTTAATTATAGAATTACATTAAAATCCTTAGTACTGTTTCATTTTTAAGTGAATTTTGGTATGTATTTATGCTCTGAAATGTCCTTCAAAAATTGTATTTAGCACTGTTTTTTAAAAATAAATAAACAGTTAATAAGAACACCGGATTATAAATCTTTACTGTTCCTTCTCTTTATATATATATATATATATATATATATATATATATATATATATAGTGCAGTCAAAAATATTTAAATATAAAAATAGATATTTATCTTAAAATAATACCAATAAATCTTTGAGAAAAAAATAACAGCAATACATTTGATTCAAGACAAAAATCCTCAGTAGAAAACACGTCAATGAAACCTGATGTACAAACTGTTTTTTTTTTACAAAAAATACATATTCTATCCATATTAAACTAACCTAAATATATTGTCGGTATTAAATAACCCATTTAGGATGATATGCCGTAAAACAAAATAACCCAACCAAACCAAAGCACACAGCAGATATATCAGTTTTGATGGATAATTTCTAAATGGCTGAAGAAGAAAGTTGGCGCCACAAAGATATTATTCTACAGATAAATGCCAAATGATATCACAGACTGAACATGAGAGCGACGAATGAATTTAACAAAAAATGATGTAAGTCCAAGAAAAATTCGATTATAAAATAAATAAAAAATAAAGGAAATTGTGGGACGAAATATAAGGAAAGAAGCTTGACAAACGTAACACTCATGGGGTATCCTATCAAAATAGTTTGTGTTAAATCTAACGGAAAGTGTTGCTTAGAGCTAAAATGGAGATGAATTTTTAGAGAGCCATGATGGCCCACCCACAACCTGAACACACATGGATAAAGGCCCGACTTTAATAACAATTCTTAAGCTGGGTAAATCATGTTGCTGTAGTATTTCATTGCAAGCATTCTAAGTTTTCGATCTTATACTGTTTAGTAACACGAACTATAAGTGATATACAACCGGAATGTCTACAAAGATCATTTTCTACCGGCAAGATTGTGATCATCCAGTCTTTATTCATGGGGTAAATCTTTAAAGACACTGTTTAGATCGCAGTATCTCAACCGTTTCAACCACTAAATAGTTCTATGAAAACAGAAAATTTAATAAAAAAGAAAAAAATACAGATAATTAGTTTCTTGTTGAAGGAAAGGAAATAAATATTTCAATGTAACAGAATAAAATAAAATACTTACCCGAAAAGAGTAGACAATAGTAAAATATAAAAACCACTTCTGAATCACATTCAAGGTGGTGTTGAAATGTTCTAGGTCAGACAGACTATATGGCGAATTCTCGAAATCTTTACAAGTGTTCTTTTCAGAATGAGATCTTTTAAGGGAATCACATAAACGTATGCTAAATAATGAAATACACATCAATGGTTTAAAAATACTGTACAACAAAAGGAAATTGGTTTGTTTACAAATGTACCGTTAATGTCAGATAAAAAGTTTCACATCAGCATTTATAGAAAGGTATTTATTTTGAATAAGCATAGAGAAATTAAACATCGGATATCAATTTTACAGGATGGCACATACCTTGCCATAGCTTATATAGCCATCAGGGTATTAGCTCCTGTCTCCGGCATATAGATTAATAGAAGGCGATACAAAAGAAAGGTGGCATAGACGACTAAATCTGGGATATGGAAACGAGAAGTATTAGAGGGACACCATCTTAGATGTTGCAGACTGCTTCGAAATGCTAAAAGACAGCTGCTTTAAGAAGTTCCCTCAAGAGCCAGGACGGTGGGAAAACAATGCAAATCCGCCGAAAAATGGCTCATATATTATCTAACGATTCCAAGAAAGAATCGACTTTACAGTTCAGTTTTAGCTGCGACGCCGTCCTGGGTATGACGATAAGCTACATCCGCGCCCTGGGTAAGACGATAAACTACATCCAATATCAAGGCCTCTGATCAGGAGGCTTTGTGGAGCATGGAAACATCTCTTAGTTGCTGTTATTGCCAGGTTTATCTTGACCTGCGGTGGTAACTCCTGTCAGGGTCCCAGCCATGGCAAAAAATTAATCCCCCAAACTGAGATCAAAACACTATGGAATTGTAAAAATAGTTTTTAATACCAACAATACATTTTGCAAAAAAATTACCAGCAATAAATTTTTGAAGAAAAATTCTTACATTTTACATTAGCAGCAATATATTTATGAAAAAAATATTAACAGCAATAAAACCTTGCCGGCATTAAATAAGTCATAGAGGTTGATATGCCGTCAAATAAAACAAACCAACCCAAACCAATCTAGCTGCGTAGAAAGGTGGTTGTCGGCATAATCTTAGGAGGTAATCGATGGCCACTAATATATTTTGAAAGAATATTCTTTGATCCTATGAAAGGAATATTGAAATATTTAGCGCCTTTCCATCACATTCCGGGAGGAATGAAGGATCTGGATATGATAGAACTATGCATCATCCACACATTAAAGCTAATATGTTTAAATAACACGTACTGTGAATCTATTCTTTCAATATGAATGTTATACATCCTGTGATTGAAGGAAACGTAACTGAAGTATTCTGGAAATAAAGAGTGGATTTTTAAAAGTTATGGATCTTCCAATAAGCAAAAGACCCTAAACGTGAATGCTATGAAAAAATATATAGAGGTGATAAGTTGGCGATTGAATAACAGAAATTATAACAGAATTCAAGGCTTTAAGCAATACTTAATATTTTGTGAAAGATTCCAAATGCAATTAGATCTGCAAGCATTTCTAGCAAATAAATATATTGAAATAAATCTTCCTTCGATATGTTAGTTCATTTCTTCTTCTATATAGTATGCTTGAAAAAATTGTTAATGTTTTAATCATATAACAAATCAGATCATTTGAAAATAGTGTCGCCGTTTGGAGTCAGGTTAGTTTCGCCGTTTGGAGTCAGTTTAATGTCGCCGTTTGGAGTCAGTTTAGTTTCGCCGTTTGGGGTCAGTTTAGTGTCGCCGTTTGGAGTCAGTTTAGTTTCGCCGTTTGGAGTCAGTTTAGTGTCGCCGTTTGGAGTCAGTTTAGTTTCGCCGTTTGGAGTCAGTTTAGTGTCGCCGTTTGGAGTCAGTTTAGTTTCGCCGTTTGGGGTCAGTTTAGTGTCGCCGTTTGGAGTCAGTTTAGTGTCTCCGTTTGGAGTCAGTTTAGTGTCGCCGTTTGGAGTCAGTTATGTGCCATGCGTGTTACATGCTTAGGCGATGATGTATCGTTCGATATATGACTGACGAGGTAGATATTTCTGCTGCGATACGTTGCCATTTTTCTCTGCTGCAGACAAGTTGACATTTAAGGATATAGAACCCGGTCTGTCCTGCTATTTACTCAAATCTTCCGAGATATGAGTAAATAGCAGGACAAGAAATAGGGAGAAGAATAGGATTCATACGTTTCGATGCACGATTCTCCTTTTAAGCTTGGAGATGAATTATATCTAGCTGTTGCTTAAAGTAAAGCTCAGTATTGTTATAAAAACCTTGGAAAATTCCAGTAAGATATCTTTAATCATTTCTAAGATACAACAGTTCAAATATTAATCTAACAATTGGCCAATTTGGTAGATACACGACTGGGACAATTTTGATGTTACACCCAATATATATATATATATATATATATATATATATATATATATATATATATATATATATATATATTGGGTGTAACATCAAAATTGTCCCAGTTACACCCAATACATACATATATATATATATATATATATATATATATATATATATATATATATATATATATAACAATTGGCCAATTTGGTAGATACACGACTGGGACAATTTTGATGTTACACCCAATATATATATATATATATATATATATATATATATATATATATATATATATATAAGTATCATACGTCACCGCTAGAAGGACTCAGACATTTATGTGCTGAGTATGGAGTTAGCGCTAGACAATTTGAATTATAACATATTTGGTTATCACAATGTTAGCGTAGTTATATATTATGTTGGGACTAAATTCTTTTAATTTAAAAAATTAAAAATCATATTTGGAAATTAAAGCAGGCAGAAATTATATTTATGTAAAATAGATCAAATTTAAAAAATTAAAATTAAAAGGAAATTATTTATTTTTATAATATTTTTTTTAATTAAAGAGATTACTTACTTTTATTTAAAGGGAGATTACATGTTATATATATATATATGTATATATATATATGTGTGTGTGTATATATATATATATGTATGTATATATATATATATATATATATATATATATATATATATATGTGTGTGTGTGTGTGTGTGTGTGTGTGTGTTTGTGTGTGTAATATTACTGGTCAACTTATATATATATATATATATATATATATATATATATATATATATGAATTTGGAAGAGGATAGAATCCCGGTAGAACTCAATGTTCAGGACAGAGTAAGAATATAATATAAAAGGCTAAAACACTAATAATCCAAGGTTATAATTTATTAAATTGGAATCGTAATCACGATCCAAGTCATGAAACCTACAAATTCAAAAGTAAGGCTCATATATATATATATATATATATATATATATATATATATGTGTGTGTGTGTGTGTGTGTGTGTGTGTGTGTGTGTGTGAAGCTAAAGAGCCAGGTAAACCTATCTAGGTTTCACCCATACGGATTTTCAGGCTCAATTCGCCAGTTGAACCTGACGATCTGTATGTGTGAAACCTAGGGAGGTTTACCTGGCTCTTTAGGTTCATATTTCGGTTTGATCCACTTAGCGTATGGAGCACATTACGTAGTTACTTTTGCTTACACTCGTTTTGGGGGATTTTTTCTTTGAACTCTGAGCTTGAATTCAGGACGATTATTTTCGCCTGAATTTCATTTTTACTCCTAATTTTCCCTTGGACATTGGTTTGTTCAATTACTAGACAAAATACCTAAGTTTTTTCCAAACAACTATAACAGTTTATATATATATATATATATATATATATATATATATATATATATATATATATATATACAAGTATATGATTGGTGTATATGGAATGAATTCCAATAACCAACAATTACTATTCTTAAAAGAGTGCTCAATACAAAGTAGAGCAGATATAATTATTTATTTAAAAAAAAAAATGACGTTGAATGTAAAATAAATAAAACCATTTATTTTACATTCACGTCATCACTTGATAAGACACCGAGGGTGTTGAAACAAAATGGCTGTTTTTGTATTGATTTTATAACATATTTATGTTATAAATTTTTTTTTTCAAATAAATAATTATATATATATATATATATATAGATAGATAGATAGATAGATAGATAGAGTGGGAAAGATAGAGTGGGAAGAGAATGATTGTTCATACTGCATACTGTTTCAGGTTTGCTATGCAATATCCATTTTCTTTTTCTGTTTTCTTAAAGTCTGGGAATGTGATTCTAAAGCAACATTACAAGTTTTTCTTTGATCATTCCATAAAGTACTTTTGCTGATTGCTCGTTAATTAACTTGTAGGAGAACGTACTAAATGTTTCTCGTGTCTCAATGAAGTCCACGAGCCTCAGCGCATAAAATTAGTGACAAACACACACGCATACACACATTTACGCACACACAGAGGAAAAAAGTATCTAACACCCAGGATAAATCTAGCCCGCAATATGATTTCATCCTCAAATTTAGTATTAAAAAGTTATTACAACGGCAGTCACGTACTGAAAACTCCTGAAGAGTTGACTGAACAATTACTAAAAATTATTCTACGAAGCGACATACCCATTCACTGCTTGAACCGGCTTCTAAAGCTCCGGATGAAGCGGCTTGGGGATAGAAGTCGTGACTCATGGGGGCACAGTCCGTTGGTATAAGTAGACTCAGATGACTCACGCGACAGAATTTGTGTAGATCTGGCGCTATATTGAGTCTGGTTTGTTACCACTTCGTCACTGATACCCGTGGGTATGACGCTTGCATTACATCGTAACAGTTCGGGTTCAATTCTCGGCTGCGCACTGATGAGGAGTTGCAAAATAGGACGAAACGGGCGTCCAGTGCTTTCAGCATTCTGTTGAGGATTCTTCTAGAGTCGATGAATTAATTATAATAATTCAAATCTCCTTTAATATAGATAGATAGATAGGTAGATAGATGGTCTGAAGACTGGACTGTATTATGAAATAGACTGCCGCCAGTTGGTGCTGAGCTGTGTCTATTTTTATATTTACACACACACATGCACATATATATACCATATATACATATATAAAATTGTCTAATCGTAAGATTAAGCTTTGTATTGATGTGTCTTAGAAATGATTAAAGATATATTACTGGAATTCTCCGAGGTTTATAATATTATCGAACTCAACTTTGAACGATAATCCTGATCCAGTTTTTCTTTCTACTGATCCCTCTTTTAAAAATTTATTCACCGTTCTTCTGATGGTCTTTATATGGATTTGATGGAATCTCCCAGAGTATGAATGAACATACCATTACTGAAGGTCTGAATGATTGTTTTCCTCTCAACATTGATCATTTAGGATGTTATAGTAAGACTGACACAAAACATTTTTCACTTGTTGTCTTTCTAGGTGAATAAATCTGCAGCTTCTTTCAGTGGTTATTACAAATGATTGCGAAGGGTCAAAACGTCTTATCTGAAAACCTGCAAAAGAAAAGTCAATTATTCTTGTTGTACACACACACACACACACACACACACACATACATATATATATATATATATATATATATATATGAAACATTTTGTGGGATATACAATTATCCCAAGCTTTTAAACAATTTGGCCATTTTTTGTTATACCTGGTATACACTACGTGCCAAATTATTATCGAGATAACTATTTTTCTATTATTTCGAAAACCGTCCAATCAATTCACACACAATGTTGGCAAAGCTGACATGCGCAATCATTGAAATTTTCAATGTAAACAAACTGGCGCCATATTTGTTATCAGTGCTGTAATTTGATCGTGCCAAATTATTAGAAAAGCTTAAGAATCTACAGAAAAGATGAGTCGTAAAAGCAGTTTAAGTGATGCTGAAAAGAAAACTATCACCTCAGAACTCTCAAAAGGTAAATCTACCCTAGAAATTTCTAAAATGATAGGGAGGTGTCATCAAACAGTGAACAAGTTCACCGCCGACCCTACACAAGTACGCAAAAGAGCAGATAAAGGCAGGCCAAGAGTTATTTCACGTCGTCTCATGTCACGACTTAAACGAGAGGACACGAAGAACCCTGGACTTTTCAGTCAAGAGCTTTTCAGTCGCATTAGGGATCCTACTGTGTCTAAAAGTACTCGGTGTCGGTATCTGAGGGAAATAGCAACAACAGTCAAACCTGTATCGAAGCCTCCGTTGAAGAGAAATCACATTCAAAATCGATTGAAATGGGCCTAGGATAATATGAAGATTGACTTCTCTAAAGTTTTGTTCACAGTTGAAACTCGAGTTTGAGACGCCAACAAGGCGGTGGACGCATAAGGATCTGGGGGTGGTATTGTTGGAAAGACATTAGTGGGCCCATAGAGAGTACCAGATGGCTTCAAAATGACTGCTGATGCATACATAGCGTTTATGAAAGAGCATCTTGACCCGTGGTTGAAATGTCAATTATTTGTCTTCAGAAGGGCCATTGTTTTTATGCAAGATAATGCTCCCTCACATGCTGCTCACAAGACTACTGAATATATGAAACAGTTAGGATTCGATGGACATCGAAAAATGAAGTGGGCAGCAAATTCTTCGGATTTGAACCCAATCGAAACCTTTGGATCATCATGAAGCGAAGACTGTACGCCAACGGACGACAATTCAGGAGCAACGCTGAGTTGTGTGAAGCAATTCTTGACATATCTCGCGGTATAACAGCAGATGACATCCTACAATTAACAAATTCTATGGATCATCAACTTCTTCAAGTAATTTCAAAACAGGGAAAGCACATTCGCTATTAATTTGTTTAAATCTGTTTGTATCTGTTATCATATGTTTGATTATCTTATTTCTTAGCTTCTTTTGATCATAAACATTCCCGTGCAACATTAATAAACGTTTTGTTTGCTCAATTCTGGGAATTGTACTAAACCATTGTAATAATTTGGCACGCTCAAATCACCGCGCTGAAAACAAATATGGCGCCAGATTGTTTAGATTGCGCAGATCAGTACAAAACTTTCACAGATTGCACAAGTTAATGTTGCCAACATTGTTTAAAAATTTTGTGTGAATTGACTCAACGGTTTTTGAAATATTAGAAAAAAGTTATCTTGATAATAATTTGGCAAGCACTGTATATATATATATATATATATATATATATATATATATATATATATATATATATGTATAAATATTCATACATGTTTCATTAAATAATATATACAAGTGTTGTCTATATATTTTAGGTAAATTCTTTTCATAACGTCTGATAATCTTAATAACATTATCATTAAACTAAGAAATAAAATCGCAATATTGATACAAATTTTTAAATCCAATCTAAGCTTTTGGCTTACATAAGCCATTATCAAAGATGACAATTACATTACAATATATTAGGTAATACACGGACAAGAAACACTTTTTTGTCTGCGTATTGCATAATATATTGTACTGTATATATATATATATATATATATATATATATATATATATATATATATATATATATATATGTATGTATGTATATGTGTGTGTCTGTGTGTGTACATACAATCAATAAATTTGATGATGGCTCAGTATCCATATATTCTTGATTGTATCACACGATTTTCTCTAGTACAGGTTATGGAAAATGGCCAAAAGAGGAAATGTACAATTAGGAAATAGGTATCAGTTCATATAATAGATTGATCATTCGAGGTATTACCATTTATACTTGTCTCAGAATCAATTGTTGCTGCCAAATATCTATCATTCTGAATTTTCCCATATGTATCTCAATATATATATATATATATATATATATATATATATATATATATATATATATATATATATATATATATCGATAGAATGATAGATAAATTCAGAGAGAGAGAGAGAAAAAATACTTAAGTATGGTCATATTTATCTAGCTATCTATTTATTTGTTAATTAATACTTTTCGACACTCAGATATCTCTTTATTCATTTCCCCTTCTTTACCAGGTGTTAATTATTTCCTCTTCTCGGAAGCAACGACGGTCTAAGGACTACTCACACTCTGTTATTTTCCAGCCAAAACACAATGAAGATAACATCAGGCAATAAAGCACTCTAAAGTGCAAATACATCAACAAATCAGAGACGACAAGATGGCCGGTTACAAGTCTCGGTGCGCATGCGCACATCAGTAAGGATTAATTTCCTAAAAGCCGGAGGCTAGGATAACAGCAAATAGACATGTACAAATAGAGGCCGTACGGAACTGTGTAGGTGTTGGGTCGCAAAATGCAGGAGCACACATTCATGAATAACGATTTCTTCCTTATGTTAATGTAACAGCTAAGGTCTGGGTATGCGTCTGTATAGGTTGCAATGGGTAAATTGTCGCCATTTTATATTCTTAATTTCGTGCATCCGCGTTCTATATTTTTTGATTTGCCATTTTGGGCATCGTCTGTGAGAAAACGAGCACACAGACTCAATTCAGTCCGATAGAAATTTGGAAAGTGCTTGTCATTTACGCCAGAAACACAAATAAGAACATTTCAGATTGGTAGTGCGGAGGATTCGAAAAAAATTGAATGAGTCCAATGATGATTCCAAAGGTGATGGCGACGTTACACCTCCGTTCATCTTCCCACAGGTTCTCAGACTCAATGCATCAAGTGCTTGAGGGGTTATTTCTACCCTGGGTAAAAACAGTGGCTGCTAGAAGAATCTATATCTGGCAAGTAGACTCTGCACTATACGACAAAAGTAAAAGAACCCAGTCATGACATTCAGACAATTTATGCGACCATATCACGCCTTACCTCTAGCCCTCTATCACCCCAGATGGCAACACCCTTGAATATTATGTGTGGGGCACAGTCGAGCGAGAGACCAACAAAACTCCTTCTGTCACCAAAGATGAACTGAAGGCAAGGATTATGGAAGCATATACAGAAATAAACAAGGAGAACTCTCAGAAGATTTGCAGTAAATTCCGTAGTTTTCTGGAGACCGGGATTAAAGACGATGGCGATTTTATTGAATAAATGTACTCCTCAGTATTTCAAGATATTTTGTGTCATTTTTTAAAAAATATATCTTTTAAAATGGGACGTCAGTGTTATTTTCCTTTTTGCGCAATTTAGATAAGAATTATCTATCGTATAATTCCGGGTTGGCAGGAAAGCAGATTTAGTAATTGCTAGTTTTGTGTGAATATAAGCGTTGTTGCTATTAGGATGGTGCAGAATAAGGACGTAATAATGTCGTTTTTGACGTATTTTTAACGTCAAAAAACGACATTATTACGTCATTATTTTTGCACCAACCTAATATATTGACGAATGATAATTCTATAATTAAAATCTATTATATTTAAATTTTGGTTTAAATGATAGTGAGTATAGGTGCTTATTAGTGTGGGATTGTCACTTGTGTGTAAGAATCGATGATAAGTGACAAACAATACTACATCTCGCAATATTATTATTTATTAGGTTGGTGCAAAAATAATACCGTAATAATGACGTTTTTTGACGTATTTGTTAATGTCAAAAAACGACATTATTACGTCATTATTTTTGCACCAACCTAATGTTATACATTAACAAGTTTGGATTGAGGCTGTAGATAAAATATCATCAGAACAGAATCAAATTCAATGCAACATCGTATTTATTGCTCAGCGTCATCATCTGCCGTGGTACTTCAGGACGTGAACGTACATGGCTCTGCACACCATCCAATCCCTTACATCTCTCAGTAATTTTTTTCTTATCCAATCTGCATTCCATTAACATCAGATCGCCAGGTAAGTGGCCAGCTACCCCTCCTTTTCATTTTTACCATTTAATATGGCCGGTCAGTGTCAGATTCTCTACTATGAGTCAAAGAAATATTGCCTCTCCCTCTCTGATTCTAACTATCCGTTTTTGTTTCCATTTTTTAAAACGTCTTCGTTATTTTCGCCTCTTTCTGCAGAGACACATTTATGTTGTCTTCAGTTTTCTCCTCATCTGTGAGGAGATTGTCCATCAATGCCTACATTACATCTGGTCTGGTGTTCCTGAGATATACTTAGAAATGCATGACAGGTCTAAATTATATCATTTTTAGGCTATACAATTATTGACCACAATAAGTCTGAAAGGACAGTTTCTCCACGATAACGCAATTTAAACTACCTTTAAGCTTCGGCAATGTTTATCATTTTAAAAAGGCGATGATTAGAATTGTAATAAAACTTATATATATATATATGATGAAACTGAATATATATATTTTTGTTCTTGAGAATCGAAAAAGAAAATAATAAAAACTATTGCTCTATCTACACTATGCATATATACGTATATCCATCCATATATATATATACATATAAATATAACATCATCCACAGACAGACTGTTTCGCAGCTCATCAGTGTGGCTAGACATCCGGTTGCCTCTAGCTCGGATCGAAACCTGACTGAATTGGCATCAGCCGGAGATTCACGGCAGGGAAGTAAGTGGATTTTTAGCGTATTTTTTTTATTTATAAACAAGCCCAGTGACTGACAGTGACTCGATTCGCTATGCGAAGAGTCTCGCTATATATATATATATATATATATATATATATATATATATATATATATATATATATATATATATATATATATATATATATATATATATATATATATATATATATATATATATATATATATATATATATATATATACCACGCAAAATTACCATGAAAAAATACATATATATATATATATATATATACCACGCAAAATTACCATGAAAAAATACATATTTTATTACGAACCAACTGATGTGACGTCTTTAGTCGTCGAAACAAATATGCATTTTTGCTTTGGTAATTTTCATGTTCCAATGTAAGTGTTTATATATATATATATAGATGTTTTAGAGAAACTTATTATTATGAGATTTCTAGAGAATCTTATCGTGTTATTACTAGAGAAAAATATTATAATCAGTTATCTATACAGCCTTGTGAAATTTCTAGAGAAAATTATTGCGAGATTTTTAGATATACATAACGTGAGATTTCTATATAAACTTATTATCGTTGGGTTTATAGAGAAAATTATTATATCAAGATTTCTACAGAATCTCATTCTGAGATTTCTAGAGAAACTTATTATCGCGTGATTTCCAGAGAAATTTACTATCGTAATATTTCTAGATAAGTTCATTGTCGTGAGATTTCTGAAAATAAGTAGATATAAAAAATTTTAGCAGATGTTATAAATTTTTATACAGGGATCTCCAGGAAGGTTAAAATTAACTTGCAATAGTAAAAAAAAAGAAGAAAAAGATTAGCCTTGTTGTCCATTGGTGAGGATACTCGCTAAAATGACGTGTGTCTAACTTTCCAAGAAGTGTTACTGCATACAGATTTTATACGCCCTTGGTAATGGCATAAATACAAACCTAACTGTGTCCCTTTCGATTATTACTTTGAGTCTGTTGAAGTGAAACTTTGTAAAATATCTGGTAATGTGTATGTAAGCAGGAGAAGCGAAAAACGATAGGAAAAGAAAAAAAAAACGGAAACGTAAGATGATTAGATGGGAAAGAACTAACTGATTATAATGAAGTCTGACTGAAGCGATTTGATTTCGAAAAAAAAAAAAAGCTTAAATTTTCTTCTTTATTTTAATGCATTAGAGTTTCCATAAAAGAAAGTTTGCCCTTTGGCCAAAAGAACAATTTTCGAATGCCCAACATTCTCGTCTGCAACATTGATTAGCTGCCGTTTACTATTATACCTTCGGAGATTTAGACAATGCCAATCTGTTTGCTTTAGCCTTGTTTCATTTGCAGTCTGGAATGGCTACCCACTCGATAGATGAACTTTTAGCATACAGAAACAGTAAAAATGATTCTCGTGTCTGACTCTAGCCAATATTGTTTGAGGTTTCTGGATATAAAACATCTGCGAGATACGCATGCGCAATAAAGAAAAAAAAAGCGTTAATCATTTACTTTTTTTCGTAATCAACTTTTACTCGCTTGATGCATTCTTTTGGCAAACAAGCCACACCTTTAATGAAATGACTGTTTAATGATCAGAATCTATCTATCTATCTATCTATCTATCTATCTATCTATCTATCTAACTGAATGAATGAATGTTCCGTGTCTATGTATATTTTAGTGACGTATTTCAGTTCAAAGAAGAACGTCTTTACACTAATCGGAACAAAAAGCGAAATTAATTACTTTTCTGTTTTTTCATTCGCTTTGCCCTTATTAAACACACGGACACACATATGTATGTATGTATGTTTGCAAACAGTTTTCATTGAATAATATAGATATATCGTGTCTACATTTTTATACTATTCCTTTCGAGTTGTCTAATGTATCTCTTGCTGTTAAGATCAAATTCATCAAGGAAGTCGCCGTAGATATGCTGCCTAAATATACATACATATATAGATACACTTGTAGTTCACTGCAAATAACAAGTAGAAATTTTTTCTCCTAATGATGGCTATCCTGGCCGAAACTAGTCGAGGAACATAATTTAAAAAGACAAAAATATAAATATGCAACACAATATGTCTAAAATTTTAATTTTTTACATTTTTTCATTGTTCCAGACACAAACACACACATACACAGACACGCACACAAGTGCTCACGCGTACGCACACACACACACATATATATATATATATATATATATATATATATATATATATATATATATACTCACACAAAAGGATAGAATTGGTGTATACGAAAAGTTCCAATAATTAGCAAATACTATTCTTAAAAGAGTGCTCAATACAGAGTAGAGCAAATATAATCAGTTATTCGAAAATTATAACATAAAAATTTTATAAAATCACTAAAAAAAATAGCCATTTTGTTTCAACACTTCTGGTGTCTTATTAAGAGATTGTGTTGAATTTTAACAACATCACTTGATAAGACACCAGAAGTATTGAAACGAAATTGCTATTTTTGTAGTGATTTTATAACATTTTTATGCTATAATTTTCGAATAAATGATTACACACACACACACACACATATATATATATATATATATATATATATATATATATATATATATATATATATATATATATATATATACACACTCACACATGGGGGATCTGTGTGAGTAGGGGGTGTACATTATGAGACAAATTGGAATATTTAATAACGACGTATTTCTCCGCACAGTGGCTGTTCTCTTATATATCTTCATCTTAAAATGAAAAAAAAACAAACTGTGTGATAAAAGTGACTAGTGATCTCTGAGGATCAGTGGGAATCAATATATCAAATTATATTATAACCTGATTTTATGACCTCCCAAGTTTAGTCATTCTTTCATTGAAACCGGAAGCAACCAAGGAGAGCACATGCTCTCCCTCGATTCTCGACGTGATTAAATTTTTTCCCTTGTCTCCTTATATTCACTTTTATTTCGGGTTCTATTCTGCCTCTCGGGTTCCCATAAAAAACATATATAAATGGGCGATAACTTTCGCACCCTGACCATGAGACCATTTTCGACTTGTTATGAAGAGAATGTCTCGACATTGAGCTCCTAAGAGGTGACACAGTCATGCGGAAATTTTAGAAAATGCTAAACAGTTTCCCGATAGTGGTTTCACTTTGATCAAAGTGTTGAAGACGTTACGTGATGCTAATGTACAATCAGTGTCAATGTGGGATAAACAAATACACATGTTTCTGAGAACTACTGACATAATCAGGTAAGATACGAGTGAAAAAATATCCTAATGAACGCTCTACTGTTTTTTAAAACTGATAGCAAATCTACGACGTTGGGTTGGATAAAAAGGGAGGAGAATCATGTCAAGAAGGAAGGTGGAGAAGAAGAAATGAAAGGCTAAATATATCGGTGGCGGGTTAATTGAAATGTACGTTTTTTTTTTTTATCCAGCTTCATATGTGATTAAGAGAAATATATATATATATATATATATATATATATATATATATATATATAATTTAAATAAAAACAAACCACTTTAAGGTTACATGTATTAAATTATTTCACCACAGCCCTTTTAAAAGACTTTTAAAAAAATTTTTGTTTCAACCTTTGGAAGTAAAGTCTGATGATCCGCAGTCCTTTAAAAGGTCTGTGGTGAAATAATTTATTACATTGAACCTTAAAGTGGTCTGTTTTTATTTAAATTATTTGCTCTGGATTTACATTGAGCTCTCTGGATTATATCCTCCTTGGACTGACCCATACGGATTACCTAGTTTTCCATAAACTATATATATATATATATATATATATATATATATATATATATATATAGTAATACCCGTTTGGTAAAAAAACTCACATAAAATATGTAAATATGGCAAAACTAATCTTTAGTCGAGGGAAAGAAATGAAAAAAAAAAAAAAAGGAAGAACTAAAAACATCCGAACAAGGTGAAATAAATCGACCCGTCCCTTAAGTCTTTAGTCCAAAGAAGAAAAAAAAAACTCAACCCAGTAGTAACTCTAAAACGTAGAGTGCTCAATACGCTAAATATAGCTGGATAAACTAAAATAAATCCTAAAAAGCCAGGAAAACCTACCTAGGTTTCACCTAAGCGGATCTTTAGCGCAAGCTGGCTCCTGCTTAAGATCAGTTTAGGTTTAGCCTAGTTAGGTTATCCAAACTATTTAGGATTCAGAATATATATATATATATATATATATATATATATATGTATGTATGTATGTGTTTGTGCGCGCGTGCGCGTGCTAAGCATTTATTGACCATCGAGGCCTAATGAAATATACTGGCCCTCATTATTATCTCGTGTGCGTTTAAAAAAATATATTAAGTTTCCAATCAGTTTAACTTTTTTTTAGACTTCTTTTGTTTGCATGTATAAGCTTAGATGTGAAGAAAACCTGCACTTTTCATGAAAGCATTTGTATGCAGAACCCGAAACGAATCTATTAGTAACAAATATTTCCACCTTTCCATAACAAAATGACTCTAATGATTTTAATTGTGACAGTATGATTATTACATAGGTATTGATAATTGAGATGGCCATGATCACCAAAAGCTCAACATCCTCTACCAAGTCCTCCAACAAATAATACTCTCTATATAACTTTTCAAACAGAAACTATGAACTGTAAGTAGAATATAATCCGCGATGGCACTATCTGAATCCACTATACAAATATATTATGCGTAAGTAATAAATAATATACACTGTAAATAGCTTGGTGCGTGGATCAGTTATAACAAATTTAGTGTACGAGATAAGGTAAATGAACATGGAAGATTTTCCACTCAGGTGTGGATGGTTTCTAACAAAGGAAATTGTTATAAAACCGAAATCAACACTTTCCTATGAATGCAATGCATGGTTATAACCGCTTTCAGAAATATCTAATCTATCAGCTTTATATGAACACTTTCTCAGATCAATTGTTAAAAATTGCTTCAAGGAAAGAAAAGCTGTATGTGGTATCGATGAGAATCCATCTTCAGATGATGCATTGCATGCCTGACGGATAGTATTATTATTCATTTTCCACGGCTTATCAACCATTTCCAGGTTACTTAGACACATATTATTTCTGATTGCAAAAATTTTAGTGGGGAGACAATAATGGTTTAGACATACAAGCCTTACTAATTAATCCATAAGAAAAGCTGGATTTATATATTTCCCAAGCGTATTTACGCATACTTGAATATAACGAACCCAACTGGAATTAGGACTCCGCTCTTCGATTAAACATTCCGGGCAATCATCCATAACACGACCAGTACATCCAAGCTTAAAGCACCTGGTATTTTCAAGCATTTGAGTATTGGTTAATTAAAACCACTTGCCTGCATATCAAGGCATGCAACGCTGTAGAATTAATATAAAATTATCTGCGGACTTCCGACACTGTCTCATCGATAGTAACTTTAATTGTCATCAGTGGGTACAGGATTAATCGATTCCTTTTATACAGCTTATATACCTTTTGTAGGATATGTAAAACAGATTTCTTTTTGGATTGTCATAAATTTTTTAGATAATTTTAATAATGGTTTAATTATACAAGTCTTCTTAATTAACCCAAAGCGAATTCATACCTTTCCCAAGGCTATTTACGCGTAAGTAAATTATACGAAAGCAACGGGAATAGAACCTCTGCTCAACGATTAACAAGCCTTCATCTATTACACCACCTGCACAAGATTAGAGTGTCTGTTATTTCTAAGCGGTTACCCATCTAGATACAAATCAAGTTCGGCGTTGCTTAACGTCAGTGGTCGTACAGGGACCGGTGTCTCAACGTGATATGGCCGTAAGCCTAATGCTTCTTCGAACTTATTGGACTGACGATATATAATCACAATCAATGAACTGTACCATTATTTTTTTTTTTTACTCCTATAGCAGTAGAGACTTCTGGAATTATTGGCCCTCGTTCGATGGCGTTCCTTCGGAGGATTGGAGGGATGGCGTCTCGATTAAGGGTTGAGCCACGAGAAACGGAGTGGCTCTTGCAGCGTGTCAAACTGGTGATGGTTCGAGATGTAGGAAGACCACAGTTGTTTTCCCTTGGTTGCTCTCATGAGAGTTTTGGCCCCTTTACAGAGTAGACCTCTTCTGTACTTTTTTGTCTTTTGCTTCCGTTTAGTTGGAGGAACGGCCTTTTTACCTTCCTGACCACCAGGGTGTCCACACATGTGGAAACTGGTTAACATGTGGGCAGCCTAGCGAAAGAAAAAAGTAATTTCCATTTACTTATATGCGGACGATCCAAGGCAATATAGCTGGTATGTTATTTTTCTCGTTCTGTAAACCTCCTCGTTCCTTTGGGACAATATGAACAATCATTTGTTTTGGGACATATGTAAATCTTTCTAATATATATATGTAAGTAGTTTCCCTTATTAAATGTTTTGTTTGTTACGTCCGCGTATTTCGTCTTTCTATATTCGTATTCACTGTTAGTTTATCAATGCTACACTAATGCTAATATTAGTCTAGGTGTGCTACTGGAAGGCTAAAACGCGTTATTCTTCCTAACACAAAATAGGCGCTAATTTCTGTGTGGCAGATGCCACCATACTAATAGAGGCAATGCTTTCTCTATCATTTCGGCTGGCAGAGGATAGTAAAAAAAAAAAAAAAAACATTTTTTTATAGTAACTTTTTTTCAATAAATTTCCTTGTTGAACTAGTAAATTAAAAAAAAGAAACGTCAGAATAAATGTTGATAATAATCAAGAAAATAGAAGAAACCTTATAATATGAAGAAATTTGACAAAATAACAAACTAAAAATATATGGCACATGTAATTCAATGTGTGATTATTGACTATCAATTGATTCTCCGCACTAATTAAGACAAAAAGTTAGGAAGGAAACCCCTTTCAATACTGGTAAAAGATACTGGACTTAAAAAAACCCTAAAAAAAACAAAAAAAAACAACATTTTTCGAAAAAAAGGTTTTAAGAGAATGATTTTTATAAATTTCAAGAAACAGTAGCACTGGCTGCTCCATCAATGATTGTCGAATGTTTCTGTATAATTAAACTGATAATATTACCATATATAAGTGTGTGTGTGGGAGAGAGAGTGAGCATGTCCGTGCATATGTTTCCACGTGAATTGGTATGCACAAAGCGTTATAACTAACAATGTAGAAAAGCAAGTCATGATTTCCCAGGACTGACGGAAGTTAACCTCTCATATATAGTTATTAGAATTAAATGAACGTTTGTATTCATTGTATTTCGGGGGTCACACTCTCAACAATACATGTATGCCAAATTTGATGCCGACAAATCCATCAATAAACGTGCCCTCGGTCGACACGAAGCGGAAACCCTGTCAAACATGCCGATAATCTTTGACCAGTTATTGCAAAGGCCGAAGTAATTTCATGCCCGCTACGTCGCAAATCGTATCGAAGAACGTTAGAGTCCAGTTTCCTCTGTACTGACACTAGTTTGAAATGGAATCGTTCAAACGAATTTCGCAGTAGAATTCCGATGTTCAAGTGAAGCGATCCATCTAGTTTAAGATTGATTACTTACGAAATTTTCGTTTAAAGGTAGAACATTAACTAGTTTCTACATAATTACTGGAATGCGGATTAAAAACAAATTAGAAATGAATCCATTGATTGCATTGCCAGAGGTAGGAGTAAGATCGCGGTAAAAGGCGTTGACTATCATGTAAATAATTACATAACGATATATCAATCCATAAATTTACAACTCGCAGAAACAATTAAACGTTTATGGTTTTAAATATAAACGCCATTTTTTCCTATCACAAAACAAGTAAATGCTAGCTAGCTCAAATATAAACGCCATATATTCAGCTTTATGTGAACCATGTAAATGTTTACTGCCACAGATTTTGTACACCAAATATTTAGTTGTATCAGAAACAATTAAATGCTAACGGTCTCAAATATGAACCACGAATATTCCCGGGGCAAGTAAATGCTAACTGTCTCAAATATAAACATCAAGTATCTTGTTATTTCCGAGGCAAGTAAATGCTGTCTCAAATAAAATGGACAAATATTTAACTATTCCAGGCGTTAGTAAATGCTTACAGTTTCAAATAAAAACGTCAAATATTTAGCTATTCCGGACGCAAGTAAATACTTACCGCCTCAAATATAAGAGTCAAATACTTAGTTATTAACGACACAAGTGAATTCTTACTGTCACAAATATAGACCCCAAATATTTAGCTGTCTCCAAGCAAAGTAAATGCTTACTGTTTTAAATATAAACATCAACTATCTAGCAATTCCCGACGCAAGTAAATGATGTATCAAATATAAACGTCACATATTTAGTTCTTCTCGAAAAATGTAAATACCGCCTCAAATATAAATGGCACATATCTAGCTATTTCTGATTTACGAAAATGCTGTCTCAAATATAAACGTCAAATATCTAGCTATTCCTGATTTAAGTAAATGTTATCTCAAAAATAAATGTAAAATATCTAGCTATTTCTGATTTAAGTAAATGCTGCCTCAAATATAAACATAAAATAACTAGCTATTTCTGTTTTAAGAAAATGCTGTCTCAAAAATAAAAGTAAAATATATAACTATTCTGATTTAAGTAAATGCTGTCTCAAATATAAACGTCAAATATCTTGCTATTCCTGATTTAAATATATGCTGTCTCAAATATAAACGTCAAATATCTAGCAATTTCTGATTTAAGTAAATGATGTCTCAACTATAAACGTCAAATATCTAGCTACTTCTGATTTAAATAAAAGCTGTCTCAAATATAGGCGTATAATATATAGCTATTTCTGATTTAAATGAATGTTATTTCAAATATAAACGTTAAATATCTAACTATTCCCGAACTAAGAAAATTTATTACTATCAAAAATAAAATCACCAAATATTTTGCTATGTCAGAATCAAGTAAGTACATACAAACTCTAATATAAAAAAAAGAATATTTACGTAATCCTGCAAAAAGTAAATACTAATTGAGTAAAATATAAACCACAATAAATTTATGTTTGCCTTTCTGGGATGTAGACTGGTGTCCTTCAAATAGGATGTTGACTTTCTAACCATGAGAACAGCGTTCGAAACCCGACATATCGTGAAGGTGACTTCTTGATGTTGTCGGCCTTGAAAGGCTATCGAAACCTACAATACTATTGAAAAGTTGAACCCCCTTAGAATGTGCATAAAAATCAGACAGCTAGTTGATCAAACATTTGTGATTGGAATTGGTTGACGTTATGTGGTACAAGGCCGAAAGTAGTGGGCAGGGAGAGAGGATCAAACTCACTACTCGCTCGTAATTGTTCTAGAGAGACAAACTTGTAAAATATTACTCCTCCTTTAACTGCCCAAAGATAATTTTCTAAACGTAGCTTAGGTGAGACACCAAGCCTAAAATATGGGACGTTCAGTGAGGATGAAATTCACTACCCAGTCACAATTGGTCTAGCGTAACCAGCTTTTTAGGTTGCCTCTGTTGAAGAATATATATGTGCTTTGTAAGTTCAAACATTTACAGTTCTTACAACTGTATTCTACCGGAGTGTGTCGGAGTCAGTGTATATATATATATATATATATATATATATATATATATATATATATATATATATATATATATATATATGTATGTATATATACATACATATATATATATATATATATATATATGTATATATATATGTATGTATATATATATATGTATGTATATATATATATATATATGTATGTATATATACATACATATATATATATATGCATATATATGTATATATATGTATATATATGTATGCATATATATATATATATATGTATATATATATATGTATGTATATATATATATATGTATGTATATATATATATATATATGTATGGATATATATATGTGTGTATGTATGTATATGTATATATATATTTATATATATATGTATGTATGTATATGTATATATATATTTATATATATATGTATGTATATATATGTACATATATATATATGTATATATGTGTGTGTGTGTCATCAGCATCCGATCATGGAGATCGTCATTCTCTCTCCTTATCCCCTTCACCCCCTGGAAGCGTCTCTGGAAGCCTAACCAAATCTTGAAACGTGTTGAAGGTTGGTTGAAACCGAGTCAAAAAGCGTTTGACGAGGCCATTGTCACGAATTTGGTCTTGATTGTAATGTGTGGGTCGGAGTTGAACGAGAGACCAGGAAAACTTTTTCTTGCGCCAAACATGGACATAATGCAAGGATTTTGGCAACGTTCACTAACTTTAAATAAAGAGGCGAGTTGCAGAAGATTATATATATATATATATATATATATATATATATATATATATATATATATATATATATATATATATATATATATATATATATATATATAAGTGTAGGCTTCAATATTCATGTATATTTTTGAAATATATGTTGAGCACACCCATCGAAATATGTACTTACCAAACATTTATCATAAAATTCAAAAGCTAGACTCGGGTAGGAATAACGTAAAGAAGGTTTTAAAAATTATTTTGTTTATAGAAATCATACTACCAGCTTATTAAGATATATTACGTGCTTTATTTATCGCTCTCAAAAGGTAAAAAAAGTGAATAAATGCGCACTGCTCTCTATACACGTCATGTTTTAAAAGTCTGTTTTAAACACAAGTCAGAAATGCATTTTCTTTCACCGGCGTTTACAAAAACTACTCTATCTCTCTATCTCCTCCTCCTCCTCTCACTCTCTCTCTCTCTCCCGCTCTCTCTCTCTCTTTCTCCTTTATTTTGCCTGTCACATGACCAGAGAAATATAGCGTGTATGAATAAGATTAGAGGAAAAAATGATAACCAAGTAACATTATATTTGAGGGAACACTGATTTGAATTCATATCTGGACACATCTGTCTAACATAACAGCCGTTCTGGCAGTTCAAGCTTTTAGAAAAAATGAACGACTGCCACTATTATCAGGGGCTAGCATAGTAATATTTAGATATTAATAATATTATCTTCGTTTTTGTTAAAGACATTTTCCCTTTTTCTTTTAATACTGTAATGTTGTATATATTTGCTTAAAATTAAACATCGTCTAGAGGCGAAACATTTTCTGGATACGCCTAGAGCCATATAATCATTTCTGTATTTGCGTTTTCATTCAGTGAATTCAGAACTCCCTTTCTTTGACTCGGATAACGTCATTTTTCTTTTCTTGCTTCATTAATGCAGTCAGGTTATTAGTGCGATTTCGCATAGAAACAGATTCGGAATAAACAGAATTGCCAGAAAATTACAAGCAGCGTCATATCAAAAATAGAGATCCTACCTTTGAATAATTGCAGTTATGCGATGTGGTTGTATATACGAAATCTTGGAGTGATTATATGTTTATTTCTATCAGTTGAGTTTCCATAGTTCTTGATAAGACTGATTCAATTTATCGGTTGCTTTTGTTGAGAATTCAGTGAATATTTCAGATTTTCCAGCTTATTGTTAATAGGGATTTATCATCTGCTTTGCTATTATAGAAACAGAAACAACTTCTTGTTACACCAAAGATGGACATAATCCAAGGATTATGGCAGCGTTTACTAACCTGAATAAACAGACCGTCCACAAGAGTTGCAGAAGATTTGAACTTCAAGCAATCACAAAAATGTTAGAACGCTGGAATATATATATATATATATATATATATATATATATATATATATATATATATATATATATATATATATATATATATAAGGCAGGATGTGTGTGGGTGTGTAACTAATTCAGGGCCGCAATTTTTGACAGATTTGCACCAAAATTTAGATGCACATGCTCCAAGTAAGAAGGAAGGCCAAGACCGACTTTGCATTTCCCAGCTCCCATCGATAGTGGAATTAATCGATTCGATGAAGGAGCAATTTTTTAACCTATCTATTCAAAATGCGACACAGATGATAATAATGATTCCAAACTTTCTCTGTTGAATCTCAAGGAAACAGCGCTTTTAATGGATATCTCCAAAAAGTGATTCAGAAAGTAAGAAAATAATTATATTGATATCTCAAGGGTAGGGCAATCTTTAACACAGATATTGAAATATACGCGCCTAATGCAAGGGATATATTCATGAAAAATAGAATGCAATTCCTTGTATTAATTATGAAGGATGTTGTTTCATTCACAAAAGATGGGCCCTTGTAAATTATATAAATTCATTTGTTTCTTTACAAATTTTCTAGGTTTACCGTTCGACTATGCATTGAATATGGCTGCCACATCTGGTCTGGAATTATTGCTATATATTTAGACATTCTTGATAAAATACAAAGAAAAATTTGCAATGTTATTGGTCTTAACCTGGTATCTAGTCTTCTGTCACTTTCTTACCTCCTTAATGCACACTACCCGTGCTTTTTCTACTGCTATCGTGAAATTTTACAGGAACAGTGATCGGTTTTGGCTTCCATTACGAAATATTTTCTGATGATGTCGTTAAATTTATTTTTTTCTCTCTTACATAACCTTCTGAAAATAATTCTAAAATTAGAGTTATACATTTTATAAGCCTATTTGTTTAATGTTTCGTAATACTTCCATAGTTCCATACACCTTCAATTTTGCTGTCTTCATACGACTTCACGAACAAAACGATTTGTCAGCTCAAATAAACTGGTTTTGTCAGGAATGTGCAATTAGGTGAGATTCTGCAGTCAAAAGCTCAGCGATTCTATTCTTTGCTTAATTTTTGTTTACTTCTTTTTCTATCTGTTTCGAACCGGAGATGAGTCAGAAAAATATTCAATTCCTATGATAAGAATGATGCCGTATCGATGTTTCGGTTACTGTCAGCAGCACTGTTTAGTGTCGAAAATGTTTTAAATCAATAAAACTTCTTGCAATGTAAGCATCGAAACTCTTTTTTTCCTATTTCGAAATAATCAGGGCAACAATTGCAAATAGAGGTAACAACTATTTCCTTTCTAAGAATAATAATGATAACAATAATTTACTGAATATATTTAAAAACAAAACTGTAACGGACTTCCATTGCATGAGATATATTTTTTCGTTTTCCTGTCAACTGGGAAGAAACACAGAATCGAATATTTTTATGATAATAAACCTTCTAGGGTGAGGTGCTATGTCACAATGACATAATCACGCATGCGCAATTCCACTTATTCATATCTTTACTATTTTAACCGCAATCTCATTAAACTATAAAAGTTGTACACTTATAACAAATTATATATATATATATATATATATATATATATATATATATATATATATATATATACATATATATATATATATACATATATATATATATATATATATATATATATATATATACATACATATATATATATATATATATATATATATACATACATACATACATATATATATATATATATATATATATATATATATATATATATATATATATATATATATATATATATATATATATATATATATATACTCTTAGGTACCAAAAATAATTGAATAAATGTAAAGTTAATGTTAAGGAACACCACGTTGGAATAATGGATAACGGCTCGGATTGAAGAATCGGAGAGCCGGGTTCGAATTCCTGTCGAATCCATTACATTCACTTGCGTGCTAATAACTTTGGAAAAGGTATGAATCTACTACTTCTCCCTACAGCTACGGTTAAATAGGAGGACAGATCGGTTTCTATATCCTTGGATGGCAACTGGTCTACTGCAGCAAGAAATAGTAATATACTTCGGGGGAAAATCTGTCATGTATCGAAAGTTACATGATCATCTAAGCGGGAATGACGCATGAGCGACTGACTGATAATTTACAATCTTCTATAGAGAAATATATCTTCATTTTTTTTTCTTTTGAATTGTAATTGCTTCAGGAATTTCAAGTTTTGTTTGCAATGTATCCAAAATATCAGAATTTGCTTAAGTTTAATATTCTTTTGGTTGTTTTTGGTTGATATATTTATCGTGCATATATAGATTAAAAACGAAAGTAATATTATTAGGTTGGTGCAAAAACAATGTTGTTTTCTCACATATGTTACTATGTGAGAAAACGACATTATGTTGCACCACCCTAATAACATTAAAAGTTTTAATCGATATCACGCATGATACATAACTGACTGATTGACCGTACATTAACGTCATGGAAACGCCTAAATTTACATCATTTACATTCAGGCATTTGGTTGATGTGCGGCTGGTGTAATGGATAACGGATTGGTAAGAAAAATTGGAGGGAGAGTTTCAAATTCTAGTCGGATTCGTTACATTCGCTTGGGACCGATATGAATCCATCACCGTTAAATATGTTTTGAATTTGAATAAAATAAAAAAAGATTGATACGCAGTGAAAACGAATCAGTCAGTCTAACATTTGGTAAGTTAATCTGAACATGAGCTTCTCTCTGAAAACGCGACATATATAATCGAAAATTGAACGGATAAACATACCGTTTCTTAAATGGCGGTATATTTGTCCTTCAATCTGTCGGTCCCACGTGTGTACAAGAAATAAATGATGGATGACATTACCGTCAAACAGCGCCCTGACCGTATCCTTAATGATTGTCTACCTAGAAGTTGACAAGCCACCCTATAAGAAATGCCATCGATTTTGAATGCAGCAAGTTCCATATGATTATCCATAAGGCCAGGTACTTCTATTTTAACATACATATGGTAGCATAAGGCTTATCAAGGGACCACTTTTAAGATCAAAACACTGGACACAGTACCTCATATCTGGAGTTTGAATGATTGGCAAGGTGTGTGTGTTTCTAAATGTTATTTTAGGTTGATGGTAACATTTGTCTCAAATGCATACCCGATGAGGCGATGGTATCCAGACATGAATAATGAGCAAAATATGAGAAAAAGTTCGTTATTTTAATGCTAATATTGGTAATTTTCTTATAATGAAATATTCGGAATTCATTGATCGAGCAGCAAGTGCTACTTTTACTTGAAATGTATAGGACAAATTTTCATGAAAATATATTTCTCTAATCCTGTAACTCTTATTACATATTCCAGTAATGTTATCGAGCTTTCTTCCTACTTTTTTTTGAATGTATTATGTTGTAATTTTCTCGTTGATTCACATATTTATTTTGTTTTTTTTTCTTGTTGGTATTGTTGAAAGTCCTCAAGTTTTGTGGTTTCTGTTAGTTGGTATTCTATTCTGTTATTTGGTCGTTCTGTAACGTTTTCGAGTGCTTCGACGTGCCAAAATTTTGGCCCGTTGTTTTAGCTAAACAATTTAATTTGATCGTTATATTGGTCTGCTTCCTGAATATTTGAAACACTCATTAATTCCGTGTTCCCTAGACATTATTTAAGATGGATAACTTATCCTAAGTTGACTTCGATTTATTTGAGAATCGTTGGTACCATAAGACGAGTATCATGGTCAATGTGTTTGCCAAACATTTGCACAATCTTTTATATATTGCAATTGGTGGAAAAGGATTGTGGGATCACTCACTTCATACAAGTAGGCATAGCCTCGTTTTCACAGGATAAAAAATATACAAAGAAATAACAATAAAAGTATGTTAATTTGTAAATTAAAATCATATTTTTTTTTTTTTTTAGTCCTGGTGTCTGTGTGTGTGTGTATTTTTGTTACAAGTCTTTTACGTTGCATGCGATAAAAGGAAATGGTCACTTTGTATTATAACAAGCGATGTCTGAGGAGAGAAGCTAGACGTCTTGACCTTCCAACGGTCAGTAGGGAAAGAGAAAGAATGCTGAGATTTTTACTAAGTTTGTTTTCAGGCAGGAAATGTTTCTGTTGCATTCTGGGAGAACGTTTATTTTTTTGTTTTATTTCATTTATTTTAAACGTTTTAATATTTTATTTAAGATATTCATTATTATTATTATTATTATTATTATTATTATTATTATTATTATTATTATTATTATTTTCTTTGATTTCTGGCGTTTACACATTTCTTTCCGGGTCCCAACCAGGAACCTCTGATTAGAGATGGCATCATGACACTTTCCACTGAGAACAATATATATATATATATATATATATATATATATATATATATATATATATATATATATATATATATATATATATAATATAGATAAAGCCCATCGTAAAGTATGGGCTGTACTTGTCAGAACAATTTTTTGTATCTCCTTGAGGCATGGACTTCTAGGTATCCTTTCAATTAGTCTACTGCAATCTTTTCCAACCAGTCCTAGGGCTCCTACTACAACAGGGATTGTTGATGTTCCCATATGCCACATTTTTTAGATTTCTATTTCAAGGTCCTTGTATTTTGACAACTTTTTGAATATCTTCAAAGATACATTGCAGTCAGCAGGGGCTGCCATATCAATAAGGAGGCACTTTGTTTGTGGTCTTTAATAACAATATCTGGGCGGTTGGCTTTGATTGTTCTGTCAGTGTGTATTGTGTAGTCCCATAGAATTGTGACAGGTCCTATCTTCGTAACCTGGTCTTGGTGTGATCATACCAGTTTCTTTCAGTTCCCTTCCCGTAGAAGTTACAAATTTTCCAGCGCAGATATTGGTCCACTCTGTCATGCCAGGTTTTATATTCAGTGGGTGCCAATATCGTTCAACCTGATACAAGAGGATCAATCGTTTCTGGATATTTATCACAGAATCTGCATTTTGGACGAATATATTATTTTAGTATATGTGCTTGATAATTTCTAGTTAACAAGCATTGGTCCTGTGCAGCAAGGATAAAAAGTTCAGTTTTAGCTTTCAACTCTGCACTACGTAGCCACTGATGGGTACGGGTTTTGTCTACGTTATTATTATTATTATTATTATTATTATTATTATTATTATTATTATTATTATTATTATTATTATTTCATTTTTTATTCATTCGTCGTAATAATAATAATAATAATAATAATAATAATAATAATAATGTACAAGATTCGTTAGATTCTGCATCATCTGAGAACTATGGGAATTCTTGGAGACTACATGATATTTTCATATCAGCAATATATCTTGTTAGTTTCTGTTAGGTTGGTGCAAAAATAATGACGTAATAATGTCGGTTTTTGACGTTAAAAATACGTCAAAAAACGACATTATTATGTCATTATTTTTGCACCAACCTAATAAAGAAAGAAAAAACGTTTATAATATGACGTAGAGAATTCACAGCGATATTTTGTATAGAATTATTCAATGAGTACCGTATTGTTACAGAATACTAAATTTTGGAAAATAATATTTCTTCATTTTGCCATTATATTTATTTTTCTAATGTAAAGGAAGTAAAATATATTTTCCCAAAGAGAAACGAAAGAAAGAAATGCTGATACTGTGTCGCAAAATATGCTCACCCCCATCCTATATTGAATATTGCAAGAAGTATCATACTGTTAACAGCTATTAAGGTTAGGAAAGCAAAATCCGTTCTACTGTCCGTTGTTCATTATTTTCATAATCTAAAAATATTCAAATATTAGGTTGAACACACATTCAATAAATTGTTTGGTTTATACAGGGCGTAAAGTAGAAAAGTTTCAAATTCAGAACGAAATTTATTTAGCTGTCAGGATTCATGCATAAACGGAGCAATCATCGTCAGTCAGTTTTGTGCCATACGTGATACACGCTTAGGCGATCATGTACTTATCTGCCTTGTATCATTCGATTCAAGGCAGATTTTTTCAGCTATAGGTAGACTCCAGTTACCTAGACCAGTTGCCATTCAAGGTTATAAAAACCGGTCTTCCTGCGGGGAGAAGAAGAGGATCCTTGACTTCCCAACGTAAACGTTAGTACGTAAGTGACTGTAATGGATTCGACTGGAATTCGAACTCGGTTTGCTGATTCCTCAGTCGAATCTTCTACCCATTACTCCACCGTGTCACCATCGCCGATGCTCGAAATGTTTGCCTGAATATTCAAAACAAATTTGTAAGCGTGGTAACCAGGAGGCAGTAGCTTTATACAGTGTAACCCGGATATAGGAGAGACCCGGATATAAGAGTTATTTTATCTGGTCCCAAACTAGAGCCCGTGTTAATGTATATAAATTAGACCAAACCCGGATATAAGAGAAACCCTGATATAAGAGAAACCCGGATATAAGATACTTCTTCTCCGCTCCCGACAACTCTCTTATATCCAGGTTACACTGTATATTGATAGAGTCAAAAGCAATCTCATTCCAAGCTTCAGTTATGTTCCACCTCTATGAATCAATATCGACGATGTCACAACGACGGTTTTGCAAGGGAGTTAGGAGTATACTCCAGATACAGTAATCCATAACATTCAGATTTGGGAATTTAGAGGGCCACTGAAATGGATCAGTTAGAGATGGTGTCTTTTCTCGGAAAATAAATTTGTCACTTTTTACTGGAAACCATGTATTTCGTTCAAACCTTGCAGTTTAAGGCATAAAGTAAAAAAAAACAAAACATAATGTTTTTAACTGATAAATAATTCTAAAAGATACAGGCCATGGAATATAAATTTACGTAAATTATCATCCCATATAAACCTAAATAATTTTGTCAGCAAATTACGTAGCACTTCGTCGATTAACCGTTTTACACAAAGCGATTATTTCTCTACATATGTAAATATATAAATCAGACTCAGATGGCAATAATATAACAGAGAGATAAATATAAAAAAAAAAACGAAAACGCTACAGTTAATTTCTTTAGCTTAGGCGTTGACTATTGTTTGCGTCACATGGCAAAAATATTACATAAAATGATGTCCTAACTTAGGCAATTAAGTTATAGTTTTATGTTTTCTGAATGTCGTTTCCAATAAATTAGGATTTTACGATTGTATAATTTATCAAGAACTCTGATTTGCTGTAAAGTTCATCATACATTTAAACACTAATATTACTTGCTACAGTTTTTATTATATTCCTGATATCATGCGAGACATGAAACTATTGGGGTAGAAGAGACAGTTGTCATTTCTAATCTAAAAGCTTCATGTCTCCTATAGTTTCTACTCCAATAGCTCCCAGAACTTCATGTCTCGCACCTCCCGCCTGTGGAATTCCGTTCCCATTACTTGTTTGCTTGATAGCGAGAACTTCCAGCTATTCAAATTTAATGTCAATCGACATTTTCAGATACACTGATTTATTCCTTGTCCTTCTCTTTTTCCTCTATCTCGCTCTCACAGCCTGCGTGCTAGTGGCATCCCGCCTTGCCTGAGGTGAAATGCTTATATATATATATATATATATATATATATATATATATATATATATATATATATATATATATATATATGTATATATATATATATATGTATATATATATATATATATATATATATATGTATATATATATATATATATATATATATATATATATATATATATATATATATATATATGTATGTATAGCACTATCTAGTGAATTGATTTTTCGTGCCCCTAATATTCTAGACAAATATGGATGAACGTACTCGTAATAAGATAAAGTGTCAGAAGGATGTTTTTTTCTTTGATACTCCTTTTTTTTTTTTACCTACCTTTCATCTTCAGCAATGTTCATTGTTTTAAAAAGCAATGATTCAAATTGAAAAGCATTCTAATCAGATGATGGAATGGTATTTATAGATTTTTATACTTCAAAATTTACAAAAATGATTTGAAATATTTTATTAGATTTTATTTACAAGGTACATATTATATTTACAAGATTCTAAAAACTAATGCAATTAAAACTAATGCAAAGCAATACTGATCATTTAAAATATGTATAAAGTATTACATGTAAAACAATATTTATAAACATTTACTAAATTATTAAAATATGTGAAACGACTATGTGGAAATCGTTATTATTTACAATATTATAAAGTTTGAATCAAACGGCACTTAGTCGATATTTTGCCAAAAACACCAATAAATAATATAACTAGTGTTTTAATAAATAAATAGTGTTTATAATTTTTGTAGCGAATACTAAAAAAATAATATATATATATATATATATATATATATATATATATATATATATATATATATATATATATATATATATATATATATATCCCACATTTATCTGTTTATTTTTTTATATAATTCAAATCACAGATTTTTAAACTAAGGCGGATGATTGAATGTAGTTTAAAAAAAAATGGTGTCAAAGAAAAGAAAAAAAAGGTCTTTAGACACTCCGTCTGATGGCGGGCATGTTTATCAAGGTTTACCAAAATCTTTAAAAACTAGTAATATGCATTTAATTCAATGCCACAATAAAAAAAAAAATGAAATATGTTTCAAGGTACTAATAAATAATAGAAGTGGATGTGTTCAATATTTAATCAAGCAGAAAAGTAGCTTCTAATGGTTTACATTTACATTTATCTTCTTTCTAAATTTTTTTTCTATCACCGCTCTCTCTCTCTCTCTCTCTCTCTCTCTCTCTCTCTCTTTATTTTATGACTAATAATCATTATTTTCTATTTAGTGTTTCTATTTCATTTTCTCTCCTTTCAATTGGTTATTTATTAGCGTGAATAGGTCGCATTATATTTTCGGTTCTTACTAACCGATTATTCATTCTCATATCTTTACAATTTTCCTTTTTTCAATTTGTGTCTGATATTGTTTTTTATTCCATTAAAAGGAACATTTTTTTTGGGGGGGAAAGTTTCGCATCATTTTCCAAAGATTACACGTCACCGATTTCCTGCCACACCGAATGCGCTTGGTCATGCGTCCTGAGTTTTATCGACCATTTCGGCATGTCGTCGAATCTAATTAGCTTAATTGCTTCTACCGACGCGAAAATAATTCAATGCCATCCTGAAAGACAAAGGAAAGCACGCTTATATCTTGTGCCTCAGAACCAACGAATTATCAAAAATGCTGCAATTATTCTTGCTATATCTTTAACGATATCACAGTGATATTTACAGAAATAAATTCATTATTATTATATTATTCATTATTATTGTAAATTCATTATTATTGTATCGCTGGATTAATCATCATTATCATTTTCAATTTCCCTGATTTTCTATTTGCTTCCTTGCTCTCTCTCGGGCAAATGTTTTCTATTTACATGAAATGGAAATATTATATTGAATCCATTACTAGGTCTAGTGCTGGAAAATTTGGTTCATTGTGTCTTTGCTAAAAAAGCTTCCTCGCCAGAATCTATCTTACATATTTATAAGTCTATCATTCGTCCACGATTTGAATATTGCTGCCACACATAATCTGGTGTTTCTCCAATGCACTCAGATTTCCTGGATAAAATCCAGACAAGAACATCCATTGTTCTTTGTCCTAACCTAAAATCACAAATTCATTCACTCCCCACCCCCGGCTCTGAGGTAGCTTCTCAATGCCTTTTCTTTAAATACCTTCGTGATAATTGTTCTGATCAGCTTTCAGTTTTGGTGCAATGATTTTACGAATTTAAGAGTATTACTGCAAGTTGTTATTATTTTACAATTGAACTGGCTACATGGAAGGGTACGTTCTATGCCAACAGTTTCTTTTCTCGTACGTCTCGCTTGTGGAACTGTCATCCTGCTTTTGGCTATCCACTCAAATCTGATTTAGAAAAAATAATAAATGCAATGCCTTTGTTCACAATATCCGAGAATAGGTGTATCGAAGGAACGGAAGACTAAGGAGCTTAGATGTGGCTCAAGGCCGAAAGTAGAGGCACACAGTGAGGATCGAAGTGACTACTAAGTCGTAATTGTCCTAGCGAGACAAGCTTGTTTACCATTACACCGCTTCGAGGTACCCACGGAGGCCTAAGTAGGAAAAGAAAGAAGAGATTTATTAAATACTGATACAGGAAACGGAAAAATTGAGTAAATGAACTAGTCTTCAAATCCAAATCTAATATGGCTATTTGCCATAGAGTAGGAACAGTCCGTTGTCACATTAGCAGGGGAGAGCAAGAGTCATACTTTGCAACACATTTTAATCGTTATATTGCACGTCTTATTAGGTTGGTGCAAAAATAATGACGTAATAATGTCGCTTTTTGACGTATTCTTTAACGTCAAAAAACGACATTACTACGTCATTATTTTTGCACCAACGTAATATTTCCTGTTTTTTCATTGTCCTCTTATCCTTAATAATGATTTCTTTTTCTCAACTTCACAGAAACTCTAGTAATCTTCGTGTTTATAATTCCTTGTTTAGGTTGAAATGATTTAAACAAATGTTTTTATGTGTATGTATATAGGTGTATATGTCATTGTGTATGCGTGTATTCGCATGTGTTTTAAACATAAAAATATAGGTCCTTGCTAGATTAGATAATCGTCATATTTATTCTTTATATGTTTATATTTGATTTGTAACCTGTAGTCGATATTATTTTTGTCAAAATTTCTTAATTACACAGTGTCCCTTTCAATTTTAATTTCACTCGCCCCATCTTTCTCCCCACCCCCACTTCTTTCCTTTTCTCTCCCTCCTTCTTATTCTGATCTTTAACATTAGATCGTCTATGGTGTGTGTATGTCACCACGAAATGTATTAGACATCCGACAACATTCATATTTCCCCCTTCCACTCACCTCTAGTTTTTAAAAAAACCCTCTCTGTTAAGTTTTAATCTCCCAAATTCCCTCGTATGTTACCCCTCTCTTTAGCACTAACATTCGTCCCACACTCTCATACTTACGATCTCTCTAAATTCTATTTTTATTTCCGGAGTTGTTCTTTTCCGTTTTCTTTTTGAATTTGTAGGTCTGATGAATTGGATCGTATTTACGATTCCAATGGAATAAATTATGACCATGGAATATTAGTGTTTAAGCCTTTTTATTATATCCTTACTCTGTCCTGAACATTAAGTTGTACCTGGATTCTATCCTCTCGGAATTTTTTATTCAAAATATATACACGTGTGTATATGCACCTGTGTATTTTGCTTATATATGTGTATATTTACCACTAATATTATATATATATATATATATATATATATATATATATATATATATATATATATATATATATATATATATATATATAGATGTATATATATATATATATATATATATATATATATATATATATATGATTGAGAAAACGATATATATATTTTTATATATCAAGTATAATATTAGTGATAATGTATGACATCGGTTAGGCGAACGCATCGTTTTCGTTTCGTTTCCAGCGCAAGCGCTCCTCGCCGCGACGGTCCGGTATCGGTCCGTCGCTCCAGCGCCATCCATTTTCGGGACCGGTCGATTCGGCATCTGAGTTGTTACACAAACCTTAGCGGATTCCGACTTCCGTGGCCACCGTCCTGCTGTCTATATCGACCGACACCCTTTCGGGGATCTCATGGGCGTCGCTTTAGGCACCTTAGACGGACGTTTGGTTCATCCCACAGCACCAGTTCTGCTTACCAAAAGTGGCCCACTTGGCAGTCGCATTCGTTTCTGACGCCGCCGTCGAGACGACGACGGCAGAGAAGTATTTATGACAAATTGTAATGGAAAAAATACCTATGACGCGTTGTATCTGGCGATGTTCTAAAGTATTAAACGAATCACAAGTATATGTTTTGTTTATATATATATATATATATATATATATATATATATATATATATATATATATATATATATGAAGTATAGTTTAAGGTATGCTATATTTATGCGTTAAATGCCAATATCAGGAATAGATCGTATTTATATATAAAAGTGGACATGTTAATGTGAACACTTAGCGGGGACAGCATGTTTCATGCTTATACGCAATAGCCAGACCTGAGTTTTGGCTTCAGAGTCCATTTAAGTGTACTTTTATACAGTTTGATATTTTTGGTTATTATCTAGTCACCTCCAAATATCTTTTCACTATGGCTTTGGGCTATACCCAGGAATATGCTAGCAATTTCGATAAGAAACTGGATATTAATTAAAAATGTAGAAATTCTGTTCCGATCTACAACAAGGAACAACGGAAAAAAGACTTAAATTAATTACTTCGACATTTCAATGAGTTCATTAAACTCCGCTGAAGCTTCAGTTCTAATGGGATTATTTAATTTATGTACATGAAGTGCCTATGCTTACGTAGATTCTAAGAATTTTGGATTATATAGAGATGATGGCTTCTTAATATTTAAGGATTCTACTAAAATTAAATTATACCGTATTAGGAAAACGATCCATAGGGAGGTAAAGTGTTTATGTCTTAAAGTTAAAATAACTACCAACATTAAATAGGTAGACTTTCTTCATGTTACTCTATACCTTAACAAAATTTTTTTTCAAACTTTTATAAAGTTTAATTCGAACCCAGTATATATACACTCTAATTTAGCCATACTCCCTCAGTTATTAAACATATACCCTCTTCCATAATATTTAGAATAAGAGCTTTAATAAGCATAGGCAATTTTACAACTATTCCCTTAGAAATAGCGGTTATAAGGAATTACATTTAATTACAGCAATTCCATTTATTTTTTTAACGTAATAAAAAGAGAATGTCAAGGAAGATCATTAGCCCCCCCTCCCACTCAATTAATGGTTAAAACTAAATTAGGACGAAAATTCTTAACCCTCAATAATAACCATTTTCCCAAATCCAATCCGTTTAGCAAAATATTTCATAATAATTCATTTAAATTAATCTATTTTTGTATGAAGAACCTTAAGAAAATAATTATAAAACACAATAACAGAGTTTTCGACAAATATAAAAAAACATGACGTATTACAATGGCGCAGTAAATGATATCAGTATAATAATAATAATAATAATAATAATAATAATAATAATAATAATGACAGCGGATGTAATCGTAGGAATTCCAATGTTTGTTTACTATAAAATAATTGTTCAGCTAATTCCCTCGTTTATTTTAGTACTATTTCTACACTTGAAAACCCGGGTATTAAAAAGCATTACATTGGAAGCACTAAAAATTGTTGTATTATCATTCAACAATAGTACTTTAAAATAGTACACTGTTGTCGAATTACTTTTGGAGGTTAAAAGAGAAAAAATCGAAACACCTAGAGTTAAATGGAAATTAATTCGGAAGGATCGAACCTGTAATTCCCTATACGCACCAAGTTAACTTTGCCTCAAAGAAAAATTGGAAATTATTAGATTCAAATATATAATTAATTTCTTAAATCAGATCATCAACGTTAAATATAACCTTGCCTTATTTGGTAGTGATTTAATCTGACATAGATTATCAACTTGATATTGAATAGTTGTGATCGCTAATGCATTAAATTTACATGGACACTGAATTTGTCATGGTTATCTAACAAGTATGTTTGTTTGTACGTGTGGTTAGTTCTACATCTGTTTATATATGGGTATTTATACCTGGGTACATATATTTGCGCATATGTGTATGTGTGTTGGTTTGTATATGTGTATATTTATGCGGGTGTATGAGTTTGTGCATATATATATATATATATATATATATATATATATATATATATATATATATGTGTGTGTGTGTGTGTGTGTGTGTGTGTGTGTGTGTGCGTGTCCGATTGCATATATTTGTGTATATGTGGGTATTTTATGTGTTTTTATATTTGTATGTATGCTGTTTTTGTATGTTTGTGGGCGTATTTTGTTTGGTCATGTGAGTTCGTTTATTTTTAATATACATGCGTATGTGTGTGTTGGTGTATATATATATATATATATATATATATATATATATATATATATGTGTGTGTGTGTGTGTGTGTGTGTGTATTGGTATATATCTCTTTTTCTTTGCTTTGTCTATAGCCGGATTTCAATTACGTATATGTCTGCATTGTACATATGCATATATTTTCACTTCTTTCTTTTTTTTGATCCCCCTTTTTATCTATATGTTTGTTTTTGTATGTGAAATATTTATAGTTGCTTTGTTTTGTTAGTGCATTTATGCATGAATTTTGGTACCTTTCTTTTTTTGTAATTGGGTATGTGTGTGTGATTGCCTGCATAGGATTTTACCAGTATATACATGTATCTGACAGAATTTTCTTTAGCGGGTTTGTTCTGTCTTTATTTTTCTTTTTATTCTTTTTATTTGTATTATTTTTTCAATCGAATTCTTGTGTGAATATCCGTCCTTATAATTATGTGCTCATATATTTGATTACGTATACGTGTTTGTGTATTTGGGAGCGAATGCGTTTGTCCTGTCATTAGACAATTCCCTTCTCTATTTACCTCCTTATTTGAATTCAGATTTCCATGTATCAAATATGTGTAGCGATTGTAGATACTTCTTACATCAGCGTTCAACTGACCTAATAAATTGGCACTTCACTAAGAACAATAAAATATATTTTTCTCCTAGTTTCTTTTCTGAATATTTTGGTAATAATATTAAACTTGATTCTGGGTTAAATTTAGAATTAGAAATATGTCATTTTTAATTTTAAATTTAACTGTAATTAAAATTAAAAGTGTATTTGTCATATTGATTTCTAATTTAATCTAAACTTAAAATTGATGCACTAATTGTTTGTACTAAGCTGATATTGTCACGCTATTTTGAATTACCACATACTTGTATTCTGATTGGTCGACATATGTTACATAACAATGTTTCCCTTACTGAGGGGTGTTTGCTGGTCTTGAAATGCAAATCCTTTATTTTGAAGTCAACACCATCACTTGATAAGACAGCGGTAGTTTTGAAACAACATTCTAATTTTTGTAGTGATGTTATGCTATAATATTGAATATATATATATATATATATATATATATATATATATATATATATATATATATATATATATAAGTGTGTTTCATTTAGACGAATTATATATAAAGGTGTTTCATTCAGACGGATCAAAGTCAGCAGTAAATAAATCAGTGTTATTCGTGAAAATTTATTTATTTATCTATTGGGTCATGCTATTTACCTCATGGCAATTTTCTGTGAAAAATACTATCTCCCAAATATCCGCCAAATCTGAAAGAAAAAGAACAAAATCATTAGACGCTTAAACTTACTTCACATTAAAATCGGTCGAAATTATTGAAACACACTTTATATGGGGAGGGAAAGAGACAGAGAAAGAGAGAGAGAGAGAGAGAGTGTGAGAGAGAGTGAGAGAGAGAAAGAAGTTTTTGTGGACAAAATTATTCATCCTCCCTCCCATAATTACTAATACATCCTGTAATACCTCAAATGTTCATGGAAACTTAATGGGCATTTTTTCACAGATGATGAATTATTGAATCTGAAAAATGACTAGTGATGCCCACAACAAATTTTTTATCTTAAAGTCAAACAATAATACAAATACTACGAAAAGACATTTAACACAGGGCAAAGGTATTGGTCATCTTGCCTCAATAAACTATTGTGCAATGCTTAT
>OZ010595.1:61945547-61980547 GCA_963932145.1 Acanthosepion lycidas
CATCTTCTTAATCTTCTAATTCATCATATTTTCCTTCATATTCTTCTTCTACTACTTCACCATTTTCTTCTTCATATGCTTCTTCATTATCTTCTTCGAAATCGTTTTCTTCAAATTCTTCTTCATCATCGACTTTTCCCTTTCATCTTCTTCCTCTTCATATTCATTTTCATCATCTCCTCTATCTTCCTCTCGTCCTACAACTTCTTCTTCTTCATCATCATCATTTTCTTCTTTATTTCAACTTCTTGTTTATTTTCTTCATTATCATCTTCTTTTGTTCCATCATCTTCTTATTCTTCTCCTTCGTCATCTTCTTCATCGTCTTCTTCATTTTCTTCATTATCGTCTTCTTTTTCTTCTTTTCTATCCTCATCGTCTTATTATTAGTTTGGTGCGAAAATAATGACGTAATAATGTCATTTTTTGACGTTAAAAAATACGTCAAAAAACGACATTATTACGTCATTATTTTTGCACCAACCTAATATTTATCCTCATCATAATCATGTTCTTTTGCCTCTCCTCCTTCTTTCTTCTTTTTAACCTAGTGACATTTTCTTCTCATTTCTTTTAAACAAGAGCCAAAATAAAGTACTTCGTGTCGTAGCAGGTGTTTTAGTGTTCCGAATGATAGCAACACAATCGGAACCATCTAATTTATTACCTTCTCTTACATGATTAATATTCTTATATCGCGCTTGACCTGTTTTTTTTTTATTTTCCTTGAAACGTCCAATTCTTTAATTACTCCTATTGTTTTCGCCGCCACAAACACAGACAATATCCATTTCTTCTACGCCGTATAAAAAAAAGAGCCATCATCATATAAATTAATGTCATCACGATTATCAATCTCATGTTTCAATAACACGTTACATGTTGGGCGAAATAAACTGTTGATGTCTGCCAAGTTGAATGCAGTTGCAAATTCAGGCGAATTATTACAATTGTACAATTTGGGCAATGATTCTGAAATGGATGATAACTCTACTTTTCATCGCTACAAAATCTTAAAATGAAATTATGAGTCTTGGTTTGTTATGGCAGATGGTATTATTTTAAAACAGCAACGAGATTATTTAAGATCTGAACCATAATTAAAACAGGTCACAACAATTTTTAAACGTATCAATTTATCTTTTTTGCTTATATATATTAGAAATGGCATTTAAAAGGGATACCTTAAACTATCTAGAGCAAATACTTGCAAGTCTGGTAGTTTGTGTTCAAACCTAGTGCATTATTCTCTGTCATTGAGCACAGCAAATTTGATTAGATTCTAATTCCCGTCATAAATATTCCTTCTAATACTGGACCTCATTTATGGGAAGATGAATTGGCCTACATTTCTTGTAATCGGGGGAAAAACATAAAATATTCGACGACACTCACTGATAAATGTTGGATTTCAATACAAAAAGAATATCCAACATTACCTAAAAAGGCTTTATTAGTTTTATTGAAAGTTTCTAATCATTTATGTTAATTAGTCTTCTCAACCTTAAATAGCATGAAAAACAAAAAGCGAGGAAGACTACGTTCAACTGAAGAAGAAATGGGGGTCTGCTTATCGCACATCCGAACAAACATTCAAGAAAACTGGAATAAAAACCTGATATATTTTTCGCACTAAATAAGCTGTACAAATTTTTGAATAGAAACATTGTCATAAAGTAAGTTCCTGTTTGTGTGTGTATTTCTAAAAGATTTTATTTCATAATATTTACATGTATACCCTTTAAGAAATTTGCTAAGTTTGCCGTGAGATTTTCATTGGCTACTAGCTGTGCCTTTGCTTAAAAATTTCAGAAACACTGATCTGAACTGTCAGCTGTATAGAAATACTTTCTTAGATCAATGACAAAATGGCTTCAAACGAAAGAAACCTTTATTATTGTATGGTGGGGTGGAGAAGAGGATTCATACCTTTTATAAGACCTTTTAAGCCTGACGTGTACGAACCTTCACTGCAGCCGTCTATGCTGCTCAAATAATTCTAAAGCATTTCGAAACTTTCGAAATTCACAAATGACAAAAATGTCGCTTTTTAAAGTTAATAATTTTGCATTAGACTTTGAGATCAACTAATAAGTGACACATTAACGAATAGAAATGATGATAAACTATTTCTCGACGATGTTTTGTACCATTCAATCTTGGTTCTGTTTTGGTTTGTTGATTCAGAATTCAAACCCCAAAAATAATTACTAGTTATACTCGCGTATCATGCGACTTTTGAAGAGATCATTTTTAAAGTTAATTTTCAGGGGGTCACATTTTACATGAGATATAAAATTAGCCTATGTTCTAATGGAACTGTTTATGATATTGACCGAAAAATATGTCCAATTCGGTTTAGTTATGCGTCATACGTAATACAGGCTTGTGCGATCATGTATCTTTCTATTTTTCCCCTCAGTAGGCTGCCATGTCTTTTTGTGAAAGGTTACAGAACCTGTCCTTTCCTGCTATTTACCTATAGCTGGTGAGAGAAGAGAATTCATACCTTTCCCAAGAATATTAGCACGTATGTGAATGTAATGAATTCGAATGGATTTCGAATGGATTTCGAATTCAGCTTTCCGATTTCTCAATCCGAGCCGCCATTCTTTTCTCCTCCGTGTCTCCGAAGATAATATTAGACACTAGAATTAATGAGGTTAAGATTGTAGTAGGAAGAATCTGTTCGAATTTTTTTTATTAATGAAATAAGGAACGAATGAAGAGCATTCGTTGCAGTATAAGGCATAGAGTAATTTAACTGTGAAGGTTAGGTCTGCGGAAGTGAGAGATGTAGCTTGTTGTAACATTTGTCATGGAAAAAGCAATGGAGTAACGAGAATTTTTAAAAATTTTGTCTGTAGGAAAGATGTTGCAGAACGGAAAAAAGTATTCATCACTTAAATTACCGCGGACACGTTTCTGAATTCTATCAAAACTTGAAAGTATCCTGCCAAGATATGATTGCAAAACTTCATTTTTTGGTTTCTGTGCCTATTATAAAGATAGCATATACATGCAAAGTCAGGTACTTATTGGAGCAATACAAGGAACAAATCGTTTCTTCAACAGCTCATTGAATTTTCATTCTGCATTAACCATATTTTTTTGCGTATACTGTTCAGTTGATTATAACATCTTCTCGATGTCCTCGGTAAATAAATCATGTTTAAGTCGCGAATCATTCTAAATTTTTGTATTTACATTAATGTGGCAAAAGCATCATACGTAAGAAGAAAAATTGATCAGTTTTTCTTTTCCACACGTACGTGTATTTTTGTGACAATTACACTCTCTCACGATTTAGATGAGTGTAGACAAGCTCATCGACATTTTCAATGCCTATCTCAGTTGATCTCTCACTCTCTCTCACTCTCTCACTCTCTCTCAATCTCTCTCTCACTCTGGTATATTTGCGTAAATAAGTATCAGTCGGTGATAATTTACTTCAATTTGTACAGCTGTTCTCAGAAGAAAACAATCTTTATCATTATCGCGACAGAGTGGCAGTTTTGAAGGTTTATCTACGAACAAACCCTAGAGAAGTTCATGATATCTCTTGTAACCATATCTCCATTACTCATATATTTTTGTTTATATGCGTAAATATCTTACAATTAACACTGATCAAGAGCAGAGTCAGTTCTATCATTAGGGCCTGCTGTTTCACATTTTAAGTGTTTTTAGAGGGGTACTGTTTCTTAGTGGGCATTTTTATAACTGAAAAGTTTAGGAAAACAAAAGAGATTCCATGGAAGAAAATAATCTGTTTTTTTTTTTTGTGCGTCTTTTTTTTTTTTACATATATGCGTATAGAATAAAAAAAATACCTATTGAGAGAAAAAAAATACCTATTAAGAGAAAAAAAATCTGAAACGTAATAATTAATCATTTGTATTAGTCATACATCAAAATTAATCCAACCAGAATTTTGATGAAAGAAATCTACATTTATTAAAAGATAAATTAATTTAATTAGGCAGAAGATTCTACAGTGTTGCTATCGGATTTTAAAATATAAATCTGAGCCTTAGAATTTGTTCAAATATCTCCGTTCCTAAAAGAATTGTGCAATGTTTAAACCAACACACATGATTATAAAAAATGTTCGGAATTTAAAAAATAAAACGGTTAAATTTATAACTTTCTTTATATTTAAAATATATAAACATAAGTTAATTCCAAACCAAAATAGTATATAGATTAATTACATTTAATTATTAATTACGTCAATTAGCCTCCTCCATAATTTAATTAAACTTCTCTGTTAGCCCTTGTATATTTATGAACGTTTCGGAAATTTAAAAATTTGGAAAGTACGGCAATATTTTTGCTTTCGTTTATTAATATTGTTTCAAAATAAGACAATTGCATAATTTCATCAGAAGATGAAATGCGTCAAATAAGATAAGTTTTCCTTTAGTCTTTTATCATATGTCTATATGATTTCTGTATTCCTTTTCATTTACTACTGGATATTAAATAATATTTATAATTACTGACTTAAACTCGAATTTTGTTATAACTTGCGACTTTTCCGGCTAATATTTTTCTGAGAATACTGAATATATTGAAACAATTAATTTGCCTGCTTCTAGGAATGTTGGTTCAATTTGTTGTGCTTTACCTTGCCAGAAATTATCTTACACATTTATAAGTCTACCATTCGTTCATGCCGTGAATATTTCTCTCATATTTGGGGTATTGGTTCTTCTGCTATGAATCTAGAGATTCCGGATAAAATACAAATACTAATATTCAATATTATTGGTCCTTATGTGACATCTTGTCCTCACTCTCATTCCAACCTCCGTACAATAGCTTCCTTATGCCTTTTCTAGAAATATTTTCAAAGTAACTGTTCTGATGAGCTTTCCTCTTTGGTACCTAGTCTTTATGAATTTAAGTGCAGTACTCGATTGGCAGCTAGGTCTCATCATTTTACAGTTGAAATTTCTTCACTCGCACTTCTTACATTCTATTCAACTGTGATCTAAAATTTTGAATGCAATTGTATGCCTTGTGTATATATTAAGTATTTTTCTTTTTCTTTCTTTTGTATACCAATTCATTCCAGGATGTTGACACTCATGACTTTCCAAACAACTTTCTGATTTTGTTGCTCTTTGCAACCTTTGACATTTTGCCATCCCCCACCTTATTTGTTGTGCTATTACCTCAGACATTTGCTTAGTAAAGTTACTCGCTGTCGTCATCTGTTTCTAATGACTTCACTATATCTTGTGAATGTTTAATTCTATCAACAGTCCTTTCGTATTATTTATGCTAAGATTTCCAACAGTCACAATCGGATTGTATGTGTTTGTTTTTTTTTGTTTCGTTTCATTTGTTTCTGAAATAGTGTTTCTACAGCATTCACAGCTTTCACCGGTAGAATAATATCTTTGACGCTTGCAGACTCTTTTATTTTAACTGTGAAGAGATTATCCAGCATTTACTGTTAAACAGGCATTAGATAATAGCTAACATTTCAGTACACGTTTATGTAGTTCTTTGGAAAATTTCTTTTTTCTTTATACTCTGCATATCTTTTTTGTAATATATATTTCGGAATTCCAACGCGACTTCAGATGTCCTTATTACGTTTTTTGTCCTCCTTTTCTGTATTAAACAGATAGTTAAATATATGTTCCTCCTTGATTTTAAATCCCTCAATACGCAGTTTCTATTGTCGGTTCTCATTTTCTTTTAGTTTCTGACGGTCCTGTATCATTCCTTAGTTAATATTTTATTTTTGTTTTCCATTAACACTTGTCTAATATCTTCAGCTTTGCTCTCTGAATCTGCCCTCAACAACGCCGTTAGCGTATTTTAAATAAAATCTCTATCAGTCGATTACCAATTGTGGACTTTTTTTCTGGTAGTTTGAGTAATTCATAATTTCCGTTTCTGTTCATCAAATTTACTCTTTAATATGAAAAATTAAATTAAATTTTATTCAATTATATTAACAATTATTTGCAAATACTTAGAATTCTTATGAAGCTTTTTCCATACGTCTCGGCTTGTCTTGATGTGTAAAACGTATACAACAAAATCTTGAATGAGTTTTACGTCAGAGGTTGTCTTATCAAAGTGTTATGATGCCTTCGAAAAAGGTAATAATCCTTTGGCGTAAGCTGCTTCTGTTGCTAAATCTCATGCTTTGAATCCGTTGAGCCCACGCGATTCACCTTGTTCATCCAGCTCTCACGGTCTTGACAGAGCGTAGGAACTTCCCCCCTGTTAATCTTCTGGAGGACATCGTCCTTATAGAGGCTGCACTGTATGAGGCGAATTCGTTGCCAGTTTGCAAATGACGGGTTAAAATGGCAGATAAATAAAGACGTCATCATGTCGTCATTGGCCGGAGACGGCGAACACGGATTTAGCATAAGACTAGGTGAAAATGGCAAGTAAGCTAAAATCTGAGTTCCCAATTTATTTTTGTTTTTTGTTTTTTTTGTTTTATTCTTGGAGTATGCGACTTCACGTTGTCATGGAGGATAAACAATCTTTCCTTCTTACGTGCTCAGACCGCATGTTGGAAGTGATTGTTGCTGCTGGTTATATGACATTTTCACTTTGTTTTAAGAACAGTAAATGAATAATACCAAGACAATTCAATCACATGCATATTAGATTTCTTCGATGGAACTCAGTTTCTTTTTGGCCTGTTCAGGGGATTTATCCTTGTCGGTTCACTGCTTTGCGTTTAACATAGTTCTTTTATATATATATATATATATATATATATATCTTCTCCTGTTATGATATATTCAAGGAATTGTTATTTTGGATTATACATTCGTAATATGAAGTGGTTCCCCAAAACAAGCAATACATAGGATTCAACCTAATATTTCTCTTAGGATCATCCAGCCACAGAGTTCAAATAACTTTGGTTAGAAAACGCGTCGTTTTCAATCTCTTTGTATTCATCACTGAACATTCATTTTGGCTTAGTTCATTCTCACCATTCAATTACGAAATATGCCAGGTTCCCATGTTTAAAGAAGACGTAACCATATTCTAAAACCTACTCTGCCAAAAATTAAAAACAAAACAAACATCTTACACCGATTTTTTTAACTGATTCTATCAAGAATCCCTAAATCCATCGTACAAGCACCAGACCATATGTGGCAACAATAGACATATGCATGGACGAATGGTAGACGTCCAGATATTGGAGAGAGAAGCATAACACGATGAACCGATTTTCTTCGCAGCTGACCTAGCAATCGATTCAATATTGTCTTTCCACTTCACGTCAACTGAGAACGAGAAGGTGCAAAGAATCACTTTCCTGTAGGTTATCATAAGCCATGTTTATGGAAGGCGTAAAGGACTCTCGCAAATGATTAATGGAGACAAGTTTAATTTTGGATGCATTAAAACTAACAATGTTATATATGCTGTTTATATAACTGCGAATTTATTTTTTCACTCTGTTTTAAAAAGGGGACATTAATAATACCAATACAATTAAATCACCAATAATATCAATACAATTAAATCAATTAATAATACCAATATAATTAAAACAATTAATAATACCAATATAATTAAATGACACGCACATTAGATATCTTTGATAAAGTTTTGGTCGTCTTGGGGATTTATTAATGTCAATCAACTCTCTTTTTTTACGTTGAATATTGTTGTCGATTACACATTTCTCTTCACCTGTTATTATATATTCAATGAATGGTTATTTAGGATTATACATTCGTAATTTGAAATGGTTAACCAAATCTGGCATTATACGGGATTCAAACTAACATTTCTTTAAGGATCGTCTCGTTGCAGAGTTCCAACAACTTTGGTGATAAAACGCGCTATTTTATTAATTTTCATTCAATTTGTATTAACTCACTGAACCTACATGTTGGCTTAGTTCATTCTAACCATCCAATTCCGAAATATGTCATGTTTCCATGTTTAAAGATGCTGCCATATTCCAAAACCTACTCTGCACAAAAAAAAACAAAAAAAAAACACCTCGCATCAATTTTTAACAGATGTTGTCAAGAATCTCTAACTGCATCGCACGAACACCGTACCATATGTGGCAGAAATACTGAAAGCATTGATCTCTAAGCAGCTGACCTAGCAATCGATTCAATATAGTCTTTCCACTTCATATCAGTTGAGAACACTAGCTCGAGAACACGCAACGAGTCACTTTCCTGGAAGTTGGCATCATCCATGGTGATGAAAGGCAGAAAGGGCGTCTCTCAGATGAGTAATGGATAGTAGTTTAGTTTTGGCGGTGTTAAAATTAACAAGCCATCTCTTGCTCCAGTTAACGACGGACTTGACATTGTTTTAGGCATCGAATGTCATTTTGACATTGTCGGACAGATCAGCCTTAGTATCGAGTCAGGCGTAAATGTTTCCTTCATCAGCGTAGACGCCAAGTAGAGAGCTTATGTCATTGGGAAAGACATTAATGAAGATTAAAAACAGTGTAGGAAGAGATGGAGCCCTAGGGAACACCCGTGTTAGCAATAATGAATCTAGTCTAGTGACCGCTCAATTATCTTAATGTTACTTAAAATGTCCTTACTCGCTCGTTTGATTTCAGTTTCCTTGTATCAAAACAGACACTGTAGTAAACATAAATCCATTTCTCTGTCAAATATTTAGTAAATTCTTTACCCAATGAAAATTGTTCAGGATTTGAATCAACGAGGCGATACTTGCCAAGCCATAAAAAAGGGAAAATTAGTCTCGATCTATTTGTTAACGGTTCCGCAACTCAGAACTTAGCCATATATATATATATATATATATATATATATATATATATATATATATATATATATATATATATATATATTAATAAATTGATAAACTATTGCTTGGCTGAAAAAACGGTCAGCAATCAGTAGAAATTAGATTGTCTTCTCTCGTATGAGCTAGACGGTGGAATTGAATTATCAAAGCCTATTTCTCTCCTTTTTTTTCTTTTTTTGAATTTATGAGATAATGTATCATTTTTTTGTAAAGATTTTCGGATCGGCAATTGCGCGATATACTGGATGAAACCGATAATAATTCGGGTTATATTTTGTTTTCAACTTCTTTTGTTCTAAATTTACTGGCCATATGAAATGTATAGTGATCAAAATAAACTAAATGTACTGATGCAGAAATTGTTGATTTGAAAAAGAAAAAGTAGGCTATTTTTGATGTAATTCTTCCTTTGACTAGTCAATTGCTGTCAATAATGTTCAATATTGTTTCCAGTATTTTCTTTCATATTCTAGTAGAAACAGGTTAAGTACGTTTAGGGATGGGTTATTTAATTGCGTTTTAATAACCAATCATTTTTCGTTTTCTCTTAATATGCAAAACCCATTTTTCATTAACACTTCAATAGAAAAAATGTTTTTATTTAGTATTTCTGTTGAAAAGACCACAGATGAAAGTGAGAAACCAAATTCTACCTTTGTAACATTTACAAGTTAAATCTTGAAATGCACACTCAAAGAGACAGAGAAAGACAAACACATATGCATATATATATTGATACATTGTCACAGGCACACACACACACACACATATATATATATATATATATATATATATATATATATATATATATATATATATATATATATATATGTGTGTGTGTGTGTGTGTGTATAATGAAAGGGATTAAATCCGACAGTTATTTAATATATAATCCATTTATATATTATCTTATAGATACAATTTAAGTAAGTCTATTTTAATTAAACACTACAAGTTACATTTATTGGCCACAGCGTTCAAGAAATTTCGTTGAAAATATAAGTTCTAAGACAGGAATCGAACGTATATTCATAGATAGGCTACTTCATACAATCTGCCGAGCTATAGTATTTAGCTACAGCGATGCGTCTGGTTAAGAAGTCCGACATACAGTTTATATATATATATATATATATATATATATATATATATATATATATATATATATATATATATATATATATATATATATATATATATATATATATATATATATATAAGAAATACAGACCAGTTTAAGGTAACATTATAAAAATTTATTTCACCAGAGTCCTTTTAAAGGACGCCGGATCATCAGACAGCACTTCCAAAAATGAAATGAAACGGAAAATGAAAATAAATTGATAGGTAATGGAAGTTTTTGTAATTTAACAGAGTGTGTAAAAGGGATAGTTAAAGAGAAATGATAGAGTACAGGGAGGGGTTAATTTAATATCTCTCTCAGGTATACTTTATATTGGGGGAGGAGGAGTGACCAGACATTGACCTATTTAGAGGGTTAACTTAACGGAAGTTATATATAGAAACGAGAGAGGAGTAGGTAGAATGGAAAAAGGAAAAAGAAAGAAGAGGGAGAGGGAGAGGGAAGAAAAAAGAAAGAGGCTGTAATTGGGTTTTAGCAATTTATGTAAAGAATAGATTTTAATGCTTGATAGAAATTTAGATGTCTAAAACAATTGGATGTTTGCTATCAATTTAAATATTTAATTTTTTTAAACAAATACTCTAGGGATTTAATATAAATTAAATACTATATTTATTAACACATTTATAGAGAACATATTAAAAAAATATTTTAAATTATAATAGTTTGTTTACCCGACCAATCATACTTTTTTAATATTGTAAAAATAGTTACGGTAACATCTTTATTAGTTTTAATTTTAATCTAATTTATGAATACAATTTGTCATTATTTTATATGGGTAATCTTACTTAATGTTTAGGTTTAATTATGGAATAATATTTGAGCTTAATATTAAAGATTGTGCCTTCTTCTTATATATACCACATACATATTCATGTTTAACGTTAGGTGACTTCTGAAGTGTTTAATTATCAAAAAAAAAAAATTAAGTTAATATTTTACTATCAATATTGATAGTTAAAGAGTGGTATATTTAAATTTAAGTTAAATTATCAATTTAAAATGAAAATACCTCCAGATGATAAATATGCACTCTCATAATTCTAATTATAGAACATTAAAGGAGAAATTATATATATATATTGCCCCATGTAGATAATCGAGTTATCATACAATACAGATGACCTGACGATTCCGTTCGTGCATGAAACCGATTGTCGAGACTGGACGTTGCCCTGGGCGTCTTCACACCTATATATACAACGGACGCTAAATCTATGCTTTCCATAATAGCATGCCATAAAACAATATATGTTATTATATATATATATATATATATATATATATATATATATATATATATATATATATATATTATATTATATATATATATATATATATATATATATATATATATATATATATATATATATATATATATATTATAAATTAACTGATTTAAAAATATGGTTCCTTCGCTACACAGGAATTATCATGTTTCAAAAACCGAAGCTAAACACTTCAAATTATATAATTAAATTAGAGACATTAGTTCGGTTTCATCTTCAAGCGAAATTTGGAATAAATTATTTTAGAAAGGAGAGAGGGATGTCACCTCATTTTAGCGAGAAATAGACGGAAGACGACATGCCATGTCAGGATGCTTATTTGGATTTTGTCGAACATCGAGATAAATCAGATAGGGCAACAGTATTCTATACAGATTCGATTGTAAATATGCAAGATGCACTATCACGAGAAAACCTTTCTGGGACGAGACAACGACGCACTTTTCATTGTATTAGATACATCGATTGATTCGATGTAGTCGTTCCACAGAAAGTCAGATGAAAACGTGTTGCCAAGATGCCGCAGTGAGGGGCTCTCCATGCGTCAGGTAAGATTATTATACGGTAGTTCAATGACAGCAGTTTCGTTTTGGAGGTTATTAAAATTTACGAGCCATTTCCTGCCCTAGTTAACCACTGAATGGAGGTCTTTTTCAAGAACAACTGTCAGGTTTAGTTTGAAAGCTCTGATGGATTTGCTATTGAGACAGGAGTAAATGTCATCCTCATAAACGACTACATGGGAATGAATGACATCAAAACCATCATTGATGAAGATGAGAAGCAGCTATGGAGGACATCCGTGTTAGTCTGAACATTTCTGGAAGCGAGCAAATTCAAATCAGCCGTCATTTCACGATTTGAAGGCAACGATTGCATTGAACCGAACGATCCTCCAGTAATACCGTAGCCATCATTTAGCTCATAGAGTATATGATTTTGATTTTATATTCATCCTTGTTTCATAATTTTTGAGGAATATTTTTTATAAAATTTTGTTATATATATATTTTAGATACATTTTTGTATGTCCTTGGTTCTATGGCATATATATATATATATATATATATATATATATATATATATATATATATATATATATATATATATATATATTTGGACTTATAGGGGCTAATAAATAAATCCGTAGCCATTATTTAATTCTTTAAAACTTGTATCCAGTATCTCTTGAAATATTATTTTTTATTTTTAAACTGATATTTTGACAATATGTATTCAACCCACTTCAAAGTTCCACTGGTGGTGAGTATTTTTCATTTTAAAATTATAGCAAATTCTTTTTATTGTTCCCATCGTTTCCATACTTGAAATACAGTAGCGGCCGGCATTTTACAATTGTCAGGAAATAATCGACATTATTCAGCAAAATAAGTGGGTATTTATCTTTGCTAGTGATTGGGAGTATTTGAGTGAATATTAAACATTATTTTTTCCACGTGTTGACAATTCGGGGTATACTGTGTCAAAGTGGCGAGAAGATACGTGATTTATTCGTGTAAGGAAGATTTCAATCTTATTCTTAATACGAAAAAATATTCATGTTTCACGAGATTTGAATATTCTTCACTGAATAATCAATACAAATTTAGCTGTTTTTTATGCCAATTCGGGTGGATAAAAGAAAACGCAGAAAGAGTTTCGAGAAAAGAGTCCCCACACTTGTCAGGAAATCTTCAGTCATATTTAGCAATATGAGAGTGTACTCATATTTGCTTGGGATTGGGATGCTTATCACTCCTACCTCCATAACATAATACCCTACATTACTTCCTGTAAATATGCCCTGTTCTGTCATTTCCTCGTCTCTGTCCCCTTTGACGTTCTCTCTCTCACAAAAAACGAGTCCCCTTCTACAAACTGACACCATACACAGTATTAAATTTAAAACATGCGGGTGAAAATGATCATTAACTAATGGTATCTTACTTTCAATTGTTCGAAACATTTTTATCTGTTTAATGAAAATAAACACTGCGTGCCTTTGTGAGTCACTTTTAAAATTTAATATTTAAAATTCTATATTGTGTTAATAGGACGCGCTTGGATGATACCAAAGGATTACTATATATATATATATATATATATATATATATATATATATATATATATATATATATATATATGTCTGTGTGTGTCTGTGTGTCTGTGTCTGTGTGTATGTGTCTGTGTGTGAGTATGTGTTTGTGTATTTAATGATTTATTCATTTTCTATGGTTTATCAGATTATTTAAAGAAAATATTTTGCATTTTAAGAGTTTGTTGGTTGACAATAATATTTCAGTGTAATTTAAGATAATAATGGTTTAGAGATACAAGCCTTATTATTGAAGCCATAGATGTGGGAGAAGCGGTGGATTGGTACATTTTCCAAACGCTTAAAGGGATATAACGAGCATCAAGGGAATTGGAACTTCGATTAACAAGTGCGATATATCAGCATTTAAACCATTCTCACATCTAAGTTTATATTCTCCCAAGCGGACAACCATCTAGGTGCTGAATATATTTGGCGTTGCCCAACTCCGGATATTCAACGATACTTTGTGGTAATCTCTGTATATATATATATATATATATATATATATATATATATATATATATATATATATATATATATATATATATATATTATTAATAGAAATATTATAATATAAGTAACTTATATTAAATAAACAAGCCAACACCAAAGGGAAAAAAGCTATAAAAAAGAAAGAACCAAGAACATGTACGATAAATGAAAATAATTGTCCAGCATGCATGCCCAACCCCCATCCCCACAAAAAAAAACCCGATGCGAGAACTCAAAACAAATCTCTGACGATCCACTTAGTTGAAAGCTTGGTAGGTTTGTCTGGCTGTCTAGGTTTAGCTATATATATATATATATATATATATATATATATATATATATATATATATATATATATATATCCTCGAATATCGAAAACAATATCATTGTATCTTCAAATTATTAAGATTTAGATTGGCGGTTTCCTCTAACCTCAAAATAGTTGATTATTTAGATATCACTTCAATAATTAAACGTTTAGACCATAAAGACAATGACCCCGCCACGTATATTAATGTCAATTCTAACCACTCCAAATCTTTGTGAAACAAATCCCTACCATTATTAACACTAGGGTTAGTCGATTGTCATTCCACGTAAATATCTTGAATAAACATTTTAAAAAAATATCTGAAAATGCTTTCCAAAAAAGCTGTTTTAAAATAAATTATCCTTACTTAATCCACATGAATAACACCGAGATATCTGAAATGAGACGTAGACAAAAAAAAAAAAAACAAAACAAGAAGAACTAACTATGGTTCAGCCCACCGCTCTGCTACCTGTCAGATATTATCATTGGACAGTATTTTCTAAGGTTCGTAAATAAGCACTTCAAAAAACATAATTCTCTAATTAATGTGTTCAATCAAAAAACGATTAATAGTACCTACTCTTGTACCAGAACATTTATAAAATTATCAACTTACGCAGCAGACAAATTTTAAGAAATAACAAATTTGATAAAAGTCGTTCTTATACATAAAAGTATTGGAAACATAGATTTTACAGCCATAAGCTCTCATTCTCTAACCTTAAACTTAGACATCAAACAACACTTTCGGAAAATTTTGGGAATTGATGAAGGAAAATTAAAAAAAAAAACAACAGATATTAGGTTGGTGCAAAAATAATGACGTAATAATGTCGTTTTTTGACGTTAAAAATACGTAAAAAAACGACATTGTTACGTCATTATTTTTGGACCAACCTACTAGTTTTGAAAATTATAGTCTCTGTGAAAACTCCAAATAGTTTCAGAGATAGATGTAACTTATCCTTAGGAGAAAAATGAAAATAATAAAATGCAAAACTGAAAGACAACTATTGAATCAGAGGAAAGAATTAGTGTTCAAATATTGACATAAGAACAGATTCAAATTTCCATAGTATATCTTCGCCTAATAGACGAGTTACTCAAGATCCATCCCCTAACTTTTCAAATGTCAAAATTTATAAAAAAAAAATAAAATAATAAAAAATAAAGAATTAATTGTAATCCCCATAGTGGAATTTTTCTTATTTAGCTACCCGAAGTTGCTCCTCTCCCCATCGAAAAACGTTCCTAATATGTTGATTATAATTTATAAAATAATTCTCCTTCCGATAATCCCCAATATCTCCTTATATATAATTTTCTTTAAATTTATTTTTGGAACCATTCTTAATTTCTACTTTAATTCTAAATTCAGGTTAAAATCTTGTGGTTTTTTTCTAATAACTTAACACTCTCCTTCTTTGCCTCGTGCCCAGCGTCCAACTGAAAGAGTGAAAATGGTTACCGACAAGTTATGGTCTAGCTTCCAATAACAATTCATCACGACCAACTCCTACTATGTTCCTCCTTCTCATGAACTTCATTCCACAGCGGGTTTGAATAGATAGACGACCAATTTCGTTGTGTGCCGAAATAGACTATTCCGCATATGAGGTAAAACGATTTATTTTATATATATATATATATATATATATATATATATATATATATATATATATATATATATATAGTCATCTGCAGATAGATTGTTTTCCTCATCAGTATGGCTAAACATCCGATTACTTCAAGTCGGGATTAAACCCGACCAATTTGGCATCTGTCCGAGATTCTACCCACAATCTATCGTCGCACGACAGAGAGAAAGGGAAATTCGAATGTTTTTAATATGCGAAAGACGTCAGTAGCTAGGAGCGCTTGATTCGAATAAAGAAAGAGCATTGCATTAGCAGCAGCAGACATAATTTTTAAAATCCCTAATTCCTCTCCGAGAGCTCAATCGAATTATTTCAAGAATATATATATATATATATATATATATATATATATATATATATATATAATTTACTGGGAAATTAAAACAGATACTTATCGGTAGTAAATTGGACTTTCATAACTAAAACCACACACTTTACCGGGCGAGGCGATAAATGTAACCATTGTTTGTTACAGAAACGATCCATCGTTAAACACATTCATAACACCAACATACTGAACCAGCGAAACGAGCTTATGATAGCATGCATTCATAGGAACATCTCTTACCTAAAGCATTTTCATTCTGGTTAGACCATTTATACACCATCTTCTCTTTTAAGGCATTAACCTGTACCTAATAATTTTGTTACACACTGATTACTTCTCTTACATCCGTACAACGTCAACTGACAACGTATGTTCAACAGAAACTTCCATATTTTCTGATATTTTTTTCCGTTACTTTACTTTCTATCCTCGTTTGTCTGCCTGCACTTTTTATATTTAACTTATATTTTAATATTATTAAAGATCAGACCTATATGCAGTACAATGTTACTCCCTTGAAACATAGTGATTAATCGTATACATACGTGCATTCACCTCACGCACCCCACTTCGTAACCATATTGCTTGCTCCTTATACTTTACAATTCTTAACTTAAACCATATTTTTGCATAAATTTACGCAATACACAATCACCGCTGTGTGTTTTCTTGATTGTTTGTTTTTGTCTAACGGAAAAATAGTACCATATAATCTTAAATTATGCACCATATTTTTCTTCGATATATCCTCTCCAAAACTCTATATTTTGAATTTATACCCCTATCGTATATTAAGTTTATAATAACTTTGAATCTGTATACAAGTTAGCGTTCTTCCCATGAGACCCAGTATTTAAAAAAAAAAAAATGATTGTGCCTGGCGAGTTGGGAAATCAGGAAACTGATAAACGTTGTTACATGTGTAATTATTAATATAATTTATACCACTGTTTAAGTACATTTTACACCGTTTTGTGTACACAGTAAACTAAATAAATACTTATTTGCTTACCTATCGCACGCATACACAGTTAATACTATCTCACCATTTAGTTTCTCTCCCCATATATATATATATATATATATAAGATAGAGAGAGAGAGATACAGAGACAGAGACAGAGACAGAGAGGAGTAGGTAGGTAGGTATCTAGCTAGCTAGCTAGCTAGATAGATAGATAGATAGATAGATAGATAGAAAGGAAATAGATTTCTCTTTGAATAGAATGTAAACACTTCGATTGGTCTTATGAAATGTTTATATTAGCGGTCACATCAAAAGCGTTAAAAAAGGCGGAAGTTGATCACAACAAGCCTCCCAATTAGTTAAATAAACGATTTCTAGGATCGCGTGGCACTTGGCTTTTGCTAAGCACACAAACCAAACAGATTATTCTAGGCGAACAAACACATGTGATTAGTTAAATATACAAACACCTCTGATTTAAGAATTACAAAAACAGAGTGAAATCTATATACGACTTTGAAATAGGAGCAGCCATCTACCATTACAGATGATATTTTGAAAGGACAACAAAAGCGACCAAAACCTCAATGCCAAAAAATCTTTGAAACAGGAAACATTTATAAGAGAACTTACACTTGAAATTATATACTAAATCTATGTGGGAAAAATGGAGTTGCGTTTGAAATTATAAACAAAAACACGTCAGAATAGAAAAATCGGATTTGAGTGTACACATATAAAAATATTAATCCAAACAGATGAATGTAAAATTTGTTCATAGAATGTGACACCGAAATCCGAAATGCCATTCGAATAACAAACGAAGCCTTAGAAACCCTTACTCAGAAAGAGAAAATATTATTTTGAAATAAAGAAAACTTTACCGTTATATACTTCTCTTCCTCATATATTGCCGTCAATGGTGTAGACAATTATCAGAGATGGCGAGAAGACTAAAGGTAACAGATATATGTTTGTAGAAAATGATGCTAAGAATACCATAGACTGAACATATAGCGAAATTTACCATCCAGTTGACAAGCTATACTACGAAACATGAAAATACTGTTGACAGCAAGAAAAAGGGTTCTAAACTGCTAATGTAATAACAATCAGCCTATATGCTAGTGAATGCTGGACATCTCTCAATCGCTGGAAAAACTTCAGGCAATGGAGATGTGGTTCTATAGAAGAATTTTCACGATAACTTTGATGCTGCGTGTAAGCCAAGAGGAAGTTTTAAACAAAAATGTCCATATGCGCCATACTTATGCATATACAAGAAAAAAAATGTTATTCTCAGAAAGAGACGTCTGAAAATTCTGGCACAAATAATGAATAAATAGGACAGGAAAAATTTGACAATTATATAGAAGGGAAAAATGTCAGAAGTCAGCAAGTCATTTCCATGACGAGCTTATGAGAATAGATGACAGGATGCGAAAAAAATAAATATTACTAAGAGTTACAAGTAAATAAAAAGTTGTGAAGGACCATGATTGTAAATAGCAGTGTCAATAATTATTTATCCGTTAAGCAACCCTATTTCATAAAAATGATAAAAATTCACAATTAATAAAGTAAAAAGAAAATGCGTAAAACCATAATAGAATACGTACTGAAGAGATAAATTATTTCCAAGAAAATGTCAAAAATATTAAAAAGAAATATCTTCATGAGAGCTGTTCCTGCTTTTTCAGCACAGTCTGAAACTGCAAGACTGCTAAAACGGTAAATGCTATTGAAAAGAAATACTTAAATAATATAAATATGAAGATGTCATTTGTACATATCGTTATCGGAGATCGTTGAATGATTCCGGAGAGTTCGAAAAAAAAAAAAAGTAGAAATCTGAGCATGAATTCTTACTATCCTCAGAGCGCTCATAGCATTGTAGGGTGAATTAAGAACAATGGCTGCCTTGTTTGGATCGTGATCTTTCTAAGATTTCTGGTGAGGGTCGAAGCAAATATGAGGAATAATAAATTGCTCGAAGGCGATATATTAGCAACTATTTAATTTTATTTTTGTTTTTTCGTAAATAATTCAAAACAACATATGATTCAACGTGCGTCAAAGAGAGTTTTTGCGTCAGAAAATATGAAAAACAACGAATCTGTAACGGAAAAATCAAAACGTCTAGGAAAAACTGATGAACGTTAATACTCATTTTATAAGGGAGGAGTGTCTGGAGAATATAACAATTAAAAGTGCGTTCTAATAATGGCTGTGTATGTTGGATAAAGGATGCTGAGAATCCTATGAACTGAACATATTAGTATTAGGTTGGTGCAAAAATAATGTCGTAATAATGTCGTTTTTTGACGTATTTTTTAACGTCAAAAACGACATTATTACGTCATTATTTAGGGGGGATAATGGAAAAAAACGCACTTAAAATTAGAACGTGATTATTGGAATTTTTACGGCGTATAATGAGGTGGAATGTTTTGGAGAATTTGAAAATTACAGGACATATTGAAGGTAAGAAAGACAGCCGAAGCAACAAATAACGCATCTAACGAGCTTGTTTAGCTGTGTTGCTGAACAGAGATTAGGAGAAATAGCGAATCATAAAACTTACTAAAATCAAGTAAGAATAAAAAAAAAAAACTGAGGACAAACAGGATCGCTCACTTTCTAAAAGGACACGACAGAAAGAAGAAGAAGAAGATTTCTGTTATGGTGTTTCCCCTCTAAAGAGTATATGTTAGACTCTTCAACCTACTATAAGTTTAGTAGGAGAGAAGGTTCGGGAAACAGTGAACAATGAATAGATTGAGCGCTAGTTTGTTCGATACACTCTCACTAGTTGTGTAATACTCTTCTAGTGTATTTACTGTTTAACATACAATATATCAGCAAACATGTTTTTTGTTATTACTTAACCATTTACTTGGTCACGACAATTTTGGATACAAGAGAAACAAGAAGAAGCAACTACTAAGGAACTTGACGAGATTCAGCGACTGGATGATGTAACGAGAACAAAAATACAATCTTAATGCTGTAAGTGTTCCTTAATTATATGAAGTTTTATTGTGCGTCCACTTCGCACCAATAAAAAAAAAAACTAGTCCAATGAAGTACTAAAGGATAGAGCAGAGAAACAAGCATTTTTTCCACTTTGTCATGTATTTTTCCCAAAGCTGAGAAATATAATTAATAATAATATGAGTGAGAGGAACGAAAATAGTCCAGTGTTTGGCCATTTTTCTTTTCGAAAAAGAATTCTGTGATAAATTAAATTTGATTAGAAATGAGAGAAACAAAAGCTCAGCTGATATAGAGTATCAATCCTACTATATATGAAGAAATTCTGAACTAGATACTCTCTGAAACGTACCCATCGAACTTGAGTAAATTTGTTTATATCGAATTTGACAACGATAACTGGAAATTCTTTGTCATGTCTAGGATTTGACATCGCCATTGTTGATAAGACTTGTTGTTGACTGTTTTTTTAATCATACGATATTAACCCAAATCTATTAATTATTTTTTGCAGTTTCTGTAAGATGGGCTGAATATCTGCTTCCGCTACTCAGTTTAAGTTAGAAAAAAAACACCTTAGTTACTGTAATTTAATTGGTATAGCGACAGTGTTGCAACCATAAGAATAAGGTATGAATCTACCTTTGAAAGAGTAGTCTAGTCTAATATATGCCAACTCTTGATGGTGTCGGATTGTGAAAGCTTTTGAAGATCCTCATGAGATTTAATTTAAAATTTTTAGTGTCTCTCCTTCCTGAGCATGTGTAGTCACATCAATGTAAACACCACTTAAGTTCAAAAATGTCCAAAAGAATGAATTATTCATAGAAAAGTAAATTAGCAAATTAATGAGATGAAATGGCGAAATCCCTTCGCTAAATGTATAAGGTCTTCCTTAAATATTCAAGTACTTTTGACAGATTCTCCGGTCATCATCAGGCATAGAAACTGTTTCCTTTTTGATAAAATTCAGGCAGCATCCGTCATGGAAAAATATAATACATATCGAAATATGTTTTTTTTTTTTTAAGTGTGCTATTGATAACAAATACAAAAACTTGTGGAGCGTGCAGTCAAAACGTTCTGGATGAATTTTTTGAAAATTTAATTGATAGCGTTTTTGACTAATATGGTAAAATAAAATTTTAAAAGATTCGACTTTACCATTTCGACTGCACGTTCCTATTCCAGTCACATTTGTAATATTCACTTACACGTAAGAAATAGAACAATTATAAGCAAAAATCATAATGATTTCTCCCCCACCTCTAAAAATTCTTACTCTCTAAAACTATTAGGTTGGTGCAAAAATAATGACGGTTTTTGACGTTAAAAAATACGTCAAAAACCGTCATTATTTTTGCACCAACCTAATACTTTCTAGCTTTAAATAATCTGTACACGATTGAAACAACAAAAAAATTAAATTTCTTTATCTGTCTGTCTGTCCGTCTGTCTATCTGTCTCTCTCTCTCTCTCTATATATATATATATATATATATATATATATATATATATATATATATATATATATATATATAAAGAGAGAGAGGGGGGGTATAACCACAAAACTGGCCAAATCGCGTAACAGCATAACTGACCATCCCACAAGAATGTTTAATATCTAAAAAAAAAACAAAAAAAAACAGTTTCTTTATTCCTGGTTTTCAGATAAGAGGTTTTGCCATCTTAATATGATTCTGAATCACTGAAAAAACTCTGAGTTATTCAGCTAGAAATAGAACAAGTTTTGTGTCAGCGCCACCCTCCTTTCAATTGAGAAATGATAGGAAGAAAACCTCTTTCGGTCCTTCACTAATGGTACCTATATTCATAGTCTGCCTTCCATCTTCAACGTCTATTCAAGAACTATCAAGAGAACGGTGAATAATTATAACCAATATGAAAACAGTAGAAGTGGGAAATAGATTAATAGGTCACAACAGGAATAGGGATCATCATTTCAATTTAGAGCGAAGGAAATCAATTAGAAAAGACCCAATTCAATCCATAAGATGTTTGGCACGTGAGAGAGGATTTTCACATATGACAGCCCAAAGAGCAGTGTAAAAAGCTTGAAAATGAAATCGTACGTGAAACGTGTGAGGCAGCTTGCCACTCCAGGACAGAAAGTTAGAAGTTTAGAGAGGGCGAAGATCATCTTGTTTAAACCTGGAATAATAGATCTATATATTTGAACTGCATTTCAATCCTTCATGAGCTTCTTATCCACAGCTATGTTTAATTAAAGATGAACATGTCATTTTCATTTATGATCAGTTAATCATGAGACTTCTTCTAAGCTGATTAAAGTAGAGTCCAACAGTGTGATAATATACCTCGGAGATTTCCAGTAAGATATCTTGAATCATTTCTAACGCTTCCAAGCTTAATCTAACAAATGAATAATTTTGCTCTTACAGAATTTGAGCAATTTACTGTATACCCAGTATATATATATATATATATATATATATAGAGAGAGAGAGAGAGAGAGAGATTATAGGGGCAGTTTAATTTATAATTACTTGAATCATTCATATTTAAATCATTAAGCTGTATATTTGTTTTTGTATGAATTATTCATATATATATATATATATATATATATATATATATATATATATATATATATATATATAGAGAGAGAGAGAGAGAGATAGATAGATAGATAGATAGATAGATAGATAGATTCGTTTATCCAAATATCTTCAAATACAGCCTGACATATTAAAGCTTTTTCCTCTTCTATCGATCCAATTGTCTGCATTACCTCTGTTGATTACTTACCACGATGTTCCCAACATGTCTTGTACTTTTGATTGTTGATTCGCCAACTTTTATAATTAGCTCACAATACCAGAAAGCGCAATTTTCTTATCAAATGACACTTTTAATTTTCCCTTAATAGCCAAAACACTTCAACGTAGGTAAATTTGAAACCGTGCGTGTATATGTCATGAAGAAAGTTTCACTCTTGTCTAAATATTTCTTCCGCTTATGTTATTTTCTTCCTATAACATTAGCATGTTATTATTTTCGGCCATTGTCGTTTTATTTCCTTATTAGTTTGTTTATGTTTTTTTTGCTTTAGATATTCAAGTTTAGAGGGGAGGAATTTGCGATTTTAATGGCTACGTCTAACCCTCCCGGAAACGCACGAAATCTTGCGTGACGTCAGATTCATTGTTTGGCTGTCGCGAAGTCTCGAGTCCTTGCGTGATTCGCGTTCTCGATATGACTGGGTCCGGATGTCTCCGTTTGACAGACAGTACAGAAAAGAAGGTATTCGCTGATCGAGATTCGTAGCACGGTAAAAAGCAAAACAAAAACGAAACAAAAGAAAACGCCAACGGCAAAACCAATATCAAGAAAGAGAAAAATATAAAAATGACATAAATACAGACGAGTACACACAAACAGACAGGCGCGAACACACACACACACAGAGCCACACGCGCGCGCATACACATACATACACACACACACACATATATATATATGTATATATATATAGAGAGAGAGAGAGACTCAATAGATCCTTCAAAATTATATTTACAAAGAATCAGTAAATACATGTGATCTTGCGTACAACAATAAATTCGATTATCAGCCATCTGAACAAACACAAAAATGCATACATATATATATATATATATATATATATATATATATATATATATATATATATATATATATATATATATATATATGTATGTATGTATGTATTCAATATATATATATATATTGAATACATACATACACACATATATATATATATATATATGTATTTATTCAATATATATATATATATATATATATATATATATATATATATATATATATATATGTATTCAATATATATATATATATATATATATATATATATATATATATAAATTTGTTGCTTACGTATGAGTATATATATGGATTTATATGTTTGTAATAATGTGTTCATTCATTCATATAATAATATGCATTTAACAATGAAACCAGTGAGTGTCCACAGAATAATTCATACCCTAATACATTGTTAGAATCTCTACTGGGTTCTTGATTTCCAGCTATGTAAGATTTTCAGAAATTTAAATGGAAGTCCAGTCGTTATCTCTTGTCCACTTACTTTCTGTTCTTTTATATTATTTATTATTACTCCTTAGTAATGATATGACGGATATGCAATGTAATTGACTCTGATCTGGCATCTCATCTGCAGTCGTTCTCTTAAAGACGTGCCGTTGCCTCTCTCTGTCTTTTTTGCAAATACTTTAATGGTAATTGCTCCGAGGAGCTGCTTTCGCTTGTTCCCAGACTTCCCAAATTCAAGCGTCCTACAAGCCTGGCATACCGTTCTCACCATTTCACTGTTGAAACTGTTAAATATAGCCGCCTCTTCTTCTCCAATAGCTTCATATCACGCACCTCTCGCCGGTGGAACTCCCTTCCCTATTCCAGTTTACCTGATAGCTCTAATCTCCATCTATTCAAATGTAATGTCACTGGACATCTCCAGTTGCCTTGATTTATCCACTATCTTTTTCCCCATCGTTTCTATCACTCCTATCTGCTCTCGCTCCAAATCCTCTGTAACCGCTTCTGTGCTAGTGTCTTCCCTCCTGGATAGGGTGAAATGCTTATATATATATATATATATATATATATATATATATATAGAGAGAGAGAGAGAGAGGGAGAGAGAGAGAGAGAGAGACTGTTGTTTGATTTTGATTATGTCGACAGCACAATATATTAGGATCAGTAAGGCACCATCTCTGTAAAAAAGCGCACCATGACGAACATTTCAGATTATCTTGGTGTCACTGTGAGGACTGTGTAGTGGACTTGGAAAGTGTAGAATAGTTCTAATGGTGATTGCGAATTATTTGTGTGATCACTTGTGATCGCGCTGTTATATCGTCATTCATCTTCCCACGGCGCCTCAGACTCAGCATGGAGGTCTACATCCAGGGGCTTGAGGAGGTAGTGCTGCCCTGGTTCAAGAGGGTGAAAGCTGGAAAACCCTATGTATTCCACAAGAATATGCTCCCTACAGCACAAGCAGGAATACACCGCGGTTGGTGTTAATGGAATGAGAAATCGCAGAGGCGATTTTGAATTCCAGTCAAGTTACATTTATTTTTGGCGCAAATACTCAAGGGAAAGCTAGGATTCAATTTCTTCTTCTACGAAGTTATGGCTTAATTACTACCACAGTCTAGGCCTTTTAACTATGGAAATAATCATTAATATAAACAGAATAACGTAAACCCTTCAAAATAAATAAACTAACATATTAAACTATAAAATTATACGATAATTCATGCATTGCATATCAGATTATGTGCAGTCGGTCTTGTATCAAAATCTTTGACAAAAGCCCCGTATTTTGATGTATTTATTCTACGTCCCATTTAATTACGAATGAATTATGTCTTTCCCTACTAAAATACTCTATAATATTACTATATCCTTTCTGTAATTCTACATAAATATAAAAAATACATTTTATACACTACCGACCACGTGCCCTAAACAATATACATAGTACAGTTTGGATAATAATACAGTAAGATATTACAACCTGCATTTATCTCTTAAATTAATGTTACAGAATGCGGATGCTGGGCCGGGATTGCCAGAGATTGGTCACAGTACCGCCTGAGCATGGTATTCTAACAGTGATGGGTTACCTTTGTCTAGGTTTTGACTATAAGACCGAAACGGCACTGAGTCGACAGCTACCTTGAAGTGTCTATAGGCTTCCCATGCCCATGTTCGATAGACAGGGTGTGATGGTATGCGTTACCCCGAATTCTTCCTCCTGCTGCATCCTAAAACCGATGCTACTGCGTCTCTCTCTCTCTCTTTTATAATAAAACGCATAAGAAAGTGATATCGTCTTTTGTTTATATGGTCCATTGGGGTCGGAGTGGCTGGAACCAGCAATTATATACAGAATGCCGTATTAATCATCCTCAATTAAAAAAAGGCAAACAGAAATCTATATTTGATATAGACATTGTTAAACCTAGATAAATATTACTATATTATTTGACTAGTGCAGAGTACAATGGCGTAAGAATTTTTTTAGCCAAGAGAATTGAACTACATTCAATCTCAAAATTTAATTACGTAATCCCAACTCATCATAAATAAACAGTATTTGGAACTAGTATAGAGTAGGTATAACATTTGCTAGTTTCAGTTGCTTGTATTCGATTTTTCATTGACTTGATCATGTTCTAAACAATCATCTGAACCATATTTTGCCATTCCTTTAGCAATGTTTCTTTAAGGGTTGCCACTGATGTGATTTTCGTTGCACGCTCTCGAATTTTTCGGTCAAGGTGATCCCAAACGTCCTCTATTGGATTCATGTCAAGTGACTTAATTCCTTGTTATTTCATCCAGGCCTTTGCTACTTTGCTCGTATGATATGGCGCCCCATCTTCTTGGAAAAGGTAAACATTCATGTAAATTTGATTGGTTTCAAATCGTGGGAGTAGTCTTTTCCCTAAAATTTCACATTATTTTGGGCCATTCAACCACCCGTCAACAAGAATCAACTCAGATTTCCCTCCAAACCAGACAGCGCCCCACACCATTACTCCAAGCCTCCATATTTCATGATCGCCTGCAGATATTCAATGTTCCAAGTCTCATTCTAATTTCTCCAAACATAAACTTCTCTCGAATTAGAATATTGGCAGAATTTACTTTCATCTGTCCAAATTACAGACTGCCAAAATTTATAATCTTTGTTCTCAAATTCTCTCGCTTAGTCCATACGCCTGTTACTGTTAACTTCTGAAATCAGGGGCTTCTTTCTTGCAACTCTTCTTTTATAGCCTAGCTCATTCAGGAACTTTTTCACCGCGTATGGCGACATATCCATGCTGTTGGCGACATCTTTGACGCTCTGACGACAGTTTCTGAGGACTTCCCTCGTCAGCTCCCTTTTTGTTCGCTCTAGCACGATGCTTGGTCTTACTGAACATTGTTCCACACGACAATGGTCTTCGTCATTAAATTTCTTGATAATATTATTAACCGCTTGATGATTAAATTGGAAAAGCCTAGCAATTTCTCTATTTGACTTGCCACAATGATGCCATACTATTATTTGCTCTCGTTGAAATTCACTTATTTACCTACTTCCACAAACTTCCATTGCAAGATCTAAGCCAACTATTATTCATAGATGAGAGTAGCTTGATACTAACACGGTATTGTCTGAAAAAAAAGAAGTGTCGTTATTACACATGCCAAAGTTGCTGTAATAAATGGTGGCTAAAAACGTATCATAGCCTACTGTATTTCACCTAAAACGTTGGAGATAACCGGTGATATTGGATCATTAAAATTGATTGCGGTGTACACTAGAATAGTTACACTGTAATATAACCCTCAACAATGTTTTTACAGTGAGATTGTCCTTATACAAGGCCCGGGGTGCACTTGAGGTAGAGGCATCCTGAGTAAGATACATCGTTTATTTGGATAGGTAGGGATGATAATGTTTAAACCGACTTTAACACGGTAAAATTGGAGAGATCGGGGAAACATCCTCTAGGGCATCTGTTCCACAGAATAGTGGTTCATAGAAGTACAACGTATTTGTAACGTTGCAAAATCTTTCCGTGTGAGCCAATCAGGATAAACTCAAGTTTAATACCAGTGTACCTTTCTTTGGATTAGACAGAATCTCGCTAGCTTTGTGTCTGAAATTAAATTACGGTAATGTTATATTAGTAATGAGACTAAATTTGCCATGCCTAATAACTGTTTATAGACTTATGGTCTCTGTCAAACTAACTACATAGTCAAATTATCTCTGCCTGCATATTATTTGCATTTCCAAGCGTGTTTGTGACTCGGATCAAATGACATTTAGCTGACCTCTTTCACGGATGTTGGAGTATCAGTGTATTTTGCTAAAGATAAAATTTCCTCACAAGCTAGGCTGGGTTTATTGTCAGTGCATTCTGTCTAGGTTTCTCTTTCTTGCCCTCTGCCGGGGTTGAATATAATATTACCATCTACGATCAAATTGGCTCACCCTTGGCTTAAAAATGTGTTTATTGCCATTGTGTTCTTGCCGCGGATCAAATTCCTGGTTCGCAGCTTTCTGAATATGGATGATTGCGGTATCTCCGGTCTCTGTGTGTAATTGTATATATTTTAATTGAATCGCTGCGTACAAACATTTGCAAATCTACCATTCGTCTCTCCATTGAAAACTGTTGCGCTATATGGTTTAGTGCTTTTACTGTAAACCTCGAGATATTTGACAAAAATCAAAAAAAAAAAAAAAAAAAAGAAGGATCTTTAATGTAATAGATCCTGGCTTCCCTCTGTCTTTTCTACAAATATTTTTATGGCAAAAGTTCTGGCGAGTTTTTCCCCCTTTGATGCCCGGATGTCCCAACCTTTTAAAGCAGTTAAATGCAGCCGCCCACTTCTATTCCAACAGTTTCTTTTCTCGCCTGTGGATCTCTCTTCAATTTCCTTGCTTCCTTCATAACTTCAATCTTTAAATGTAAATGCAACATCAATGGTCATCTATCTTCTTGAATTCCGTTCATCTTCTGCCCATTCTTATGCTCGGTCTTTTCTCCCATTTTCAGTTCATGCAACTTCTTGTGTATTAGTTGCATTCTCGCTATGCTTGGGATGAAATTATTTAAAAAAAAAACATTAAAATGCTATTGTTTTGTTTATATATTTGACCATCTAACCTAAAAGTTTTTATTTCGAAGCCTCGTCAATATGTGTTATCTATATATGTGTCTTCTTTAGCGCATCAGATTCTACGGACAGGACAATGAAATAGTCAGAAAATACATACTATACATTATTTTCTATTATTTAACCCTAATGACTAACATGACGAATCCTATTATCTAGATTTTTTAGCGTCATAACTATGCAAATATTATTCGGATTATTCAAAATATTTTTTGTAGCCTTTATTTGAACATTTGAGTCTGTTTCATTCTACAACCTTTTTCAGATTTTCAATCTGGAAGCAAAGAGAACAAACTTCTTTCACAGACAAGTGGTGGCGGACAGAAATTACATGTGATAAGATATATTGAGAATTTCAAGTCTATCATTCAATTATTACCGGCGATATTTCTATATTGAAATCAAAATGGTTAATGTTTTATAATATATAGAGGTCAACCTATTCAGGGATTTACTATGCGGACGTCAACCCGTACGTTGTTTTATTTTGTAGAACTCAAAGTTTTCATTGTTTTATCATATCGATCTCATTACATTCACCGTTGAATTATATTGATTTCAACCATCCAATATTCCATTATACCGATTCAGTCTATTCATTGATTGAAGATATATCAGTATATCGAATGTTTCGTTATATGCAACTCAACATATTAATTTTAATTATTTATACCTCATCTCATTCATGACTATATTTAAAGTCATCAACGCAAAATATTTGATATATAAACCTCAAACAATTAATTTCTCAATTATACAAGCCTCAACATATTCACTGTTTATTTCATAGACAACAAGCTATTTGTTGTTTTACGATATAGATTTCAATCATATAGAACACATTCTTTTCACTATATCTTTCATTATGCAGAATAAAAACCGTCCATTGTTTCATTTGTTCCCTTCAATTGCTTGAATAGTTTTCATTTATGACATCGCCTTTGTGCCCGATTCTCCTACCATGTCTTCTTGAGAAGCAAGTAACTAAGTGAAGCGGCTTTAGATGAGGTATTATGTATACTATCTACATTATTCGGACAAATGTCCTCGTCTTTGCTGCCATATTTATCACAACGTTTCAGCCGTTTTACGCTCCGGCCTTTTTCAGGTGGATGGAATGTCGAACTGAACACTTTATTGCGCTCGCTGGAATAGACTGTTCTAGTTCCACGCGCCATGTCTATTGGATGGCAGTTATCAGTTATCTCCTTTTAATTCCCCTCTCCAAGTTCTACACTGCCATAACCAGGTATTGAACTCATAACTCTTTGGGTCCTCTTACTGGATATAGCCAACGCCTTTATCCACTGTGCCATGTGTTCTTAAGGTATATGAATTTCTGGGACTTATAAACTTAATGTTTTCAGCAATCATTTTTACCAGTGGTCATATTGCAATTTTTGCTGTTGTCATTACATTTTTTTACCAGAGCTCATATTGCAATTTTCGTTGCTATTATTGCTTTTTGTCTAGCACTCCTTTTTACTGGTTCCAAATTGTATCCATTTTTATGCTTTGCACGTGGAACTAGAACGGTCTACCCCAGCGAGCGAAAAAAAAGGCTTCAATACAATATTCCAACCACCTGAAGAAGCGTAAAATGGTCGAAAACGTTGTGATAAATATGGCAACAAAGATGAGGACAATAGTCCGAATGATGTAAATAGTATAAAAAAAACATATTTATGATGAAAGTTATTTTTCATATGGTTCCTTAATCTGCCCAGTCACTTATGTGCCATGCGTGATACACGCTTAGTTGACCACGTATCTTTCTGATGAGGCAGATTTTTTCTCGCAGTAGGCTGACATCCCACGCTATAAAATCCGGTCTGTCCTGCTATTTACCTATACCTTGGGGGAGGGGGGCAGAAAAAGAGGTTTCATACTTTTCCCAAGGGTATTGAATGTAATATATACGACTGGAATTCGAACTCGGCTCTCCGATTGCTCAATACGAGCCGCTATCCATTACTCCACTGTGCTTTTCTAGGAACACTCTATAATAAAAAAAGAGGTGAGAACAAGAGCATACCTTGACGTCTACGGCAAAGCAATGCTGAAACGGAAATGTTGAACATTCGAATCGCATACAGGCGTGTATGCGGGTCAACGCTTGCAGTTTTGTTCATATAAATTTCGGGTTTATGAGAAGTGAAGACATGCTAGACGATTTTGCTTTAATTTTCTGAGTCAAAACAGAACAAATTACCCGAGAATCCTTATTTTTTATCAGCAAGTTTGACTTCTTTTTCGGATCGATTCTATGAATAGATAAATGCTACTTAACCCTTTTAGCTATTACCACCGGTTTACCGGTGGTAGAGAAAAAATGACTTAATATCCAGCAACCGGTTGAACTTGCGTCGTGTATTGCTAATGGTTTCATATTTTTCAAGAGTCAGTCAGAAATGCCATAATTTTCTTTTGTCATCGAACGTTAACAAAGAACATACCAGAAAATACCAAAGGAATAACTCGTGCAATTACGTCAACTTATTTCTGGATGACGAGTTCTGACAAAACTTTCCAAACTAAACAAACCAGCGCGCAGATCAGATCAAAGAAGCAAAGCCTGACTATTAATACGGCAAGATATTCAAAGATAAACTGACTGAAGAACATGCAAAGGCTTTACTTGGACTGAGATTGCAAATGGCAACAACATTAATCAAGCCTCAATTCAGGGATTACTGGACAGAAATTTTCTGTCAGAAACGCCTCGTTTCTGAAAAATAATGTCAAGTGACAGGTTTCTTTCCATTAGGATTTTAATTCCTATTATATTAGGTTGGTTCAAAAATAATGTCGTTTTCTCACATATGTTACTATGTAAGAAAACGACAATATTTTTGCACAATTCTAGCCAAAATACAAGCAAGTAAATCAAATTTGACGAAAGAAAAATAAAGTTCACCGACAGATGAAAACTAAAATATATAAAATTCGCTCAAACGATGAAACAAAAAAAGAAAGAAAAGTATTTAAATGAAAAACAATACACTCTAAGAAATGAAAGAAATCGTCTGGAAAACTAGTAGTAGTCCAACATAATGTAAAATAAATGTCGGTCGAAAGCCGAAGATTGAAAAATAAAAATAAATAAAAAAACTGACGAGAAGAAAATTAAAAACGTCAAAAATTAACAAAAGAAAGATTTTCGTTCAAAAGTTTTATTGAAGTATTCTGTTAAATAGGGGAAATAAAAAAATAAAATAAGCTATCAATTAAAAAAAAACAAAACAGAATAAAACAAAACAAATGTCTGATAAGACTTACGTCAGACTAAAAAAAAAAAAAAAAGTAAAAATGGCGTCCAAAGCCGAAGTGAAAACTGAAATAAAAGACTCAAAGAGAAAGGAAATCAAAAGTTCGATTCAAAGAAAATGAATATTGGAAAAATAAGTGAAAATAAATGAACCAAAAATATTTCTGTTTAAAAAAAGTTCATTGTAAGTATAATCCAAAGGATTTAGCTGAAAACGTGCTTCACCGGTTTGAAAAAGTCAAAACACGTCCGTAATCCTTCTTTCCCCAAAGAAAAAAAAAATGCCGGCTACTATATGTGCTTCAGTCAGTTATGCTGATTTTGTCACGCGCAGCTTTTCATGCATTTAATTAGTCCTAAGGCACTACGTAATTTACTTGACCATATATGGCAAAGGTGATTTCGTGCCTCTTTTGTTGGTAAGATAGAACATGTCCCTTACAATTTTGTCTTGGAACTCATAAAAAGTTAATTCATTCATTAACATTAAAAATTATCGTCGGCTAATAATAATTTACCTCTGGCCTAGTTTTAATAATTTTGTTCCATTACAGATATACTCTATCAGAAAATAATTTCACACACACACATATATATATATATATATATATATATACCTTTAGAGAAAGGTGGGCAGACTCTAAAAAGATTGTGCCCAAAAACAACTGCTCGACTCGACGCTATAAGAAACGCTAGAGCTTTATTATATTAGATTATAAAACTTGGTAGGCAGTGACCGACAACTGCTAGTTCTATGATTTTCTCACGCAATCAGTGGCCGTAGTTTGTAGAAAGGCTACACTATATACCTCCAAACGAGTTGAAGATAGCGAGCAAACTAAACACGCCGGAGGGAGGCTAAACTATCCGGCATCATACTAGTTGTCGTGATCGGTCACTGCCTACCATATTTTCTATTTTAACATATTCTATATATATATATATATATATATATATATATATGCAATAAATAGGTCCTTAAAAAGAACTGAGGAGTCTGGCCCTCCTGATTTCAATATGTCCCGTTAGCATACAATTCTCCAAACGTCCTTTTAACTGCAAATTTCTATTTAATCTGGAATCCATTCTAATGTAGATAATTACTCTTCGATACCTAAAATCTATCTACTGTGCCAGGTATTATATTTTTGTGAAGTATTTTGAAATATATATTTCACTCAAACTTTGAGTGAACTAATTTTCCCTTACAGCTAAAAGATTCTTCGAATTTATGTCGGGAATCGTTCGCTTAAAATTCGTATATTCTTGCCACAAACTTTCAAATATCCATATAATTCGCAAAGAATCTCATCAATCCTTTTCGCTAAATTTCAGATAAAGAAAAAAATCCATGCGTGCCATCAAATGCACTCTAATCACCAATCGATCTTAAAAGCAAAGGCGGAAGTATTCGGTATTGATTTGACTAGAAGAATATAATTTCAATTATTTGAATTGTTCTTGCTGATTAAACGCGACACACTAAATGCTGGGCGGTAAAAAGACAATAAATTAAACGCGTATCGGTTAATGTCTGTTAGACGAATTCAATAAAGTCGATGCAGTTCTTCGTAGCTAATGTAATCACGATTGCTGACGGTCGGCTGAGAGATACCTAGCGTGTTTATCGAAACCGACAATTTCAAAGAACGGGCGTCATTAATAGAAATTTAATGAGCTGTATCTTGAGCGGTAAGAATGTATGGGTAAAGGAACTGGTGGAAAGAAAAGAACAGAAAAGACAAATAGAAAACTGTAAATGTACATAATTTTTTTTAATTCAATTCCCCCTCTTTCTCTCTATCTATCTATCTATCTCTGTATATCTATCTCACAAGCTCTCGTTCTCTTTCACACATCATCTCGTTCTTTTTCTATCTCTCCTTTCTCTGTGTGTGTATATATATATATATATATATATATATATATATACAAGCTAAGGAGTAAACTCTCAGCAGTCAATGAAACTCTCACCTTCTCTGTGGATTTTGGAAGACCCTATGTATGGTAACAGGACTCTGCGCAATGCCACACAAGCAAGAGAACACAGCCATGGCTATCAGAAAATTTCTATGACTACATCAGTCCTTATATCTGGCTAGCTAACTCCTCAGACTGCAACCCTCATTATTATTATGTGTACCGTACAGTTGAGCGAGAGACCAACAAAAGTACTTGTAAAACCTAAGATGAACTGAAGGATTATGGCAGGATACAACAACTTAAACAAGGAGCCCGTCAAAACACGTGCCCGAGATTCCGAATCATCTGGCGATTTTATTGAATAAATTGTCGACGTGCCTCATACTAACTCCGAGCGAGTTGCCCCAGGTAGAAATAACTGGAGGTATTCGTGCCAGAGTTGTATCAGAAATCTGGAAATCAATCGGTGAACGATAGCAAATATTCCTCTGGCTATGTCCAGACATTATTGCTATTGCCCAATATGTGGACTTGCATTCAGGTATATAACCTCTAAGTGTAATTGTCTGAGCAAAAGTAACCCTTGATGCTTCAGAATTAACATCCTGCTCCAAAACTTTTACCTTTTTATTTGTGCTTTGCAATTCGCTGTGTTAATACAAGAAATGAATGTCTTACTGGGTTAGGTTGAAACCCATCACAATAAAACATGCAATCCCAGTAACTGTTCTGTTATCTTTCTCCTTTTTGTCATTGGACATATCGTTTTAGCGATATGGATAGTGTAAATTTTGTAGCATAAGTATATATTAGGGCAGTTTCATTTTTCAATTCTTTTAGATAATTAACATTGCACTCAATTCAAAAAAGTCTAATGTAATAAGTAGGTACACAAAATATTAGATTCATAACCTCTACCAATTTATTTTCTTATTTACTTCTAATAGCACCTCAAGAATGTACAGAAATGT
>OZ010595.1:61985547-62043047 GCA_963932145.1 Acanthosepion lycidas
ACCAAATTATGAGAAGCGATATCGAATGCTTTTATTTTTAACCATTTAACTTCAAACAAAGCGATAATATCACGAAGTAGACCTCGGAGTGAAAGACAGTGAGAAGACTTTCAATGGAACAAGAAACCTAATCCTACATAAGAACCAAAAGATAAACATCTACTCCTCTTAAAAAAAACGTGGAGGAGTGTGAATCAGACGATAAGCGAACTTATTTAGTATTACAGAGGAAAAAATAGTAAATAATATTTTATGGATTAGGCGGAGAAAATTGAAGTATAGAGTTTAAGTAGACAAAGAGCAAATAAGGGATAAACCTCGACTGCTGCTCAAAAAAAAAAAGAAAAGAAAAATGACCATTACTTATCTCTTCAGATCAGTGCTAGTAAATACTAAGCAATTAATAAGTAGACTGACGAACTGAAACTGATTTGATTTGTGTGAAAATAAACGCAAAGTCCACGTTTGCAAATTGAATTCAATACGCCAATCTTCTTTGCTCAATGACGATAACCACTATGCTATGCGAACACACAATCGATTTGACAGACACCGGAAAATTATTTAAAATTAAAAATTTCATTAAAATTAATTAAAATATAAAAAAAATGTGTCAAAGAATGAGATTTCAAAGAAAGAACAGGTTATAACGCAAAAATAATGAGTTTTTCCTAATAAAGGCAAAAGAACACCTACCTCATAGGCATTTTTGTATGGTTCTCCACAACATCCTATCTCCTGTTGCTCTTAGCAGTTTTTTTTTCAGTTTGAAAAGATCCTCGCCTACGTTTCGACATCCATTCGCACTCCTTCCTAAATATTTGACCAAGCAAATTCAGCTGTCTTTTCCTGCTTTTGTGTATAAATGTTCTTTCTCTCGCCATTTTCTTTAAGACTACTTCGTGGATTACGCGCCCCGTCTATGAAATTTCCAGTGTCCTACTGAAAAAACACTTTTCCCCTGTGTCTAGTTCATTTCCTGATGCTTAGGGGAATTGTCCAACATTCTCTGTCATATAAGAGGATGGATGTCATATAGCAGTTCCACCCTCTTCTCATTGTTTCTGAAGAAATATTTCTTACTTATTTTTCCTGTACCTCTTTTGTTAACCCAATGCATTTACATTGTCGCTTTCTCTTTGGGTTAGTGCAGAAATAATGTCGGTTTTGACGTTGAAAAATACGTCAAAAACCGACATTATTTTTGCACCAACCTAATACTTAGTGATTATATCTCTGTGACCCTCATCGTGAACTTTTTCTCTTGCTGATCACTTTTACCAGAAAATTCAAAATGCAAAGAAAGAGATACCCCTTAACACTTTGTCTTCTTACATTTAAAATTACAATTATATATAAGATTTTTTGGAACTTTCAAATGACTGAACTTTTGTTTTAATAAATGACGTTTTAATAGAGTCACTTGCTATGTACACTAAAAACAATACGATGTTATCATCTAAAAACTTTTCCTATTATATATTCCTAAAGATAAATATAGAAATTTTATCTCTTATTTTCAAAGAAATACCAGAGATAAAACTATGTAAAATTTAACAAGGAACTTTGAAGATCAGAGGTAATAATAAATTTAAATTAATAATAAATCATTATTTGTACATAGAATATATGCTGAAAATGTACGTATTGTTTATTGAATTAATAAGATATATTTTACTTTTATATACATCTAACTTTGAACAATCGTAGAAAAAGATGATTCAGAAATAACAATAATAATAATAGTAATAATAATAATATTAATCCACTTCATTGTCAAAAGGTAAACCTCTTCGTAGTCGATAGACAAATCTCTTCCTGATCAATACTCCGTATGTACCAAACAAGCTTATATAGACAAACCCCATACACATCAATGGTTTTATAGGTGTAGGGTTAAAAGCTGAAACGTAGGTTTTATCCTTGCTGCCCAGCATCAATGATTTCTAAATAGAAATTACCAAAAAGCATACAGAAAAAATTTTTGACCCCAAATGAAGCTTCTGCAATAAATATAAAATTTAAAATAATAATAGACGAGGGTGATTTAAGAAAAAGAATAGAAAAGAACAAAGAATGAATTTAACAATGTTTCATCATATTTTAACATTATAAACGTCTTATTCAAAGTTTTGAACATAACTTGAAGACATACTATTGAAATATTGTTGAATATTGTCTTGCTTGAATATGTATTTTCTTAAATTACGATCTTCTCTAAATATTGAAAATTATTTGAAAGTTATCGTCAATCATTTTGTGGGATAATAATAATAATAACAACAACAACAACAACAACAACAACAATAATAATAATAATAATAATAATAATAATAATAATAATAATAATAATAATAATAATAGGTGTCTGTATTTCTGAGATGTGGTATTATGTACATTACTTACATTATTCGGACTATTGTTGTCATCTTTGTCGCCATATTTACTACACCGTTTCGGCCGTTTCTTCAGGTGGTTGGGATGTCAAACTGTACCCTGTATTTCGCTAACTGGGGTAGACTGTTCTAGTTCTATGTGCCATGTCTAATGTATATCAGTTATCAGTTATCCTCTGTTAATTCCCCTCTCCAAGTTTTCCACTGTCTTAAACAGGTTTTAAACTTACACTCTTTGGGTCCTCTCACTGGATCTAATCAACGCCTTTATCCACTGTGCCATGTGTCTTTGAGAGGGGAATTAACAGGAGGTAACTGATAACTGACATCCATTACACATGACACGTGGAACTAGAACAGTCTACCCCAGTGTGCGAAATAAAGGGACCAGTTCGACATTCCAACCACCTGAAGAAACGTTGTAATAAATATGGCGACAAAGAAAAGGACAATAGTCCGAATAATGTAAATAGAGTATAATAATAATAATAATAATAATAATAATAATAATAATAATAATAATAAGAAGAAGAAGAAGAAGAAGAAGAAGAAGAAGAAGAAGAAATGTACAAAGTCTCCCCTGTGGTATTAAATTTCCTTAAGCACAGCATGGGAATGGGGAACACCAAACTATACCTTAGTCACACCGGGGGCACTGCCATATCCAACCGTCTGAATATCCGACGTGGAATCTTTCAAGGAGACTCTCTGTCACCCCTTCTGTTTTGTTTATCCTTAATCCCTCTTATACATGAACTGAAGAACAGTAGCTATGGTTTCAAAATAAATAAGAAAATATTCAATCACCTACTCTACATGGATGATCTCAAACTCTTTGCCAAAGACGACAATGAGTTGAAAGGCCTCCTCAATATTGTAAAATACTTCAGTGACGACATAGGTATGGACTTCGGATTAGATAAATGTGCAAAAGTAACATTCAAGAAAGGTAGAATTACAGAAACACCCTTAATAGATTTAGATTTTGTCACAAAGATTAGGGAATTGGAGCATGATGAAGCATATAAGTACCTAGGAATTAGCGAAGGAGATGGCATACAACACCCCCAAATGAAGGAAAAATAAGAAAAGAGTACTACAGGCGTGTACATCTGGTACTAAAAACTGAACTAAACTCAAAAAATAGAATATTAGCCATAAACACATTGACTGTCCCTATGGTGCATTACAGCTTTTATGTCCTTAACTGGACCATAGCTGAAATTAAGCGAATGGACGCCAAAACGAGAAAGCTTCTCACTTGCTATCGCATGCATCATCCCAAAGCTGATGTTGATCGTCTGTATGTGCCCAGATCCGAAGTAGGCAGAGGATTAGTTCAACTAGAACTGTCCTACAAAACTACAACAATTGGCCTCCAAAGATACTTGGCAACTACAGAAGACTGGATGATGGTATGCGTCAAGGAACATGAAAGTAGTAAGCGTCTTTACTCCGTAATGAAAGAAACCAACAAATTCAAAATGGAGTTTCAAATGGGCGTAGAGATGCAACTAAAGCCCAATACAGCGGCTGAAACTGCAAAATACTTAAAAAAGACAGCAAAGACGAATGCAACCGAAAAGATACAGAAGCGATGGCAAGACAAACCACTTCATGGCCAATACTCTGCCCGTATCAAACAAGCTGATGTAGACAAAACCCGTACCCATCAGTGGCTACGCAGTGCAGGGTTGAAAGCGGGAACTGAAAGTTTTATCATTGCTGCGCAGGACCAATGCTTGCTAACTAGGAATTATCAAGCACATATACTAAAATATTGTGTCCGTCCAAAATGCAGATTCTGTGAAAAATATCCAGAACCATTGATCATCTTGTATCAGGTTGCACGATGTTGGCACCCACTGAATATAAAACCTGACATGACAGAGTGGGCCAATATCTGCACTGGAAAATCTGCAACTTCTACGGGAAGGAAACTGAAAGAAACTGGTATGAACACCACCCAGACCCGATTACGGAGATAGGGCCTGTTACAATTCTATGGGACTACACAATACACACTGACAGAACAATCGCGGCCAACCGCTCAGATATTGTTATTAAAGACCACAAACAAAAACGGCGCCTCCTTATTGATATGGCAGTCCCTGCTGACTGCAATGTATCTTTGAAGATATTCAAAAAGCTGTCACAATACAAGGACCTTGAAATAGAAATCTCGAAAATGTGGCATATGGGAACATCAACAATCCCTGTTGTAGTTGGAGCCCTAGGACTGGTTGGAAGAGATTGCAGTAGACTAATTGAAGGAATTCCTGGAAGTCCATGCCTCAAGGAGATAAAAAAAATTGTTCTGACAAGTACAGCCCACACTCTACGAAGGGCTTTATCTATGGAATTTTTTTTTTTTTTTTGTCAGTGGAAAGTGTCATGATGCCACTTCTAACCTTATGTCCCTGGGCGGGACCCGGAAAGAAATGTGTAAACGCCAGAAATAAAAGAAAATAATAATAATAATAATAATAATAATAATAATAATAATAATAATAATATATTCACTCAGATTAGGACAACTTTGCGTTGATACTATAAAACCATTCTGAAGTCCAGGGTGAAATACATCTGGCAAATCTGAGTTTTGATTTTCATAGACTAGTTGACAACTACAGCTATTGAGCCCAGTCTAGTGTGCTATTTAAATTATAAGAAGAGGTGAAGTCTTATCTCTCCTAATGGAATTAATGCGTGACAATAATATCACATGTCAGGTAAATAATATCGCGTCGTGCTTACAAATATAATGGGAAACCATGGGAGAAAGATATATTATCTTATTTGTATATCACCCGTTATGGACATTATTCTCTCCTTGATGCAATAATATATTTCAGCGAAGGGACAGAATAGCTGAAATGGAAACTAATTACAAAGATGCATTGTTCGCGGAGAGAGTTCTATAATGGTACGTCATATACACAATTATGCATACACGTATATACGTGTCACAAGAATATATGCAACAACATTGTGCAAAAAAAGTGGAACCTACCTGGCAATATTTCCTATTGAGACAACTACAGATACAGAGTTATATTTATGAACCAAGTGAGGCCATGTGTTTTTTCCTGTAAGACCTATGTTTGTCTATAAGGGACCTAATTGTTCTCCGGGCTCTAAATCGCAACTACTCTTTGTCGCTTCACCCACAAACATCACATAGCGCCACTCACGTGACGCGCGTGCCTTACGAAAGGGAAGACAGAAAATCGTATTTTGTTTTCCTAAAGTAATTACACATTTATGAATACATTTCTTGACAAAGTTTATTAAAATATTTCTAAGATATTTGTCACCATATATTCTAAACTAATATATATATATATATATATATATATATATATATATATATATATATATTTAGTTCATGGAAAACTACGTAATCCGTATGGGTAGACCCAAGGAGGATAAAATCCAGAGAGATCAATGTAAATCCAGATCAAACGATTTAAATAAAAACACACCACATTAATGTTCCATGTAATAAATTATTTCACCACAGCACTATTAAAGGACTGCGGTTCATCAGACTTTACTTACAAAGGGTGAAACGAAAAATGAAAATAAATTTACACATTTTTGACAGGTCGTATTAAGCATATGTAAATTAACGAAGTGTGGAATTGAGTGGAGAGAGAGAAGATGAGTTAGATGTAATTTAATATTTCTATTCTTTCATACTTAAAATTAATGGAGGAGGTCCACATTTAAACGGTTAACTTAACGGAAGTTATATATTGATATAGAAGGGGTAGAGGAGAAAAAGACATGAAAAGAAAAAAAAGAGAAGGAAGTCATGAGAGAAGTCATGTTGTTTTACTTTGAAAGTGTTATTTTGGGGGTTCACAAAGATTATAATGTTTGATATATATTTGAAAGTTTAAACTGTCTACAAAGAATTTAATTTGATGTTTGTTAGTGATTTAAACTTATCTAAAAACTTTGGGGATTTTTATAAAATAGTCGATATGTAAATTCTCTATATATTTTATATATGTGCGGTGCTTATTGGAAAGTACACTATCTCAGTGATGGAGCTAATATATTTAGTTGAATAGATATGAGATTGTGAACGTCGGTTTCACACTTATATGATCCTCAGGGAAACTGATTTTTGTTTAAAATTTGAGACGATCTTCATAAATAAACGAAATAAAATAACATAAAAAATCTCAAATTTGAAAAAAATACACCAGTTTTTCTGAGGGTCGCATAAGCGTGACACAGAAGCTCAGAAACTTATTTCAATTCAACTAAACACACACACACACACAGATATATATATATATATATATATATATATATATATATATATATGTATATATATATAATTATTTATTTCAAAAAAAATTTATAACATAAATATGTTATAAAATCACTACAAAAATAGCCATTTTGTTTCAACACCCTCGGTGTCTTATCAAGTGATGATGTTGAATGTAATATAAATGGTTTTAAAAGTTTCAAATTAATTAACAGTCCTACGCAAGGGGAAAACGTTGTTACAAAGGTTAGATGGACCAATCAAAACACAAGTATAGGAAAATTCAAAAATCTTGAAATCGAAGTCATGTTATAATATCTATTCAGATGTTTAAAATATGGATAGTATTAAAAAAGAATTTATTCCAACGAATAATTACTAAATTATATGATAAAATTTAATATTAAAATTTAAAACTGCTAATTACAAAATCAAAATTTAACATTTATTCGCTATTAAGTTTACAGCTATAAAATTACTGAGGAGAAATGAAGAAATATATATGTTATTCAATTTCTTCATTGAAGTTACTTTAGCTAATTTAATATCCGGTCCTTTGACAATGTATACATTTTAATCCTCATGGTGTGTGAATGGGGTCCTAAACTCACTCGTAAAACAAACGCAGTCAGATTCTAATATATAAGCACCAAGACATATACACACACAAAAAGAGACAAGACAGAGAACATCTCCACGGTCTGTCATGAAAAAAAAGGGGGGGAGCGGGGGAAAGTTTTTATAACCTATTTATGTTATAAATTTTTTTTTAAAAATAAATAATTATATCTGCTCTACTTTGTATTGAGCACTCTTTTAAGAATAGTAATTGTTGGTTATTGGAATTCATTCCATATACACCAATCATATACTTGGTTATATATATATATATATATATATATATATATATATATATATATATATATATATATATATATATATATGAGTTAAGGACAGATGCCGTTCAAATATTGTTCGGAATCCGACACGAGGATAAAATTTAAAAAAACAAAAACAAATATGAAACCAAATATATATCTAACACATTCCACTTTTATAAAATAATTCGTCTGAGTTTGAGAGAAAAGCTTTACTAAATGTGAAATATGTTACATTGATTTATGTGTCCCATTTGTGCTTTTATTTCATCATATATAAATATATATATATATATATATATATATATATATATATATATATATATATATATGTGTGTGTATATATATATACTGACTGAGAGAGGAAATTTCCCGCCCTTTAGCCATAATATTTCTTTAGATTTGTCAATCAACATTATGATCATACGTGTTTATAGTTGGTACTATTGTACTCAGGGGATCGAAGTTTGAGCTTGATCCTTCTATTTTTTTCGCTGCTGTTACAGTGTAAACATAGCCGCTGCGATTGTAGTGTGCATCAATGAGGAAGAAAGGGATGTGATCAGTTATCTCTGGTCAGAAATTGTATCTGTGTTAGGCTTTCAGCCCTCTTAGAAAGAAAAGTTATTATAATTTGACTTAAAAATATGGAACGTATATACATAACTCTCTGTTTGAGTGTGTGGGCATGTAAATGCGTGTTTAGAAAGCATACGTATAGACATATATCATCAAGTTCTCGCACAATAATTCTCAAACACCGACATTTCGATTACATTGTTTGGAATATAATTCAAGTTGGACGGATTTGAATATTTTCCAGAGTTAAATATGCGTACAGTATTTGGTACACATACCAATGTAAAAAGAGTATAACACTTCAAAACACATACACAGAGACACACAGAGACACACAGACACACACACAGACATATATATATATATATATATATATATATATATATATATATATATATATATATATATATGTGTGTGTGTATGTATAAACGGGCACACACATATATATATGCACACACGCATATATATATATATATATATATATATATATATATATATATATATATATATATAGTTAATGATGTAGGTATATGTCAATGTCGGCGTGAAGAAAATGTCTGACCTTTGAAGTGATTCATACGATCAGTCCTCTTTCTATACAGACTTAAGGACGGACCTGATGGACTAACTATATAAATGTCGGATTTTGAATGGAATAAATAACCTCTAATGGAAATGTCTGGACCAAAAGGAAAGACTATTTACTGTGTTGTCGAAAGAAATGATGACATTTTTGCCGATCTGGGTATTCGCAGCCAAGCATGGTGGCTGGACATGAGACGGCCGACGTTAAACAGGTTAGAATTTTGGCCAATTTTATTTGATTATACGTGCAAACAAAACTCAGGAGATATAAGGTCATGAAAAGTTCTCTATTTTCTTCACAAAGATTGGCTGAAATCCGTGTGAAAATTGGCAGCCTGCAAGTAGGAGTTCGAAGCTGAAAAGTGTTTGGCTTACGAAATAAATTGCCTTTGCATTAAATTTGATAGGCTTTTTGTCATTTTAGATTATACATAAGAAATGTATTGAACAATTCTCGGAAGAGAAGAGATTTAAAGAAATATTATGATTTCAGAATTAATTGGATAAAACTTAAAAATGTCAGCATCCTTGCACACAAACAAACCCATACACATATATGTATGTATGTGACTGTATATATATATATATATATATATATATATATATATATATATATATATATATATATATATATATATATGCAGCAATCCCTCTTTTATACTTGTTTCGTTAAAGATGCTATTAAGTTTTTTATTTAATTATACATTGATTCAATCCTCTTGGAATCATTTTTTATGCAAATATATATGTATGTGTATGTATGTATGTATATATATTTGTATATTTTAGATATGCGATTGCATATGTATGTGTTTATTTACCACTAATATTATCTATCTATCTATATATAGAGAGATAGATAGATAGATAGATAGATAGATAGATAGATAGACGTGTAAACGATGGCTTACACCTGCTTTTCGATTATGACTTTGTAAAGATATAATTTTAAGACATAGTATTCTCAAGTAATGGACTCGGCCAGTTCCACTTTGGAAGCATAACCACCGTGTGCTGAAATAAGGTAGCATTTATTGAGCCACTGAAACCGGAAGTGATATATTCCAATTTGCCTACTCCGATTTGGACAAGTTAGCGAAAGGTAAGGGGTATTAAAATCACACAGGAGAAATTACAATGCACCTTGCAACTGACACGTTTATTTAATCACAACGCACATGCATATATATATATATATATATATATATATATATATATATATATATATATATATATATATATATATATATATATATATATATATATATATATATATAAACACAGATGACTAAATACTGGTTAGCAACGTCCAAATTAATCTTTTTTAAAACGCAAAACTTCGGTGATCTTTTCCGAAAGATCATATCTACTCAAGTGACTTAACTTTAGGTAAAAATTAATACTAGAAATTATGCGTTCTCCAACAGGACACAGTTTCGATTCCTGATGGAGAACATATATTTCCTAAATGTCTCCAACATTCAGGCTGGTAAATGTAATTAATCTTGTTTAATTAAAAAAAAAAAAAGAATAAAAAAAAACATAGCATTTATTTAAATAAAATGTATCTCGAAAAAATAACGTATAAACAGAAAATATATTAAAATTGTCGGACTTATCCATTTCATAATATATATATATATATATATATATATATATATATATTTTTTTTTTTTTAGCGTATTTATTTTTTGGAAACACGCCCAGTGACCGACAGTGACTCAATTCGGCTTGCGAAGAGTCTCGCTATATAGCTATAATAGTCACTGTTTACAAACCCATACCTCAGCCCGAGAGTGTATATATATATATAAAGAATTATAGTCTTAAGGTGTGCTATATATAAAGAAATATAGTCTTAAGGTGTGCTATATTTATATATATATAAACTTCAGTGTATGTGTGTGAGTATGTGTGATTTGAATCAACCCCACTGATATCACTGGTTTGATTGCAATAATTCATAGCTCATTCAAAACCCCTAGAAAATTTAGGCACAGGGAACAATTTTCATTGAACTCAGATTCACGGTTTTCAGATTACGCGAGGTTAAAATATATATTAATATATTATACTAGTCATTATCGTTGATTTCAGGGTTCAAGTGGATAAATTCTTATTTTCTTTTCTATTTTTCTTTTTTATTAAGCTAGCTTAAATTCCGCCATATCGGGCAGTATTTAAGTTAGCTCCTATGAAGGAATCTTGGTTTGGTCATCAGCACAATAGCTGTGGAGGAGTAGGCATCAATAAACTACAAAGACCTCAAAGTTGATCGCTGTATTTAAGTATTGTATTAATGCTTATCCTTACATTTTAAAACTTCAACGATAAGTTTTCTACCCCCAATTAATTTAAAGACGATTTGATGTACGTAGATCCTTATTTTTCGTATAGTTATTTTTATTTCATGCGTGACAGAACAGGGCATAATTTATAATATAAAAGTAATATAATATAAAGATAGTAAAAGATAAATTAGAATTACTTATACATTCAGCATTCAAAATGTTAGAGAAAATAGATAATTATGTAAAAACTATATTATGGAATCTATATAAATAAATGCGACATCGGAACTCAATTCTTCCACGAATTATGAGATTAAAAATCCACGGCTCTATAGAAATTTGGTATTTGTTCGGGCACCCCATCCACGAAGTCGTGTTATAACACAAAGTAGGTTTAATGTGGAGAACTCTAACTCGTACATCCGCGCTAGGAACAAAAAATTTTCGAGCCCCCGCAAACGTTGGTTGCGTTTGCCTCGGTGCGAGTAGCGGTCCCTCTCTCTACTGCAATGAGTGGGTGGTACCTTTGGCAGCCGTTCCCCAGGACCGGCACCTCTCAGTATAATTTTCCTGTTGGGATTCTCTCCTTCCACGGAGCCACTCATGAGCGCACTCTGCTCAATGATAGAGACACCACTGAATAATGGTAAATAGGGTATTGCAAACTAAATTTAGAATAATTTGTATTTACTCAGACGAGGTCAAATTGTGACACAAAGTCGGTTTAATGGAGGGAGCCCAAGCGCGTACACCCTGATTAGGAACGAAAATTGCCCGAGCTCCCGCAACTCTCGGTTGCGCTGGCCTCGGTGCGAGCACGGTTCCCTTTCTCTGGTGCAATGAGAGGGCGGGTTCGTGGGCAGCTGTTCCCTAGAGCTGGGCTACTTTCCGTATAATTTTCCTCAGTTACGACTGTCCTTTGACGAAATCGCCCCTAAGCTCATTCTGCCCAAAGACATAGACGCAACTGACAGATGATAAATAAGGTGTTACAAAGTACTTTAGTGTAATTTGTATTTACTCAACCCAACTCCGAGGTGAGTCGCGTGGGTGTATGAAGAAGATTCCATATATGTATTTGATATTTTTGTTATTAGCAGTTTCTTGCTCATTTCTACACCTTTTCCCACCAAGTCCAGTAACATGTTCATTTAAAATTTAATGAAAAAAATTAACTATATATCCATCGAAATTAATTTCTCTTCGTCTGTTTACGACGCTCCATTTTTCTTTTTGGAAACAAAGTATCCTACACGTTGTAATTTTTAGCAATGAAAATATTTGATTAGAAATGGAAAATTCATATTTCGGTCCAAATATGATAATCTATTTCATTGATTTATGCAAATTAATTTTTGAACATCAGAGATGCTGCCTAAAGCTGGGAAACATTTCTATTTAAAATACTCATGAAGTATGTGCCAGTTAGCAAAAGATAATTACTTCAAACTGATTTTAATAACTTCTCATATTTTTGACGAGCAAGCTATTCTCATTCTTTTCGTGAGTAATCACCTGTACTCAAACAATAATAAGATATAGCCTTTCTTTCATATATATATATATATATATATATATATATATATATATATGTGTGTGTGTGTGGCGTGACGATTGCATATAGCATGAAACAGACTGTCGTCTCTAAGTGTTGACTTCTATGTTCACTTTTATATTTACACACACTCTATCTCTGATATTGAGCACTTTATTCCATAAATATAGCACACCTTAAGACTATATTTGTTTATATATATATATATATATATATATATATATATATATATATATATATATATATATAGCATAATGAGAAGCCACGTATACTATCTTAATATGTATAGAAAAAGTTGCAAATTAAAAAAAATAATGTTTTTTTATGAAAGCATTTATATATATATATATATATATATATATATATATATATATATATATATATATATATATATATATATATATTGATATTTCAGATTGACCTCAATCTTTCTTCAGAAATAACTGTTTGTTACAAATAAATTAAAATTACTGTTTTTTTTACAAGTAGCGTCCGTCGCGAGACGCGGACGTTACGTGATATGGAACGCCATTGTGTTCGAATATTTCTAACGAAAATCCAACGAAAATCTAACGAAAATCTAACTGTAATAATGTTTTAGATGTTGTCAATCTGAAATATCAAATATATATATATATATATATATATATATATATATATATATATATTTTCATAAAAAATTATTATTTTTTAATTTGCAACTTCATATATATATATATATATATATATATATATATAATTTTGTATAATTTTATATATCAACAAACAGAATTAAAAAAAATAGTATGACAAATTGGAAACAAAGATTTTGTGACACGTTCATCCGTTAGGATTTCATAGGATTGGGCTTTACTGATGTTGCAACGTCTACACATATGCACAAAATGAGCGACGTTAGTAGTTTCAACATTTGGGCGCTTCGAAGTGGTGTAATGGTAAGCAAGCTTGTCTTGCTAAAGCAATTACGACTGAGTAGTGAGTTAGATCCTCACTGGGTGCCCCATACTTACGGCCTTGTGCCACATCTAAGCTACGCTCGGAAATTGTAGTTTTAAAAATTTTTGAAAGAATATTTTTTATAGAATATTTTTTTTTTAATCTAGTTAAATTGATCTGTATAATTTTTTTTCCATCCCCTTTTTCCCTGAGGTTCTCACATTGTGACAACAGAAAATATACCAAAATGGGTATATTATAAGATCCTGGACGTAAATTCATCGTGGCTGAACTACCGAACAAGGCACTTTCCACACCATTTTGTCTCAGTGGATTATTTGTTTCAAAGAGGAATATTATTATTATTATTATTATTATTATTATTATTATTATTATTATTATTATTATTATTATTTATTTTCTTTGATTTCTGGCGTTTACACATTTCTTTCCGGGTCGCTCCCAGAGACCTAATTTTAGAAATGGCATCATGGCATTTTCCACTGACCAAGAAATATATATATATATATATATATATATATATATATATATATATATATATATATATATATATATATATATATATATATATGTATTACATAGATAAAGCCCCTTTATATATATATATATATATATATATATATATATATATTACATAGATAAAGCCCCTTTATATATATATATATATATATATATATATATATATATATATATATATATATATATATATTACATAGATAAAGCCCCTTTTAAAGTGTGGGATGTACGCTTGAGAAGAAATATTTGTATTTCTTTAAGGCATGGGTTTCCAGGAATACCTTCAATAAGTGTATTGGAATCTTTTCCAACTTATCCGAGGGCTCCAACTACAAAATGATTGTTGATGTTCCCATGTGCCACATGTTTCAGATTTCCATTTCAAATTCCCTGTATTTTGATAGGTTTTTGAAGATTTTCAAAGATACATTGCATTCTGCAGGGACTGCCATATCAATAGGGAGATACATTTTTGTTTGTCGTCCCTAATAACAATGGCTGGCCAGTTAACTTTGAATGATTGCTCTGTCTGTGTGTATTGTGTAGTCCCATATAATTGTAACAGGTCCTATCTCCGTAACCAAGTCTGGGTGGGGTTCATACCAATTAATTTCAGTTTCCTTCCCGTAGAAGTTGCAGATTTTCCAGAGCAGATTAGCCCACGCTGTCATGACAGATTTTATATTCAGTTGGTGCCAATACCGTGTATTCTTATACAAGATGATCATTTGTTTCGAGATATTTATCACAGAATTTGCATTTGGGCTAAACATCATCTCAGTGGATTATTTGATTAAAAGAGAAACATATTATTATTATTATTATTATTATTATTATTATTATTATTATTATATACAATATGTTATTTTTTGTTCACACGTGTTGGAATGACTGCCACTGTATTTATTTTATTTTGTTATACAGACTAATTTAGTTCTACTAAATAAATAGTTTGCCTCCTTTAATATCCTTTCAAAAATTAGTCTTCTTTATGTTACGGATACAAAATACATGAATTCCTAAAAGTCCCAACGTGAAGAACATTGTAAATTTATCCATGTTAACTTTGCATTCAGGTTCTTGCAACATTTTGCATTTCTTTCCTTATTTTATACTATTAAAATGTGAGAGGTTTTAACAACGAAAGTGAAGGGAACAGGAAAATAATAAATTAAAAGAAATCGGGTAGATTATATACTAAATCATATATTAAAAAAATAATTTAAAGTTTTCATCATACTCATTTGGAGTCAAATCAACGTAAACATCACATTCTGCTTTTTATTCAGACCGAATTTGTTTATTTCTTCTTTTATCATTTTTTGTCATTCAGCCTTGTATTATCATGGATGGAAACTGTAGAATAACAATAGAATAAACAGCACTTACCGGCGTAAGGGTCCCAGCTAGCGTCCAGCTGGCAGACAAAAATAAAGCAGGTCAAACCCTGCAAACTGACTGGAATCAAGCTGGTATTTATACAGAAATACCTCCACTCATGTACCAGCAGCCAATCACGACCCAAGCAATGGACTATCCCACTTGAGCACAATGAGAGGCTCCATGTCACAATAAATAGCTCTCTTTCTCAAGGTGGAGTGTCAATTCCCTCAACATGTTCCACAACTGAGTGTTTATCTTCACAACGTGATTGTTCAACAGAAACAACATTTTCCTAAAGACAACTCAGGTTGCTTTTTTTCAAGAAAAAAAAAATGGACATGTTACAGCTGCTGGAGGTACAATTGTGCAGTCAGTTTTTAAATGTGCTTCAAGAACTATCAATGAAAAAATACAGAAACCGCCAATTATACACACAAAATAAGCATTTTTTTTTTATTGAGTACAGCTTTTTTTTATCTGTTGTTGTGATACACGCATATCAATAAATTTTAAGTTAAGCATTAACGTACGTTAGTTTACTCCAAATTACTACCTACCTGACCCATATGATTAGTAGTTACGATCATACAGTCGTCATGAGACCTATTCGTACAAGCGGTTTCTACTTGAGACACGACCTAATAGAAGTGAATTATCAAGTGAGCTCTCAACTTTTAAAATTAATAGAAATGTTATTTTTCCCATTATTTTACTGCATTTATCAAATCTCATTTAGAGCAATGCTCTTCTGTTGAGCGTAAAGCAACTTTTATAAATTGTAAAATATAATAATGATAAGACGACAAATGATGTCGTGCGAGAATATCTTGCCGAAGGCATCAGACACGAATCAAACGTCAAATAAATTAATGTCTTTGCCAATGCGTCGTGACGTTCAACATTTGGACATTTCATTTGTTTTACAATACGGTACATTTCGATTCTCCTCCTTTGACGTCTGTTATATTAAGAAAGTAGACAGAAAACTCAGTCATTTGATAAACTGTCGATATTGACTTGACCATTATCTAATATTATGGTTACAAAATAGGTATCCTAACCAAATGGCTTACAAGTTTGTAACAGACAATTCATAAACAATGATTAGTTCTATAGACTTTCTAAAGAGTAGCTCTTAAACACAATAAGATATTCTGCTTTATAGAAGATCATTAGAAATACAATTTGTATATATTGTGAAATTCTAGGTAGTAAAAGAAAGCGTGAAGGAAGAATAACAATACTCTTCAATGTGACGTATCACTGATCATCGCTCCCCACAATTTCTTGCCCAGTGTAGCTCTTAATAAATTTTATCTCTCCAATACCCTCTACTTCCATCGATTTACATAAGATCGTTAGCTACGTTATGCATTGTTTTCCGTTGTACCTCCTGCTTTCCGTCTGTGAGTATCAATTTTTCCAAGCCTTCTTTCCTCCGGAGAAGGCATATATTTTTTCTGAAAAGATTTCTTGAATATTCAGGCTGGCAGATGTAGTTGGATAAAAAAAAACACCTTTTAATTAAATAATACAATTTAATAAAACAAAATAAAAAAGAACATAAGAAGCAGAACTTCTACTCGAATGTGGGTTTCTATCAAAAATAACGTTTAAACAAAATCAATTAAATATAACAATATGTTGTATTTGATCCATTTGTTAACACACACACACACACACACACACACACACACACATATATATATATATATATATATATATATATATATATATATATATATATATATATATTGTTGGATTGATGTGAGTATGACCCTGGGTTTCACGCTTTTGCGATCGTGAGACAAACTTTGTCTGACGATAGCAAAAGCGTGAAACCGAGGGTCACAAAATCACATCAATCCAACCAAATATGTTAGCTCTATCTCTGATATCTAATAAGTACCGCGCATATAATATATATATATATATATATATAACAGTGACTATTATAGCTAATATAGCGAGACTCTTCGCAAAGCGAATTGAGTCACTGTCGGTCACTGGGCGTGTTTCAAAAAATAAATACGCTAAAATCCACCTGCCGTGTGCCGACGGCTTAGTGGTAGAATCTCCGACTGACACCAACTCAGTCGGATTTCGATACTAGTTAGAGGCAACCGGATGTTTAGCCACACTGATGAGCTGCGTAACAGTCTGTCTGTGGATGACGTTATATATATATATATATATATATATATATATATATATATATACATACATACCGATTTCCTTTGTCGGGTCATTTACCTTTTTGTTCAGTGACTTTTCTATTCATTACTAATTTGCCGGTATACCTTATTTTACACCTAAGATCTTCAAAAATACACTGAACCTTGACATTCATATTTTGTAATCTTTAACACATGGTTATTATCAATTGAAAGGAACGCAGAATCGATCAATTGATTTATACGTTCCCTATGATTTATCACCCCATTGCAGGTTATTTAAAGACAAAGCATACATTTAGTTCATAATGTTGATTTTATTTTAGATAATAAACGTTTAGTTATACACGTCTTACTAATTAACTCATAGATAGTGGGTGAGGTAGTGGATTCATGCCTTTTTCAAATGTATTTGCCCGTACGTGAACATAACAAACCCAACGGGAATTGGAACTCGGTTCTATCTCATCACCCGCACATGCATGTTTCCAGCACTTGGTATTACCAAGCAGTCCCCCATCTATATACTATATCTACGTTGCTTCACTTCGGAGATCTTACAGAAACCGGTGTTGCAACCTGACATGACCCTATATAATCGAAATTCAAGTAGAGTGTAGATTGTATATAATGTATAAAAAAAAACTAGAATATCTCTTATATTATTCTATATCTCATGGTTGGCGTTTGAACACCGGTAAAATCCCAGGCTTCAAATGTTAATATTTAACGTATCTAGACAAATTTTGTAAGGACAGGCTTTACTTATATTCAAGATTATGTCAAAATAGGTACTGTATGGAAGATTTTCGGATATTTTTGGAGCAATGATAGTTTACTCTGAACAATTCATACGTTGTTTCGCGTAAAACGAATTTGGATCCAAAGTTTAATATAACTACTTTCTAGGGACCCCTATATGTAACATTTTCTTTACTCATTTATCAATTACAACGATATAGTCTAGACTTTTCCAATTCTATTTTCGGACGTTGGCCAACTGCAATCCAAATACCCATGGTTTTAGACAGTGCAAAAGTTAAAACTTATAGAGAAAACAAAAACTTAATAAGCAAATTTAGAAAATCAAACAATATATATTTTTTTATCAATTTGACATGTATTATAGACGGAAATATAAAAGTGCGTACGTAGTGTAGCAGTGATTAATTTTGACGGTGGAATCGACGTACCCATTTCAAACCCCAGTCAAATTTGATGTGTTCTCTATCACAAAAATACTCATTATCGATCTATATTTCTGAGATGAGGTATTATATACATTATTTACATTATTCGGACTCTTGTCCTCATTCTTGTCGCCATATTTATTTCAACGTTTCGGCCGTTGTACGCTCCAGCCTTCTTCAGAATACATGACCCAGTGGATAAAGGCGTTGGTTAGATCCAGTGACAGGACACAAAGAGTGTGAGTTCAATATCCGGTTAAGACAGTAGAGAAATTTAGAGGGAAATTAACAGGAGGTAACTGATAACTGACACCCATTAAACATGGCACGTGGAACTAGAACAGTTTATCCCTGTGAGCGAAATAAAGGGTTGAGTTCGACGTTCCAACCACCTGAAGAAGGCCAGAGCGTACAAAGGCCGAAACGTTGTAATAAATATGCCTATAAAGATGAGGACAAGAGTCCGAATAATGTAAATAATGTACAAAAGTACTCATGAGAAATATCTCTAGCGAACTCTTCTCTAGGGTCTGACCATAGCTTTATGAGCGAAAATGTATGTCAAATTCTTTGGAATTCATCAATCGTTGTGGTAGCAATAGTCACAAGCCATCATGAAGAAGGTTCTGATCACACTTGCCTTGTCCAAAACTGTTGATCACGCCAAATTGTGTGCTCTCTCCCAGAAACTCAAAGATACGTTCAACATTGTCGTTGTGTAAAACATACATTGACTCTTTAGGATTTGAAGTGATACAAATGTGACTGACCTACTCATTCTTGGAGATGAGCACAGTCAAACAAGAGATACCAGTCATTATCATTAAATTAGATGTACGAAAAATAGCAAATTATGCTATGTTCTCCAGCCTTGGTTGGCAACCATGCTAGCTGAAGACCAACTAAGCAGAATGTGTATAGGACTGACAATTCGACACCTACATTCTACAGAAGCCCAAACAGCGTCACCTAATGTTGTAAAACGGAGGTATTATATTCCAGAGGTAAGTTTAATGGCGTTATCAAAAAGATAATTATTACACGCTTAATTTTTTTCGGCAGGTGAACAGAGATGATGAAAACAGAAAGGATAAGGATACTAGACAAAAAACAATAATTAAATACATTTTTTATTAATGTTTATTCCTCTTCGCTTTCATTGACTCAAGCGAAAATGTCTAGGACTTAATCACTAACAGCAAAGGTTATATCACACAGCATTAGAATAAAGATATTTACATGAAACAGTTGAAAAAGCCACCTGTGAAATGAGCAATAAAAATAAAGTAGAAACTTGACTGTTCGTTTTGTTAATTCAATGCATCGTCTCCGGGCAGAGAGACTTATATAAGTCACCAAGGAATACAGACATTTTGATCTCGACAGAAGTTAGCATCATAGAATTATACGGCTATTATATAAATATTCCTCTTTCTGTTGCTGCCGACATCCTGATCACAATTTCTCTCCAATTCAATCCTCTTGTTCCTGAGGCAAACTTAAAGCCACCTTTGAGAAAATAACATTGTAAATCAAAAGTACTCGAGAGACAGCCATATTGGTGAGATGTAAAGTCGACATTGTTTACTACAATGTCGCCGGCTAGCGCTCAAAGTTCATTACCAATGTTTTGGCGTCTATGAAAGAAATCCCGTTGTGGCTGTGTCGACAGGGAGAAAGGGCTATTGATGGATTGGTATAGGCAGCTGAATATGTGGTCAGGAGTAGGACACACACAATGCTTGGTGTAGTCGACGATTTGAGAATAAAATTTCTATCTCACCGCGATCAAATAAAGAACAAGTTTAAAATACTCGTTCACTTGATTACAACCTATTGCAGCTCAAGTCCTTAACCGAATAAATTTAATAGAGTCTAGAATGATCTTGATAAAATTAACTTCATGTATTGATATGCAAAGCCGTTAATAAAATAAAGAAATATGCTCTTGAAATAGTGCAATTTTAGCACGGTTATCTTTTAGCTTAATTATTCATGGTTATAAATCAAATACATAGAAGATGCATAATAAATGTGAACTCGTATCTGCCTGCAATTGGCAGTGTACATAATAATGAATTTGTTTGTGCATGTTATAGAAATTAGCAAATTAGACCAGCCGCTATTTTTAACGTAAAGAATTGGATACCCTCAAGTGGGGTAGTCCCATGTGACATCTCTTCAAGACTTGGGCTCAGTAAATCAACTCTCCAAGTATCTATTCACCTATGCTGTGGCCAGGTATGGAAGTGGGTACAAGCGTTGTAAGAAGTAATCCAGTGACTTGCCCCAAGGATTTGAGAGTGCAATACATGGCCACAGCAGACATGAACAAAATTTGAGAGTTAAGTTACTTAAGGAAAAAAACCAAAAAAACTGAGATTGAGATATCCAGAAAAAGGCGTGGCATGTGGAAATAGAACAATCTACACCTGTGGACGGAATGAAGGGTTCGGTTCGAAATTTCAACGTATATCACCTGAAGAAGACCGGAGCGTACAACGGCCGACATTTCGTGAATATGAGGATAAAAAATGAGGGCAACAATCCAAAACGTGTAAATAATGTAAATCATATCTCGTTATCGATTTTTACGTATATTCCTTTCTAAGAATGACTTGTATAGGGAATTTTAATATACAACCTCCACTTTAGCGGTCGAGGAGAAATGAATTCTGTATGTCTATTTGTATCTATATATCTTAAAACGTAAGTAGAAACCTCCATAGCGCATGTTTATTTTTCAAGGCGGTTGGGATTTTTTTTTTCATTTCACTCCTTACAATATTTTTGTCCTGATTTGTATTGTTTCTTATTTAGCTAATTATTGTTAAATATTAAAAAAAAGGTAATATAGAATCATGTCAAATACTTCAATATATAATTCTCACGCCAATATGGGTCCAGCTATAATCAGTTTGTTCTCATAACATTAACAAAATACAATATTTCTAATTAAGTTCTAATATACCTGAGCGGTTAACTAACATGGATTACCTATCCCCAGTAACCGACGTGCGTAAACGAATGCGTTAAGAATAACGCACCTTTATATATATATATGTGTGTGTGTGTGTGTGTGTGTGTGTGTGTGTGTGTGTGTGTGTGTGTTTGTTTTCTTAGACTACAGCTGTTTTTGATCTTTTACTTTTCAGTAATTACTTATTTTCATTATTTTCTACTTTGATTTCTGTTGTATACACATTTTCCCCCGCATCCCAACCAGAGATCTAAGGACAGAAATTGTTTGTTAATATGTTCCACTAATGATTCTTGCACAAAGAATAAGAAAGGATCACACACATTTCGCATGCATAAAGCTTCTCATAATGTGTGAGCTGTACTTGCAAGTACATTTTTTGTATTTCTTTAAGGTATGGGCTACCAGGTAATTTTTTCTGTTCCAATACAACCGACGGGCCCAACTCCAACTTGAATTATCGATGTTCTCATGTGCCACACTTGCGATATTTCCAGTTTAAGACCCTTTTATTTTGATAGTTTTTTTTAAGATCTTCAAAGATACATTACAGTCTCCAGAGTTTGTCATGTCAATAAGAAAGTACATTCTGTTCTCGTGGTCTTTCATCATAAGTTTGATTGCTCTGTTTTTGTGTACTGTAAAGTCCTATAAAATTGTCCTACCTTCATACCAGTTCTTTACAGTTTCATTCCCGTAATCGTTTCATATTTTCCGGTGGAGATATTGGCCCACTTTATCATGCCAAGTTATATATACACACACGGTGCTAACACTGTGCATCTTGATGGTTTTTTTATCAGGATATCCACTGAATCTGCATCAGGGGTCAACACAATTTTCAGTATGCATGCTTGATAAATTCTAGTTAGCAAATATTGGTCCAATTCAGGAAGAATTAAACATTCGATTTCAGCTTTTAACCCTAGACGATGTAACGAATGATGGGTACGAGGTTGGTCGACATCAGCGTGATTGGTACAGAGAGGGTATTGACCATGAATCGGCTAATTTTGCCATCGTTTCTGCATCTAGTGTATTATATTATTATTATTATTATTATTATTATTATTATTAGTAGTAGTAGTAGTAGTATTAGTAGTAGTATCACCATCATCATCAGCATTATTATTATTTTTATTTTCTTTGATTGCTGGCGTTTACACATTTCTTTCCGGGTCCCGCCCAGGGACCTAAGTTTAGAAATGGCATAATGACACTTTCCACTGACAAAAAAAAAAAAAAAATTACATAGATAAAGCCCTTCGTAAAGTGTGGGCTGTACTTTTCAGAACAATTTTTTGTATCTCCTTGAGGCATGGACTTCCAGGTATCCCTTCAGTTGGTCTACTGCAATCTTTTCCAACCAGTCCTAGGGCTCCAACTACAAAAGGGATTGTGGATGTTCCCATATGCCACATTTTCGAGACTTCTATTTCAAGGTCCTTGTATTTTGACAGATTTTTGAATATCTTCAAAGATACATTGCAGTCAGCAGGGACTGCCATATCAATGGTTTTTCTTTGTGGTCTTTAATAACAATATCTGGGCGGTCGGACTTGATTGTTCTGTCAGTGTGTATAGTGTAATCCCAGAGAATGGTAACAGGTCCTATCTCCGTAATCGGGTCTGGGTGGCGTTCATATCAGTTTCGTTCAGTTTCCTTCCCGTGGAAGTTGCAGATTTTCCAGTGCAGATATTGGTCCACTCTGTCAAGTCGGGTTTTATATTCAGTGGGTGCCAACATCGTGCAACCTGATACAAGATGCTCAATCGTTTCTGGATATTTATCACAGAATCTGCATTTTGGGGTGACACAATATTTTAGTATATGTGCTTCAATTAGTTAGCAAGCATTGGGCCTGCGCAGCAAGGATAAAACCTTCAGTTTCCTCTTTCAACCCTGCACTACGTAGCCACTGATGGGTATGGGATTTGTCTACGCCAGCTTGTTTGGTACGTGCAGAGTATTGGCCATGAAGTGGTTTATCTTGCTATCGCTTCTGTATCTGGTCGGTTGCATTCGTCTTTGCTGTCTTTTTTAAGTATTTTGAGGTTTCAGCCGCTGTATTGTGCTGTAGTTGCATCTCTACGCCCATTTGAAACTCCATTTTGGATTTGTTGACTTCTTTCATTACGGAGTAAAGACGCTTACTACTTTCATGTTCCTTGACGCATACCATCATCCAGTCTTCTGTAGTTTCCAAGTATCTTTGGAGGTCAATTGTTGTAGTTTTGTAGGACAGTTCTAGTTGAACTAATTCTCTGCCTCCTTCGGATCTGAGCTCATATAGACGATCAATATCAGCTTTGGGATGATGCATGCGATAGCAAGTGAGAATCTTTCTCGTTTTGGCGTCCATTCGCTTAATTTCAGCTATGGTCCAGGTATGGTCATTAAAGCTGTATTGCGCCAGAGGGACAGCCAATGTGCTTATGGCTGATATTCTGCTTTTTGAGTTTAGCTCAGTATTTAGTACCAGACGTACACGTCTGTAGTAATCTTTTCCTATATTTTTAATTCATTTGGGCGTGTTGTATGCCATCTCTTTCGCTGATTCCTAGGTACTTATAAGCTTCATCATGCTCCAATTCCCTAATCTTTGTGACAAAATCTAAATCTATTAAGGGTGTTTCTGTAATTCTACCTTTCTTGAATGTTACTTTTGCACATTTATCTAAACCTAAGTCCATTTTATTATTATTATTATTATTATTATTTATTTATTTATTTATTTATTTTCGCTGCCGCCGCTTAGATCTCACCATTTTTTTCCATTTTCATCTCTCTCCCCATTTCTATATTTGGTGTCATGTTTATATATCTATCGCTTGCTTATATGTCTGTCGCTACATGGCCTGGCATGTTTATATGTCTATGTATTTTCAAATGACATTAATTTCGCTTTGCCGTGTCGTCAGTTCAATTTGCAAGAATATCGGAGATAAAATATAAACTTAATTCCAAAGATTGATTTCGATGAGAAAGAAGAAGAAATGAACGAATTAACATTTTTTTTAATAATATTCCTTGTTTCATTCGGAAATATATATTGCGGACAATTGTTCTAATTAATGATATTTGAAAGGAAATTAAGGACACTGACATAGAATTATTTCAGACTAGTGAGGAATGAATATGTTTGAAATTGAAAAAGAACACTGAGAAAAAACCCCTGCATCATTGTGTAGAGAAAACTATACCCTAAAGATTGAATTTAAAAATCAAGTCATCCCATAAGTTCTGTCCAAATTCTAACTTTTTGTTAAAATGAACGAAATTTAAAGAGTATTATTTTATAATGTCTTATGGAGCTGAATATTATTTTTCTGTTTAGATGCATTTAAACCGATCAAATTTTATTTCAGAGAACAATAAAATTGGATTTTGCTTTAGTAAAACCCTGCTAACATGGAAGTACCCAAGAATCATTTGAGGGACATAATGCTTTATGAGTTCAAGAAAGGAAATTCAGCAGCCGAAGCGGCTAGAAACATTCACTCAGTTTATGGAGAGGAATGTGTGAATGAAAGAACTTGCAGAAGATGGTTTGCAAAATTCAGAGGGGGAGATTTCACCCTTGGAGATGAAGATCGAACAGGACGTCTAGTTGAGTTTCATGAAAAGCTTCTTGAAGTAGCCCTTGAAGAAAATCCTGCTTTATCAGTTGAGGAATTGGCAGTGGTTCTCAGTTCAAGCCATGCAACTGTCCATCGTCATCTTCAACAACTTGGAAAAGTTCCTAAACTTGGAAAATGGGTGCCTCATGAATTGACTGAAAACAACTTCAAATCCCGAGTTGACATCTGCTCTTCTCTCCATTCTCGACAACTTGTTTCATCTTTTTTGGATAGACTTGTGACTGGCGACGAAAAATGGATCTTTTATCAAAATGTTAAGCGTCTTAGACAGTGGCTTGGTAAAGGGGAAGGACCCCGGCCACAGCCGACAAGGGAACTTCATGGGCAAAATGCTCTTCTTTCAATCTGGTGGGATCACCAAGGAATAATTCACTTTGAATTCTTACCACCTAATGCAACAATTAATGCTCAAATATACTGACCGCAATTAGAGTGTTTGAACCAAACTTTGAGGAAAAAAAGACCTGCTCTAGTGAATCAAAAAGAGGTGATGTTTCATCAGGACAATGCGCGACCCCACAACAGCAAGAATCACGTCACAAAAGATCGAAGAACTTGGTTGGGAGAAAATTCCTCATACACCTTATTCTCCCGATCTTGCTCCTTAAGACTACCATTTGTTTCGTAGCTTACAGAATAATTTGGAAGAAACAGCTTTTGTAACTCAGGAAGAGGTTAAAACTGACATTTGTGAGTTCTTCGAATCAAAGCCAAAAGAATTTTACAGTAATAGAATTAGTAAGCATGTTAATAGATGGAAGGAAGTCATAGATAATCAGGGAAAATACATTGTTGATTGAATCTGTAATTAGATGTAACATTTGGTCACTTGTTTTCTTTATTCAAAATTCGGACAGAAATTATGGGATGACCTGATATATAAATTTATAATTATCTCAGTTTATAATGAAAGTGCTATATGGTATAACAAAATACACAGATATATAGATAATGACTGTGACATTATATAGATATAGGAACCGACACCTCAACCTCGAAACATTTGTAATTGTTTCCGTTTTGTTTTGGCTTCTATGTCGCTTAAAAAAATTCTTGAAACAAGAATTCGATTTAATTTTATACCTTTGAAAATTCAGTAATTTTACCCGACGTTTCCTGTTGATACTCTTCGAATGTTCCTATTTTCTTATTCCCCTTTCTATATTTTCAAGTATAATATGCCTCAGGATGTTGGGGATTAAAGCTTTCCCCAATATTCTATCTCTTTAAACTCTAAACACATTTTGAGCCTTTCTATTTTTGAAGTTCCTATTCTGCCAACCACATTCACAAGTTCGTTAGGTAGATTTATTCTCTATTCCTTTTGATCCTATTGACATCACTACGCTCTCTGAGTGTCAAATTCCACAAACCTCCTTTTCTCATTACGCCTATCAGATATTTCAATTGTCACTTAATATAAGTGTCCAGTTGTTTCCTGTTTCCTCAAAATTTGCTCTTTTCTAACAGGTTCCCTTCCAGAGAATTCTTCGAATCCTTCTGCAAAAGTAGGTCGCCGTTGTCTTAATTCTTTTCTTCATCTGTAAAGAAATTCTAATCTTCATAGACATACACACTTCCTCCACTCGTTAATTAATGCAAGTTGCTTCGTTTGGTTTGTTTGGTTTGTTTTCTGTTTTACGGCATATCAACCACAATAGGTTTTTTAACGATGACTATTTTTATTGCTGGTAATATTTTCCTTCAAAAATCTATTTCTGGCAATATTTTTCCTTCAAAATCTATTGCTGGTAATATTTAAAAAAAAAAATTATAACTGGTAATATTGTTTCCAGAAATGTATAACTGGTAGTATTTTGTTTTACAAAAATGTTTAAATTCTTTTTATGTTTTACGGTATATCAACCTCAGTGGGCTATTTCATGCGGAGAATTTTTATTACTGGTAATATTTTTCTTCATATATGTATTGCTGGTATTTTTATTCTTTCAAAAATATATTGCTGGTAATTTTTTTCCTTCAAAAATGTGTAGCTTGTAATATTTTTTTCAGAAATATATAGCCAGAAATTATTTTTTTTCAAAAATATACAGCTTGTAATATGTTTTTTTTTCAAAAACGTTTGGTTTGATTTTTGATTTAAGGCATATCACCTTCAATGCGTTATGTAATGCCAACAAGATTTTTATTGCTAGTAATATTTTTTCAAAGATTTATTTCTGGTAATAATTTTCTTCAAAAAATTATTCTTGGTAAAAATTTTTTACAAATTTTTTCTGGTAATAAAATCTACTTTTACACTTTCATAGTGTTTTGACCACAGTTTTTGGCTTAACTATTTGCCCATAGCTGGGACCCCCAAGAGGTGCTACCACCTGGGGACATGGTGAACCTGGGAACACCAGCTATTAAAAGATAGTCCCATGATTCTGAAAAACCTGATTAGATGCCATGCTGTTGGACGTAGTTTATCGTCTTCCCCAGGACGAGGATGTGGTTTATCGTCATGCCCAGCACGAACAAATTGCTTCGTTTCTTTTGTTTTTTTGTTTTTTTTTCTTATTTATTTTTTTCTTACGCGACTTGACTGCTTTTTTGGTTTCTTTATTCCATACTCTTTTAGCGCCGATCATTTCTTCGAGCGCTTTCGTAGTCATCTTGGCTTTTCAATTGAATATTTACCCACATCATGTAATGGTATTTCCTGCAACTTTTCACTACTGTTTCTCCCTCTCATCAGTTCCACGTGTTATATTCATGACCGGGTTTTGATTCCGCATTCCATTTAGATTTGATTGACTATTGAAAACGTTGTCTATTGCGAAGAGTCAGATGAATGTTGTAAATTAGCAACGATCTTAAATGTGTTTCCAGGCCATGAAAAGCGAAATATTACAGTCCCCGTTAGCATCGCACATACGAATAGTGTAGACAATTGAGAATTGGCTGGGGAGTGTCATGGTTATATGACTACGGTTTTTCGAATGACACTGATTTTGATTTTCCGTGTCATCAGTTCAATTTGCAAGAATATCGAAGATAAAATTAAAAAAAAACTAATTCCAAAGATTGATTTCGGTGGACAAAAAGAAGAAATTAACAGTTTTTTTTTTAAATATAATATTAGTTGGTTCCTTCGGAAATATAAGCTGCAGATGATTGCTTTAATTAATGATTTTGAAAGGAAATTAAGGAGATTGGCATAGAATTACTTCAGATAAGCCACGAATGAATAAGCGGGAAAAAGATAAAGAACATTGAGAAAAAACATATGCATTATTATACAGAGAAAATATATAGTAATGAAGGAATTAAAATATATCAGTTTATAATTATATTAGCTGATAAGATAAGTACTGCATGACACAGCACAACACAACACAATACATATACATACTGATTGCCACATCATACGCATATAAGAACCGCTACTTCAACCTTGCTTCATTTGTGATGGCCTCCGTACATTTCTTCGGAATCTATGACCTATAAGGTGATTCTTGAAACCACCATTCGATTTCATTGGTATAAGACATACATGAGAAATAAACAGTCTATTAATGATTCGGCTGATTGAATATACATGCTCTACAACTTATCTTTATACAAGAATATGCATCTTGAATCAAGATTATCATTTGTAAACCTTGCTGAAAACAACACAGGTATTGTCAGCATGAGGATAAGTTTTGGCTTGTTTGGTTAGTTGTGTTTTACGGTATATCAACCTCAATGGATTATTTAATGCCGAAAAGGTTTTTATTGCTGATATTATTTTGAGTTTTCAAACATACATTTTTTTATAATATTAAAATATTATTATATAATTTTTTCCTTCAAAAATCTATTTCTGGTAATAATTTTTTCTAAAAAAAGTATACCTGGTAATATTTTTTCCTCAGAAATGTGTTGATGGTAATATTTTTTCAAAAACGTATTGTTTGTAATATTATTTTTTTTTCAAAAATATAATGCTGGTAATAGTTTTTTTACTACAAAAATTTATTTCTGATAATATTTTTTTTACAATGTATTCCTGGTATTAAAACACATTTTTACCTCAGATTCGGGGTTAACTATTTGCCCATAGCTGGGACCCTAACAGGTGCTACCAGTCGGGAGTCAGAGTGAACCTGGGAACACCAGCAATTAAGAGGTGGTTCCACTTTCCTCAAAAAATCCTGATCAGAGACCGTGCCGATGGAGGTAGTTTATATTTTTGCACAGGACGTGGATGTAGTTTATCGTCAAACCCAGGACACATGAGGATAAGTTATGTTGGAATAGTTGATTGGTTTCTTGTTGTTATAATGATGTTTCCGATAGTTTAATAAACCTTCCCTTGACATCAAAATGTGCTCAAAGGACCACCTTTCCAACGGTATATTAGCTGGCAAATCAGAGTGCCTCTTCATACATCATGCTTGATCTGAACATGTCATTTATCCCATTGGTCCTCAAAAGCATTACCTCCCTTTCTCATAACGTCATTTCTTCAGAAGATTACACATCCATAAACAATGTATTCAGGTTATCCTCCAAATTGTCTTTAAACCTCTTTCTTGTGTTGTGGAAGCATTCCTGTCTTCAGCACTTTGTAAAAAACTTGTTTGGCAATCCTGTTAAACATGCATAATTAAATGTTGATTGTCTCATCGTCACATAGGACTGCCGTCTTGTCCATCAGCACCTGGGTATGACGATAAACTTCATACGCGTCCTGGGTAAGACGATAAACTACGTCCGACAGCAAGAACTCTGATCAAAAGGTTTTGAGGTAGGTGGAACCCTCTCAATTGCTGGTGTTCCCAGGTCTACCCTGACCCGGTGTGGTACCGCCTATTAGTGTCTCAGCTTATGGGCAAATAGTTAACTCCTAAACTTGTATCAAAATACTATGGTAAAAGTAAGTTTCAATACAAGAAGTACTTTCTTGTAAAAAATTATTATCAGAAATATATTATTACCAGCGATACATATTTGAAAAAAAAGTATTATCAGCTATACATTTACTGAAAATATATTATAATATATTAATAATAGATTTTTGAAGAAAAAATATTATCAACAATAGACTTCTGAGAAAAAAATATTACCATCAATGCATTTTTGGAAAAATACAAGCAGTAAAAAAATTTGTTGGAATTAAATAACCTTTGAGGTTGTTATGCCGTAAAAATATACCTACATTCAATCTAGATCATTGAATCAATGATCTAGATTGAATGTAGGTATCTTTCGAATGACTTCGAATGTGGCTCTTCAAACAAGCAGCTGATTTGCAAGGCCAATAGCGTATATGACAAATCTGATCAAGAGTCTAAAAATAAATACATACGTACATAGATACATGCATATATGATGAGTGTCAATTCCTTGAAAACCATCTCTTCACTTGTTAGCTTTTTGTGTTTTCCATTTACAATTTTAGTAATTCTATCATTAATACCTGAGGTAAAGCACTGATAATAACCCGTAGATGATTCTTAAGGCCAGCTTCACTTTGTTACAGAATGTGAAAGCCAGGGATAGAATGGTCAACGATTGTCCTGAATGCCTCGTGGACGTCGTATTCTGGCAATGATGGATTGCATTTGGCTGGGCTTTGAATACAATTTCATAACAGCGTGAATTCAATAGAAGACCACCAGAATTCTGAATTCGATACGCTTTCCACACACAGGTTAGTGACTTGCTAAGACGACCCGCTGAGGTACGATGTTCCAACTTACGATATGCGTTCCTGTGATGCCATTCCTCCGCTGAATCCAAGCTCCCATGCTTTTCTCCAAATAAAACGAATAGCAAAAAGAAAATCTCCTTTTCTTTGATAATCTTTTATATACTACTAGCAGTAGAGCATGGCGTTGCCCGGGAATGTAACAGTAAGAGATAGATCAAGTATCGACCATCATAAAGACTGAAAAATAAAATTGACAAAGATTATTGTTTAAGGTTGACGGACACGCATATCTTAATTACTTTTTTTTTTTTTTTTTTTTTCGAATTGGTCAAACCAAAACTCAAACAAAAACATTGTTTTCAATCGTTATGAGTCTACCGATTGAATAGAATTTTATTATAAACAATTCTCTTGTAAATGGAATTTTTAAAGCATTCTGAATGTAAAAATAAAAAAGAAAGTGTGCAAGAAAATAAGAAACACCAACTGCTAAAAAAAGAAAAGTTTTGTTGAAATTGCTTGAAAAATGTAGGAAATCCGATCGCATATATAAACGAACACACACACGCACACACAGACACACAAACAAACAAACAAACAAACAACCTGGGTTTTATAAGTAAAACTCGATATGAGTTGTCCCCCTTACATTCTCGCAACAGCGATAGCTCTTAATCGTGTTTTCAAATTGATTTCTTGCAAAAAGAATTGTGTTTTTCTAATTTTTGGGGCTGTCAGAACCAACGCAAGTTAATTTTACGTAGTTCTGTGAAGTTTTGTTAAAATCGGTTGAAAAATGCAGGAAATCCGATCCAATATATAAACGTTACAGACACACACACACAACCTGTGTTTTAGAATAAGTAAGATTATAGAGATTCAGAAGATACAGATCATGACAACTCTTACAAACTCTCTTAAACATTTGTCAAACATAAAGTTTGTTTGTGTTACCAATGTTGAAAACTTGCCTACCTTTTTATACAATCATGTGAAATACAGACCTTGAGACAAAACTCTAAATGTAATTTGCTGGTCTTTCTGGCAGGGTTACCTTCACTTAAGTTTGCAACTCACCTCTGTGGGATTGTTTCGCGTTACTGGCTAAACCAGTAGTTGAAATAGTGACTTTTCTAGAAATACTACAAGTGTGTTAGTGTGCTACTGACTCTGGAATAGATTCTATCTCTCCCTTCTTAATGGCGAGCTTTTTGTTGGAATGCTCAATTCTCTTCTGCTCATACTTTTTGCATCGTTGCCAAATCAACCTTCTCGAGACATACATTACACTAGCAATAGTTTCCCAGTCTTCGACATTAACGCTGAGCCTTTAGGTTACATTAAACTACATACACCAAACGTTTTCTGGGCTTACGAGAGGGTCGTTTACCTTGAACCAGCATGAAAAAAGTATATTAGGCAATCTGCTATGCACACATACAGGTATACATACATGCATGAATACATAGATGAATACATACATACATAGATGCATGCATACATACATAATCGCATACATATATACATGCATACATACATTTTTTTTTATTTCAAATTTCCAGCCTGTCTGTTTCGCGCGTATGTGTAGTCGCATAAACGTAATTAAACCTAGCCCAGTGAAGCCCTAACGGTCGAAACGCCACACACTTTTCCACCAAACTGTTTTTGATATATGGAAATGTATATATCGTTATACGTACATGCATATAAATATAACACACACATACGAATATCTACATACAAGTATGATGGTAAAGAGTTAGTGAAAAGCTAGACATGCTCGTCAATATAATATGGCTGTCCGGTCGTTTTTCTCAAGTCTACAAGGATGTCTTAATTCAACATGCAGACAAGAACAAGTTGTGAAAAAATTGGTAATCCGTATAGGTAATCACAAGGAGGATGAAATCCTGAGAGCTCAATGTAAATTCAGAGATAATATTTTAAAGAAAAAACACTCCTCCTCCCCCAATTCTAAGTATGATTGAGAGAGATATGTAATTAATCCCTCCCTAAACTCTACCATGTCTCTTTAACTACTTCTTTTTACACTCTCTGTTAAATTACAAAACATACACGACCCATCAATTTTAATTTCATTTTTCGTTTCATTCTTGGAAGTGCTATCTGATGATCCGGCGTCCTTTAAAAGGGCTCTGGTGAAATAAATTATTATAATGGTACGTTAAAGTCTTATGTTTATATATATATATATATATATATATATATATATATATATATATATATATATATATATATATTAATAAACTAGCTCAGAAGCCCCACTTAAGTGCGTACTTTAGGATAGATCCTGCGTTTGGCTTTTGGACATTCAAACATTTACCTATAGTGGCCTATATACGTAAAAGTAATACATATTTAGAAGTAATAAAATTATTTTATCGTTATTCGACACCTTAATTCGGTATAAATTTCTTCGTTTACGCAACCGATCTCCTTAATTTTTTTACATGTATTTTGTGCGCAATTTTTATTTTCTTTTAAAATCACCATTCTTTATGATCACTTTACATAAAGTCACTCTTAAAAGACATTAAGCGATGTATTATTTCGAATAAGTTACAGTACGCGAACTAGAAAAAGAACAAAAAAAATATGAAAAAATATGAGCAACGTACTGTGCCCCGCTTAATTTTTAATTAAGGCTTAATTAGACGATGTCAGTTGCAACGGCAACAAAGAAGCGAAATTAAAGTTCAGTGGAGAATTGATTTTAAACATTTCAGTCTATTCGATATTTAGATGTAACTTTAAATGAGGTATTTATTTATTTAATTTCAGTCGCGTGTAACTAGAATAGTTACTACATGTGGCGTAATTTAAGTGTTTTAATTTGAGGAGGAAAGAAGAGAAAATGAAGTCATTGACGGTTTATTTTGATGCCCAACCTCGTTAACCTGTAGGATTTAAAAATACAATTGGACTCAGAGTAACTGACATACGACATTCGAAACTGACGCTACAGTGTATTGGAAATTTTTCGCTTGGTAAAATTTGTTGATGAAGGTTGATCAGTCTCCCGCCCTAGGTGAAAGTTATTTCAGCATTTAATTTCACTGTCAGTCTTGTCTTTGATGTAGTAATGAAGAAATTATACATTTATTTTTACTTCTTTTATCGCGTACTGTATCTTGGGGTATGTTTTTATATTTCTTTGGGGTTACTCTGTTGACATCTACTTCTGTTGCATTTGTACCAAAAGAAATATTTTGAGTTTGTTGATTGGAATTTTCAAACGCTCTGCCTATGTCTAGACATTTGTCTAGGTTAAGCTATTTATCCTTTTAAAACTTTCCCCTACTGTATCACTTTCATCACTTAAAATTATTGGGTTTCGAATTATCTTGTCTTGAACTTCCCCCAAATTGCCACATTTTGCTAACTGCCGGAGCGCAGCGACATATGCCTCTTTGCTCTCTTAAGCTAATTGCTTTCGAATATGAAATTTGTAAGTTTCGTAAGCTTCATGGGTTTCTCAATCAAAAAATTCTTCGAATTTCACCATTACTACTTCCAGATATTACTTCGGATATTCATTATCGAATTTCGTAAATGTCGTATGTGACACTATTTAAGTCGCTAGAAGGAAAGAAGAAAAAAAAGGCGAGAATTAAATTTAGGTGATAAGAAGCCACCACGAAAAGGACACTAAGCGATGTTAAAGGCTTTATTCTTATTAGCGAGGAAGGTAAGGTCGCGGATGTGTCGCATTTGATTTGATTCATGACGGCGCACCGAATGGTGAAAATCTCAGGTCGTTCAGGTGACCTACATTGCAGAATTCTAAATAGATAAAAATTAATTAGGTCGCAGAAATATCCGATTGGATCAATCGCACAATTACAAAAACAAAAGACTGAGCCATTGGCTATCTACGAATATCTTTGAAAAAGGCATCTGTTTTGTGCCAGGAGCTGGCTATGATAAGAAAATTATTTTATCAGGAATAATTAACGCCAGAATGCGATCTCAGCAGATGACCAACCACTTGATGCTGGCGAAAAGTCTCGATTGATAAAGTCCAGGTGATTCGGTTAAGATAAGAGTCTAAGGTTTGTTGTCGGGCAGAAGAAAGGGAAGAAAGGAAAAATAAAAAAAAGGAAGATAATTTTTTTTTCTTTGAGCAAGATTTTTTAAACCGAGGCAAGTATGGCCACACCCACTCCGCTGGGCGCCCATTGGCTGGATGGTGGCATGAGCGTTAGGCGGAGGTAATCATGTGAGGAAGGAGGGGAGGCCTGTTGCACCCCACTGAAAGAATAGGTGTGAGATGCCACTGTGAAGAGAAAGGGGAAACCCGTTGACACCCTCTGAGGGCATGGTGAGATACCAATATGAGAACAGAAGTAGGTGGGAAGACGAAAGACTTCCAAAAATGGAAAATAATAAAATTTTCCTGACCGAAAGTAAAGAAGTGGATTGTGGGTTTAGAATTTCCAAGGAACCATAAAACCCCGACAAGCCAACCCCGGTTTTGATCGGCGTCCATATAAGCAGAGCCGCAACGAGTGAAAACCAGTTCAGTACCAGTTCGAGTTCCAGTTAAGTTCGCAGGGAAGTTCACAGCTGAGTTGAATTGAGTTGGGCCCGCCTCGCAAAAAGTTGACCGAAAGATTCACGCAAATCACGACCTCAACTTCTAGCCAAGAACAATTTATTTTTGAAGAACGACTTAGACTCATACCAGCAAAACATGTTTTACAAATATCGCCTGAAGATACACCAAGAACCAGTTTCTTAACGAACAAACAACTTAAGATGTTAAGACTCGCCTAACAAACACAAAGTGTCACGAATCCATATAGCGGGTTGGGAAGAAGACGCAGTCCTGTATTCAGCAACCAGATATAAAATATTGTTATCCTTTTTTTAACACATTTGAAATTTTCGAGTTATTATTTTATTTTCTTTTACATATACTTGTGCGGTGTTACCCTTGATCGAACTCGGCTTGCATTACGGCCCGGCCACTGATTGGTTTCGTCTGCCTAAGATCAAATCACAACGTGGGTAGGTTAGACTGAAAATCAAAACAGTTACTTCGGTAACCAGACGTTGGAGGCGAGCTGGGAACGACAAGGTTGATACCGAATCTAACCAGATTCCCATCCGAATCACCAAAAGGTTAGAACGTCATTTTTGGTGCCGCGACCAATACCAAGCCAGTTGGTCGTCATAGGACAGGATAGCACGACGGACGCGGCTAGGCAGATGTCACATTTGGCGCAGCGACACCGGGTGGACGTCACAGTATGTCTCCTATTAATGACAAAAAGACAGTTGTTTGGTATGTGCTATCAGTTTCTTTGTTGAGTCGACTGACATTTGAATAATTTTGCATAAACCTTTTTCCAGTTAGTTGCCAAATTCCTTGATTAAACCATTCTTGCAGGAGCTTGAACATTTGACGTAAATTGTCTCTGGTTACCGTACCCTTGTTACAAATTTTGTGCAATGGACAAGTCGTCAATTGGTCTAAACTTCTTTTTTAACGAAAGAGTACAAATTCGTCTTTCTTATTACTCAATAAACTGTTCCTAGTTTAAGTGCAAAGAAACAAAAATTGAAAAGACAAATAACTTTACTTAAAATCTCTTGTAATTTTAATTATTTTTAGTTCAAATTTATATTTCAATGAACTTTTAGGCGTAACATTTATTTTTTCTTTCGGATAATATGTGGCGTAAGTTCTTCGTGATAAACTTTGTGGTAATTTAAGTACATTAAATTACATGTGAGAGAAAGAAAAAGAGATGAAATCTTTAACTGTTTGCGTTGACCTCCAAACTCTGTAACGCAAATAATTCAAAATCTCCCCTCCTCATATATGCCACGTTTTTTTTTTTTTTTTTTTTTTTTTTTAGGCCGAAGGCAGATATCATTTCTTGACAAGGTTGGTAAACGTGGATTATTCTACACCTTTTACGACAGGTTGCTTATGATTCGCCGAGAAAAAAGGACGGACAACTCAGCAAGATATATTTATTAAAAATTACAAGAGGACATGAATAAAAGATTTGACATAGAAAAATCCTGGAAGAGATAAGAAGAATTAGGGGAAGTATAACAAAAAGGTGCCCGTTGAACGAGCAGAGCTGGTAAAGGGTACATAATATATATAACAGAATGAATAAAAAAAAAACAAGTAAAAACAATTAACCCAAATAAAAAAAAATAAAGTAAACAATAAACAAATTAACAAACCAATCCCACCAAAATAACCGTCAGAATAGACTACAACAACGAATCTAGAAATTGGACGTACAAATAGATATAACTGCTATAAATCGATAAAAATAACAAAACTACGTTATTCAAAAATCAAAAACCAAATAGAATAAATAAAAATTTATAAAATAAAAAATAAGTAAATTAATTAAAAAACACAATAAAAAAATAATCCAAATAAATGAACAAATTAACAAATCTTCCCCGCTAAAATAATCGTTAGAACTAATAAATATGCAAAAACAAGTAAGAATAATCGATCCAAATAAATAAATTAAAAACTGCCTGACCGCCAAAATAACAGAATAGACTAGGGTAGGGAATCTAAACATTGGACGCATACGTATCTTTGTCTTCCTAGACCCAAACAAACAATTAAATGAGCGACCTAAGCAAATCCCCCCACCAAATCCCCTACGTTAATAAAACATCAAATAACGAAAAGAATAAATAATATAAAATCAAAATGAAAAACAAGTAAAATGAATTAACCCAAACAATAAATAAACACAAACGCCACTCTCTCAAAAATAACTACCGGAATAGATTAACCACAATGCACCACTGACACATATATATAAATAGCCGAGAAAAAATTTATTTTTTTCTTTATTAATAAATGTTCCGTGGACTCATCTTTTGACCATCGCCAGAGTTTCGGTCACATCGCCAATTACAGACAGAGCATCTAATACGTCTACTGAATCCTGGTCTGATAACATATTAAATGCCAGAAATGAAAGTCTGTTCGTAGATTTCAAACATCATATCTGAATTATGCGTCATACCAGTATTTGTACGAGAAGGTATAATCATTTACAAATTAAAAAGAATTTAATTTTTAATATCTATTTTCGTACAATTATGCTAATACGATATATAATTTAGTTACAAAGCAATGTCCTACAAAATATACAATTATCCAATTCCAATTATCCCGTAATTCGATAAATAAACGTTTTTATCATTGTAATATTTAATGTTACTCTTTATCTAATCGTTTAATTATATTACCTACTCAATTAAATATTCAGTTGATTATCTAATAATATTATGTTATTGATTCTGAGCAAATATGAAATGATTTCATAGTTAAATTTTTACAATTAATTATCTTATATTTATTATTTTATTAATATATCTATGGAAAGAAATTCTACATATAAAGATCAATTCAGTAAATATTATCAATAACTGCTAATAGTTATTGTATTGTGTATAAAATGATTATTTATTTTATTTTAAATATATAGTTATTGTAATTATAGATACTGTATATGGAATTTCATTTTGGGATATTAGGGCATTATTTACAATATTTATATTTTTAAATTGTAATCATATTTGGTATTTTTATAACACTATTAAATAAAATTAAGAACTAGACGACATCCCTCGATATAAGCAGGAGAAAGAGAACAGTCTAGCTCAGTATATAAAATGAAGAGTTTAGTTCATAATAATTGCAGGTTACTTAGGCAAATATACGCGCAAGGAAATTCAGAGGGTACATCGACGGAAACATTGTGATAAAAAAAGGTTGTATCTTAGAAATGATTAAAGATATCTTAAAGGGATTTTCTGAGGTTTTTATAACACTATTGGACTCTACTCTGAGCAATACGAATGTACAATTACTCTCCAAGTTTAGCAAAAGAATCATGATGAATTCGATCGTAATCGAAAATGACATGTTCTTCATCAATTAATCATAGCTAAGGATCAAAGCTCATCAAGTATTTGAATTATTTTCACCTACACAAACACAAACACACACATATATATATATATATATATGTGTGTGTGTGTGTGTGTGTGTGTGTGTATGAAAAGTGTGTGTATATAAATAAATATAAATAATTATATATATATATATATATATATATATATGTATAATTATTTATATATTATATGCGCGGTACTTATTAGAAAGCGCTCAATATCAGAGATAGAGCTAACATATATGGTTGGATAGATGTGAGCTTGTGACCCTGGGTTTCACGCTTTAGCGATTGTCAGACAAACTCTGACGATCGCTAAAGCGTGAAACCTAGGGTCACAAGCTTACATCTATCCAACCATATATATATATATATATATATATATGTGTGTGTGTATATACGTACGTATGTGTGTGTGTGTGATCTTCGAATTATATATATATATATATATATATATATATATAGTCGACTCTCCTGTCAAATTGGACGTATGAGGGTGAAGCAGATCAGATTCCAGGAAACCGACAGCCCCACAACAGCACCTGAGATTTGATTATGGTGGTGACGTTTTCGTGCAGGACCATCCACACTTTGAAGACGAATTAAGAGACCTGGTGTACTAAGTGCCACAAGGTCCCCAAACGACCCTCTGCAGGTTTTGAATTCAGAGTTGTCCTTCTCCTAGACCAGTTCTATAGAACCCAATCTGTCCTGCTATTTACCCATAGCTGGAGGGAGATGAAAAGGATTCATAACTTTCCCAGGGGTGTTTGTGTGTGTGTATATATATATATATATATATATATATATATATATATATATATATATATATACATATATACATATATATATATATATATATATATATATATATATATATATATATATATATGTGTGTGTGTGTGTGTGTGTGTGTGTGTGTGTGTGTAATTACAGTATCATTTTCCTATTTACTCAAGATGATTTTCGCTTTCTAAGCTTCTAACCTTCCGTCCTGGAGTAACAAGCTGCCTCACAGTTTTAACGGATGATTTCATTTTCAATTTTTTTTCACTGCTCTTTGGACTGTCTTATCTGAAGGTCTTCTCTCACGTGCTACACGTCTTACTCCATAAGACTTTTGGATCTTTTCGAATTGATCCCTTTAGCTCCAAGGTGAAACGATGGCTCCTCTTCCTGTTGTGACATAATGATCTTGTTTTCCTCTTTACAGTTCCCCTTTTTTATACTTAGGCACAGTTCTCTTGATGGGTCTTGAAATGAAATTTGAAGATGGATGTCAGAGTTCTGAAGACCTGAATGATGTTTTTCCTCTCACCATTGGTCAGTTGGGAAAACAGTTGAGCTGACAGAAACCGATATTAACCTGCTGTATTTCTAGCTAGATAAAACGAAGGTTTTTTTCAGTGATTATTACGAAAAATGGTGTCAAGGTCAAGATGTCTAAATGTCCGATCTGAAAGCCTGCAAAAACACATTCAATTAATGCAGTAGTTTTTAAACAGTGAATATTTTGTGCGATAGCCAGTTATGCTTTTACACGATTTGTACAATTTTGCTGTTCCACCTCCTATATATATATATATATATATATGTATATATATATATATATATATATATATATATATATATATATATATATATAGGTAACTATACTCGTTTGGAAAAACCATCGAATTTTTGATTTGACAATAATCAAATCAATCTCGAGGGAAAAAAATGTTTTAAAAATAGAAGAGGTAAAAACATGAAAGTCTGTCGAAAAAATTCGCCAAGATGCAGGTTTGAAGCCCAAAGAAAAAACCCGACACGAGTAAACAACTAACTAACAAAAGAGCTCAATACAACCATAGAGCAGACCTAGATAAACCTAGTGAGCCATACATGCCTACTCAAGTTTCAACTAAGCGGATGACGATCCGCTTAGGTGAATCCTGGTAGGTTTGTCTGGCTCACAAGGTTTGTTTATTTATCTATCTATCTATCTATCTATCTATCTATCTATCTATATATATATATATATATATATATATATATATATATATATATATATATATATAGGTAACTATACTCGTTTGGAAAAACCATCGAATTTTTGATTTGACAATAATCAAATCAATCTCGAGGGAAAAAAATGTTTTAAAAATAGAAGAGGTAAAAACATGAAAGTCTGTCGAAAAAATTCGCCAAGATGCAGGTTTGAAACCCAAAGAAAAAACCCGACACGAGTAAACAACTAACTAACAAAAGAGCTCAATACAACCATAGAGCAGACCTAGATAAACCTAGTGAGCCATACATGCCTACTCAAGTTTCAACTAAGCGGATGACGATCCGCTTAGGTGAATCCTGGTAGGTTTGTCTGGCTCACAAGGTTTGTTTATTTATCTGTCTGTCTATCTATCTATCTATCTATCTATATATATATATATATATATATATATATATATATATATATATATATATATATATATATATATATATATATATATATAGGTAACTATACTCGTTTGGAAAAACCATCGAATTTTTGATTTGACAATAATCAAATCAATCTCGAGGGAAAAAAATGTTTTAAAAATAGAAGAGGTAAAAACATGAAAGTCTGTCGAAAAAATTCGCCAAGATGCAGGTTTGAAGCCCAAAGAAAAAACCCGACACGAGTAAACAACTAACTAACAAAAGAGCAGACCTAGATAAACCTAGTGAGCCATACATGCCTACTCAAGTTTCACCTAAGCGGATGACGATCCGCTTAGGTGAATCCTGGTAGGTTTGTCTGGCTCACAAGGTTTGTTTATCTATCTATCTATCTATCTATCTATCTATCTATCTATCTATCTATCTCTCTCTCTCTCTATATATATATATATATATATATATATATATATATATATACATGTACATACATATATATATATATATATATATATATATATATATATATATATATATATATATATACATACATATAAATCGGTGTGCGTGTATCTATTAATCATTTCACCCCAAGCAAGGCGGGAATGCCACTAGTGCGCATAGGTCTACAGGGAGTAAAATGAAAGACAATACTTAGTATAGGGAGGATTAAGAAAAGGACAGGGGATGAAGGGGAATTGAGGTGACAGGAGATGACGATTGATGTTGCATTTAAATTCTTGATGATTGTATTTATCAGGGAAGAAAGTAAACGGAAAGGATCTCCACACCCAAGAAGTGCGAGAAAAGAAACTGAAGCACGCTTCAAATCATGTACTCGGTGCAACATGGAGAATGCATGGCAGGGTAGTTACCATAAAACATTTGTAGAAAAGACGGGGCAAGCCACGTCATGTCGGTCAGAAAATTAAAAATAAATTAAAACTCAATATAATAAATATCGACGAATCATTTAACGGGTTTTGATTTTTATACTCAGGATAATTAGATTACTCTTTTTATCTACTTTTTTTCTCTTTGATACAAATTATCTGGTTCTCTGAAGTTTTCTGCCCGAATCAATGCTTGAGAGTCTGTTGTTTCTGAAGACTATGTATTTCTACGTCATCAGTGTCTTAATTTGTTAGACATAAATTGCAATGTCAACGATCAGATCATAGATCGTAACCATAGAAATTAAATAAAAATTACCACAATGTATTGATTCAACAGCCATCAGTATATTCAATTTTCAATGAGACCGCAGATAATCTACGATTATTTATAGGTAACTACTATATACCAAGAATGTTGTTTCTTTAATCAATTCATCGCAAACAAGGTAAAAATGCAACGAAGACACAAATGGCTAATGGAAGTGAAAGAGAATGAAAACACTTTAAAAGGAATAGGAAACAGAATCCTATAGAGGGAACAATGTATAACTTATGGTTACAGTACTAGGGTGTAATATGAACCGGACAATACGCAAACCTATCTATTGAAGAGGAAAAATAATTTAAAAAAATAGTAAATACTTAGTAAATAAAATTTCTGGCGCCGACGTTAGAAGTTTAGCGATGAAATATACTTTCGAAGGAACCAGAAACCAATTCCAAACTGGAAACCTGAGATAAAATTTTTACACCTGTTCAAATGGCTGGGCCATGTGCAAACTGGGCGATTAAACAGAGGACAATGCTGACTCTTAACCTTATCGATCAACTGAACACTGTCTTGTATGCAAACAGTAAAATTGAACACCAGATAGAGTGTTTCACTATTTGACAGTTATATATCACTTCTTCTCAGAAGGAACGTACATGTACGTGTTACATTAGGACTGCTGTGATTACAACAAAAATAAAAATCAAATATCCTGTTGTGCTCATGGGAACAAACGACAGCACACAGTTTGAGTATCTCCTTGTAAGAACAATTCTCTTCATACCCTTGTGTCAACGGCTCTTCGCTTTTATCATTTTCATAGTAAATCATTCTCAGTTGTAATGAATTTAAAAGTATGCATATTTTGCGAAAGTCTCAGCACATAAGTGACACATACATAAATATCCATATGAATTCTTTTGGAAATGGATAAATCATATGTGCACTATAAATTTTACTTATTGCTTAATCTGTTGGAATACTAAAGGTAATGCCAAGTTTAATTTATTAAAGAGGCATCCTTATGATAATATTGGCACTTTTCGACATATTATTGGGTGACCAAATCATTGGTTGTCTGAATCATTGGTTGACCCAGTCATTGTTTGACCAATCATTGGTTGACAAATCATTTGTTGGCCCAATCATTGGTTGACCAATGATTTGTTGACCGAAAAATTAGTTGACCAATTATTGGTGGTCCCAATAAATGGGTGACCATCAGTGGATGACCAATCATTTGTTGTCCCAATCATTAGTTGATCAATCATTGTTTGATCCAATCATTGGATGACCCAACCATTGAGGATGTTTTTTTTTTAAACGGAAGCCTTCGATGATTGTGCAACCAGTCATCGTGAAAATGCTGTTCAGTATACTGGGTTTATTTAACTATTGATTCTGTCAGATTTTGTGGTATCTTTCATAAACAATAACTGCAATCCTTTCAGCATAGTTGCAGACAATCCACAGGTTTGCTCCGTAAGGCTCTATAAGGATTTTGAAGAAACAGAAATATGTTTAAGCAGGCGCATTCAACATAGTATATCTACACACTCAAAAATAAGGATGTACTCAGGACCACAAAAATGTCATATATGTCAAATGTGTGGTGCAGTTCAATTTATATTACAACGAATCATTCATAAAAAATGTAAATTAGTAAAGTTAATGATATAAAATGGCGAAATCCCTTCGCTGACAAATTTTGAAGAAGCATTAACCTACCAATGAATCGATGAATATTATGATCCTTGTTTTATTTTTTTAATTATAAACTGTATTTGGTATTCCTTAAATGCACAAGTACTTTCCAGTACTGATAAAGTCCTACAAGAAAAATTTTCTCAAACTGCCATATTAGTGAAAAAGGGCACTCACTTAAATTTTCAAAAGAAAAAAAAATCAACCTTAACGTTACAACTGTACGCTCCACATGTTTGTATCTGTTATCCATGACACATTAAAAAAAATATATTTCGATACGCATTATACGTTTTCGTTACGGATACTATATGAATTTTACAAAAACTAAAAATTCCATGCCTAAAATGACTGAACGTACAGTCGAATATACTTGCGTATTTAAGGAAGAACTTATACAGTTTATAATTAAAAAAAACAAAAAATGAAGGGTTATAACATTCATCGAGTGATTGGTAGGTTAATGCACCATTAAAATTTTTTAGCGATGGGATTTCGCCATTTTATATCATGAAATTTACTAAATTAATTTATGTATGAATGATTCTTTGCAATATATATATATATATATATATATATATATATATATATATATATATATATATTATCGTTATGCCTAGTGAGCCAGTCAAACCTACGAAGGTTTCACCTAGGCGGATCGTTAGGTATTTTGCTAACTCGTATCAGGTTTTTTTCTTTGGACTTGAATGGTAGACGATTATTTTCGGCTAACTTACATGTTCTTGTTTCTTTCTTTTTTATACGTTTTTTTCCCTTTGGTACTGGTTTGATTATTCGTAAATAAAGACACCGAAGGTTTTCCGGTGGTGTATAATTTCTTATACTTATAGGATTACTACTACTAATACTACTACTACTACTTCTACTCCTACTAAAACTACTACTACTACTACTACTAATAATAATAATAATAATAATAATATATATATATATATATATATATATATATATATATATATATATATATATATATGTGTGAAAATATTGTAGAAAATAGGAAAGAAACTGGTTTGGTAGATAATCCAAAGTTCCTTAGTATTTTTGTAATTATTTTTAAAAAATAGTGCTTGATACGAAAGTAGTGCATAAATATAATTATTTATTTAAAAATATGATTCCAACTCGCATATATATATATATATATATATATATATATATATATATATATATATATATATATATATATATTAAGAGTATGCGATGTTTATGGGTTAAATTGCTCAAAATCATATATCAGAGCTTTTGTAAATATAAATATAAAGTCGACATTGCTTGGGTCGAAGTTTGTGTTGTAGCATAAAATAAGTTTTTGCCGCTTGGTGTGGACATCAGTGTCCAATTAAACACATACACGCACACACACATTTATATATAGTATAAAAAAATATTTTTCATTACTTAATCTTTAGTGTAGAAAATATTTTTTTTATTGTCTACGTTAATGTTTTTTACACATACATTTTAGTAAAGTCCATTTTTTCGGCAGACTGGTCTCTAAATCTAACTTGATGCAGTTGTGAAAATTTGTTTTATAATTATTGGTTAAATAACAGCCAAAAGTATTTCTGAATTGTTGAAACCTCATGTTTTGAATTCATGGAGAAAGAAGGTGTCATATTCACCGGCCAATAAGAGAATGGCTCCTCAGGCTCTTGTCAAATTCTTGATGGATATGACCGTTCATTGTTCAATAAAAAGAACTGCTTTTGGAGGATTAATAAGAAAGTAGTTAACTCTCAAGTCAGAAGAATTAGTGCCTACGCTTCATGGAAAGAGGGATAGTTCAGGCGAAGATGTTATAAATTAACACGGGGAAAGAAAGTGTCTACAGATTCAGACCCCAGGACAGAAAATTCCTTTCTGCGTGTCCCTAAGACGAATTTATCGAAAAGAACATTTTATCCTGTGAAAAAGTCGAAACCCCATTCTTACTGAAATGTCTCTATTGAGTATACAGAACTGAGGTGGGTGCACTTTACATTTTCTGCCTTGTGCAATTTTTACTTCCTCGAAGTTTTTTTTTTTTTTTTTTTTTTAAAAGGGTGTAATCACTTTTGTCATTGAATCCGTGTCTTTTCCTAAAGAACGTGTAACACCATTTGCCCTTATATCTGTTGGTATTAACTTTTTTTGCGACGTCATAAATTTGTTGTTCTGTCATAATAGGCGCAGAAAGGTAGATTTTTGTGCACATTCTGTATTGTACCCTTTTTGCCTATATTTCTGTATCAGATGTTTTTCCTTTAAAATTTTACGCACTGGTTGAGTTTTGTTTTGTATTTGCGTCTATTATGAACTCAAGGATAAGAGACGCCTGTGTTCTCTTTCTATTCCAACCAACTAGCTCTTGTTTTTGGCGCAAGAACTTAGATTTGGTGTGGGAATTAATATTTTTAAAGTTCACACGAAAAGTCGAATGTGTAACATTTTTAAAAAAAATTATCATAGATAGAATTTATCATCTCCATTAATACGCAAATAATGCCCAAATAAATCCTAATTCAATACATTTTTATCTCTAGCCGGGCGCCATGTTTAACGAATCACTTATTTTAGTATGAAAATTTCCTTCAAAGTATAGAACATGATCTCCCACGATCGACTCCCCTATGACATTATTTTACGAGACCAATTTCCTGTTTACTACGTAACTACCGCGACTAATCTACTAATTTGGATCACTAATTTGATTTATTTAGCAACTTAAAGCTAGATAATGTGCTGAACGAGAGACGAAAAATATAACGATTCACTTAAAAGGCGGAAAAGGTGTCGACTTTACTCCAACAATCTGATTAATTATAACACCTACTTGATTTTTTTTGAATTCACATTAAATCAACTTGTGTTGACCAGCGAAGCGATTGAGACTCGCTATGTCATAACTACTTCAAAACTTCAGCTACACACTCAGAACAAAATAAAATTGATTATGAGGAATCGAGAGAAGGCTGTACACTGTCTGTTACTTTGCGTCAAAACTTTACCGCTTACTCCGATCGCCAAAATTTCCTCCAATTCCCTGCCTAAATTTGGCACTCTGTGTCGACCAAATTAATTATATTAGTTATCTTTTATGATTTACAGGGTAGCAACGGATTTGTGAATTTTAGTATCTTTCGTAAAGGAAATTATGATAGGATAATATCGATAGGTTATCATCGCAAAATTATTAAGTTGTCACTAATAATTGAGGCGGACGTTAATGAAAATATTTGTGGCCAGACGCAGCTTTATCAATAGCTGTTATATTTCCTCCTTTATTCTAATTCGGATACTGTATGATAATCCTTTATAGATAAAGATATCGTTATGGGTATGCTGAAATATATTGCATCTGTTTAACATTAATATTTTTTTTTTATCTTGCACTATGAGCAATTACGATTCAGTTTAATTAACTATCACATTTTTCAATTGATTTCATTAAGTAATTAAATGTTACGTTTTTTTCAGCGTTGGCTTTCAAATCTGTTACGATATCGTTGGACAGGTAATTCTTTTATGAGAATATGAAATTCGTAGAATTCACTTTATACGTCATACACATTTCGATATGGTGATTTTGCAAGTGTAGCTGAGATGTGATACAAGACCGAAAGTATGGGACATCCAGGCAGGATCGAACTCAATACTAAGTCGGAATTGTTCTAGCGAGACAAGCATGCTAACCATTGCACCGCCGCAGAGTTCTCCACATTTCGATATATAGTGATTTTTCAAGAGTAGCTTACATGTGGTACAAGGGCACCTTCTGAGTATCGAACTCACTACTCAGTAATAATTGTTCTAGCGAGACAAGCTTGCTACCAATTACACCGCCTCGGTGTGCCCCACATTTCGATATATATATTTATAACAAGGCAGAAAATGATGTACGAGGATCGTCTGATTGCTTCTTCATTTATGTGTTGTGTCCCTTCATGACGTTTGTGATCATGGCCCTCCACATCTTTCTGTCCTTTGTAACACTTAATAAATTTTGTCTTTTTTTATTTCGTGCAAACCATGTTCTATCATACATTTACTCAAGCTCATTTAGTATAATACGCGTTGCTTTGCTTTGTTTCTCTTTCCCTCAAACTGCCCTGTGAGTATCAGATTTTCCAAGATTTACTTCCTCATTACTTGACCCAGAAATGTCAACTGCCTCTTTCTGATGTTAATTATAAATTTCCTTTTTGCTTCCATTTTCTTTAAAACTTCGTCGTTGCTCACATGTACTTTCTATGTTATCTCCTAAGCATTGTTCTGTAGAACGGTATTTCTGTTCCTTCGAGTCTCTTCTTCATCTTTGAGGAGATTCACTGCTATACAAGAGGACAGATGTTACGTAACACACCAGTACACATTTCTTTGTTTCTAAAGAAATTTCTTCTAACTCTTAATACTCTCTCAGTATTTGGAATGACTCTTCAGCCATCCAAATATGTTGTGGGGTTGCTAATGGCGTTGGTTAGAAAAGAATCAGAAGGGTTTTTGATCAAGGTTGCGTTTTTACATCAACACTCCACTTTAAATTTGTAAAGAAAACACAAGAATGAATGACGAGAGATCAATGAAAATCAACAAGTAAAACATGTATTTAAAACAAGCATATACATATAATTCTGTTAATAACAATAAAGATTAAGTCACAAGAAGTGGTTTCCCTTGTATTATGTGAAGAACAAATGTATGTTGTAATAATGTCTTTTTGATTAAATTTGTTGGTAGATTAAGAATGTTTGATGTTTGAATTTGAAAGTTGAAATACTTGTGCAGAAGAATGATATAGTTCGAATAGTTCACTTGGCTTGAAAACAGACTTTTCACTGTGTTGTGTGAGTGCAGTTTATGTCTGTGTGTGTTTGTGAGTAGAAAATTGAATATATACGTACGTGGTTTAGATTGTGAAAATTGATAATCTACTAAAGTTATTTCTTTAATTTCTGCTTTTTATAGATGTAAGGTGGCTGCAGGAACGAGCGCCGGAAGCATATTGAAGAAAGTGTCAATTAATGTGATTGGCCAAAAATCGACCAATTGTTGATTTTTTTCTATAGCTAGTTCGGTGAAGCAAAAACACCAGAAATTTTTATGTGGCTCGTGCGATGCGTAAATTGTCTGTACAAAAGGTATTGTTTATTTTCAGTCCAATTAATGTTGAGTTATATGTGGGCGTGGTGTACGCAAGCGTCCACTACGATGTCTTCGGATCTCAGTGTCGCATTTTCCGTCCTCTGCGAGAACAGTTCCCAGATATTTAATTTTTTGTACTTATTTAATTTTAGTACCCCTGTTATGTAATTTGCATTTTGGGCTCATCCTTTGGCTGATGACAATGTATTTTTTCTTGTAGTTTATACGTACTTTCTTTTCGCCTTTTTTCGCTACCTTCTGTAGGAGCTTTTGTTAGATTCATTTCCGTGTCTGCTATCAATACTGTGTAATCTGTATATTTTATGTTTTTTTAAAGATTCCGGCTGCTAATAATGCATCTTGGTAAGATTTATTAATTCTCTTATAATTGTCTCGCTGTATAGGCTGAAAGAATCGAGTGAGAAGGCACATCCTTATCTTCCAACCCTTTCTATTTTTTGTATATCTCCTAAAATTATTTTTTGTCAATATGCAGGGGATTTGCGTCCGGTATAGGTACTGGATTGTATTAACCTCCTTTCTGACTCTGTCAAGTTTACTTAGCAGCCCTAACAGATCTTTATAGCGTATTTTGTCGAACGCTTTGCGTAATCTATAAAACACAGGTATATTTCCTTCAATGAGAAATCGGCATGAACCACGAACAGATTTCTTCGGTAAAATACATTCACACTAAAAATCGTAAAAATGGCACGTTATCAAGATACGCCAACCCTGCAAGAAAGACGTGTGCCTGGGTATGTGACCGAATGCCGGACAAAGTTCTGACAGATGAAGAGGATTAACGTGGTTTAACGAAATAATGATGCGAATATATATATTTCGATAATATATATATATATATATATATATATATATATATATATATATATATATATATATATATTACAGAAACAGTCGGGTTTCGATCCGGGCTTGAAGCAATTGAATGTCTAGCCACACTGACGATCTGTGATATGAGAAACAGTCTGTGGATGACAATATACACGCACCCGAAAACTCAAATTTGGCTGTGCAATCTTGGGCGATGTGTGTCAATTTGTAAACAATGCAAGCTCTTCCTGAATTGATCACTGCTTGTCATTGGTGAGTTTATGCCTTTCTTTCAACTGTACGCCGACGGCTTAGGGGGAAAATCTCCGACTGTTGCCGAATTATTAGTTATTTTAGAATAATACACCGAAAACATGTCAAAATCGCTACACAACTGCTGTCGTGTTTCGATGCGTATCAATGCATCTCGTCAGTCGATAGTAAATTAATAGCGAGTAAACGATTTATATAGATTTAAAAGCAAAATTCAAACACTTTTAACGAACCACGAAAAACTGAGGGGTTAAAGTTTGTGGCCTTTACTCTGATCAACCAATCAAATATGACCTACGTCACATTTAAACTAAGCGAAGAAGCCAAAATTTAAAGATAATATATTTTTTTAGAAATGGGTAACCCATAGTTTGGCAGCTGACGTCAGCCAGTCATAAACTAGAGCAGATGTAAATAACTACATAAATTTTACAAACTTGTCACTGTCATTTCCTAAGAAATAAATATTCCTTGGAAAGGTAATTTAACAAAATGCTAAACATATAAATGTTTTTTTTAGTTGATAAATAAATAACTTATTTAAGAAACTAGTAATTTATTTAAACGTATAGAATTATTTGGTAAATTAATATGCAACTGTTGAATAAAGATTCTATATATATGATGTTAATACCAATAACATATTAATGTAGATTGTCAAAAATACCAACCAAATACCCATATATCAGTACATGATTACCAGGAGATTAATATGAAATTATATTAACTCCAACTTAATCTTACAAATAGAAAGTTAAGTCATATATGGTGCAACGCATTACAACTAAAATATAAGAAAAAGCATAATGAAATTCCAAGGGTTAACTAAATTGTAAGATAAAAAGATAAACAATTTTTACAATTTACTGCCAATTCACTTCTTTGATTTAATAAAGAATTTTTATTCAGTCTGATAACTTCCAACTGTACATATAATCATAGAAGACAGAGTCCTTATAAAGATGTACATAACCTTGCCGTTTTAAAATCTCTTCTATCACCCATTTGCCGAGCCTTGTTTCAACCTAAGAATCACATGTGTCCTTGAAGAAAACATGATATATGAAACAGCACACATATATATATATATATATATATATATATATATATATATATATATATATATATAAGAAATATGCACTTAAGGTTTGCTATGTTTATGGGATAAAGTGCTCAAATTCAGAGATAGAGTGTGTGTAAATAGAAAAGTGAACATTGAAGTCAACACTTAGAGGCGACAGGTTGTTTCATGCTAGCGGCATTCGTCAGGGCATGATTGCGTCTAGCGTGAAATAGCCTGTCGCCTCCAAGTTTTGACTTCAATATTCACTTATATATATATATATATATATATATATATATATATATATATATAAAAGTGAACATAGAAATCAACACTTAGAGGCGACAGTCTGTTTCATGTTATATGCAATCGTCAGGCCACCTGACGATTGCATATAACATGAAACAGACTGTCGCTTCTAAGTGTTGACTTCTATGTTCCCTTTTATATTTACACACGCTCTATCTCTGATATTGAGCAATTTATCCCATAAATATAGCACACCTTAATACTATATTTCTTCATATATATATATATATATATATATATATATATATATATATATATATATATATATAAACACATCTGAGAAAACAATGGCTTATCATGCTACTGTGCTAATACATATATATATATATATATATATATATATATATATATATATAGATAGATAGATAGATAGATAGATAGATAGATAGATAGATTGGGTAATACATCTGTGTTACATGAAAATTTCAGAGGCCCATAAAAGAAAATCGTACATATACGTATTACGCTAGAAGTTTCAGTCCAGAGTTTATCTTTCAACCCTCTATAATATAATCTAAAAAGAATCAGTAATGTTAATGTTAATAAAGTTATCAGCAGAAACGCAGATAGATATATAGAAAGAACAGAAAGTGTATAACATGATAGAAGAATTACAGATCGTAATATATTTATTTATTATAAATATTTACCTTAACCTTTTTAAGGTGTATGATTTTATTATGGTAATGATAATGTTAGCCTATTTTCATACGATAATCTTTGAACGAAAATTAAAGTCTAAAAGTGGTAATATAATTTGCATGTACACGATGTAAATCATTTTGCTCAGCTTAAAATCTCTTATTTGGAAGAGAATATTACAAATGCGTACAATTAGCACAATAGTTAAATTAGGTACGTGCTGGTATCAATTGTTTACAAAATGTATTTGATATTGCGATAATATTTGTTCTAGGAGAATCAGCGTAATTAAACATCTTTTGACTCACTAACAGGAAATTCAGCGAAATGGATTAAAAAAAATTAATAAAGGACGTGTCATGTTTTGATAATATTAATTTTACAACAAAGGTTGAACTATTGAATAAATGAAGCATTTTTGTTTCTTTTTTTCCGCATGATGTCAAATTATTGCTTCATATTCCCCCGTTTGTTTACACAAAGTATCAAGTCTGAAAATGATTAAAAAAAAAACAACAAAAAAAAACAATACAAAATGGATACGCAAACAAGACCAACATAATTATATCTCTATATAAATAATGTACATTTGTACTTTTAATCTTAAATCGCAAAATATTGCAGTAATTTATGTGAATGCAACATTGATATTTTAATGTGTAAATAATATTTTAGAAATTCTACACGGGGATACGTATATTAAGGCGCCTTATTATATCCAAAGATGTAATTTATTCCCAGGTATTATCTCCTGAAACACAGGGTTTTATTATACTCAACTCGTAGATATTATAAACGAGCAAGTATGGTAGCCGTTTCCTCATAACAAAACATCCCGTATTTATCCACCAAATAATCATTGCTACTTTAGGTTGAAATTTATAACATCTTCTTACTAATTATTTTCTATATGGATATTCTTTATTTCCCTGAGAAATGTTGTTAGTCATTTGTACAGGTACGAAATTGCATCGTCCACATTTCAAGAAACTATGTTTCTTCTCTCCACTAACTGATGCCAATCGAGTATTGTTCATTATGTTGTATATAAAAATATACAATAATAATTATTGATCGATTTTTTAATAAAATTATTATGAAGAATATAACAATAAAAAATGGAAAACAAGATATTCTAATGTTTTGAGTAATAGGAATACAAGTTTGCCAATTGCAAGCTTTTTCACAGATATAAAAATGGATAAATAAGAGAAAACTAATATTAGCTAAATATGAAAAAAAAGCTACCTTTAAATATTATGCAGAAGGATATTTGAAAAATCTTAAAATATTGATAATCTAGTTTTTTTGAGGGAGAATATTTCCATAAAATTTTGGACTCCGCCGTTGGACGAAAGACATAAAAATACTCCTACATCAAGAGGATTAGCAGAAAGAGAAGTAGCAGCAGTAGCCTTTGCTAAAAAAAAAAGTTAGTTATTCACGTTTAAACTTCTCTTCCATAGTTTCTATTCTATATTATTTTTCCAAGTAGCAAAATTTAGTAAAATTTTTTAAACCAATTCTGCTTTACTACTGTTTTAGATAACTCCGTTTCAGCACTAGGATAAATTATTGACCAACAAAATATCATTTGGTTGGGAAAGGAGAGAGAAACAATGCAGAATATTAAGTCTCTTGGTTAAAATCATGAATTGTTTTTATTGATTGATTGATTCATTTTTTATATCTTATCAACCCTCTACAGGATAATTAAAGCCAGAAAATCTTTCAGATTAATTCTTTTATAGAACATGATTGTTCTAAAGTCAACGACAACAAAACGGACACTTATACTTAAAATAAGAAATAGATAGTTAAACTATAGGTCACATAATGAGGAAAGAGGGTTTGGAAAATTTCATGCTCACATGAATGATTGAATATACGACAGACAGAGGAAAGCAACGCATAATCAACCTGTTGATTTCGAGTGAAAGTTTGGCCGAGCAATGTTTGTCTAGAGGTGGCAAAAAACAAATTATTAAGAGCTACAAAAGACAGTAAATTGTAAAGAGGCATGAATTGATTAATTTTTCGTTTTCCAAGGCGTATAAGCTATTTGCTGGTTATTTAAAGCCAGGAAATATTTTTAGATCATAAGATATACTTTGAGATAATAATCATAATCAAGTGATAATAGTTTTACTATTTAAACTATAGCTTAGAAGAAATGCGTTAGATTCATAGCATTCCCAAGGTTATTTGTGCGTAAGTGAATATAACGAACCATAATATGATTTGGACTCGGCTCTTTGATTAGCAATTCCGAACCATTGTGGATTACAGCAAATATATATCCAAGCTTAAAGCACCTGGTATTCCTAAGCGTTCACCCATCTAGGTACTCTCCAGGCCTGACATCGTTCAGGAAACGTTTAAAATCCCGAAAACAATATAACATACTGAAAATCATAACTTCACCGAAGTAGTATGCGAATCAAATTTCTCTGAAGTAAATTTGTCATGTCTCTAGAACTATGTTCAAAGGATATGATGGCTAGGCTTTAGAATGAGTCTTTCGTGAAACTATTCAACAAACACATCTAAGAAGGCAACAAAAATTGTAATGTGCAGTAATATTTTACGTCAGTATTACAATATCTGGCAGCTCGTTTTCGAGGATGCCTGTCTCCTATGGCGATTAACCAAGCCGTGTTGCAAACACTAGCTCAGATACATTAGCATTTTTCCAAAGCCCACGGGGTCCACCTGCCTTATACACTGCAGCTATGCTGAGTAGTACTTAGTTACAGTTTCTGAGAGAGAACGTACCACCTGGAATTATCAACAGTTTGAATAAGGCCAGCACACTAAAACACTCGGTCACGATGACTTGTGACTTCATGCTAGTACAGCAATCTATGAATAATTCCGTCTACCCAGTGTCACTCCTAAGGTTGGGATAAACCCTTGGCATTGTTACGAGGCATTTTCAAATATTTATGTATCCTGGGATCGCCTGCCCAAACCGATAAAATGACTAATCGAATATGGAGACATTTAAACCCAGGTCGCATGGTTGGAAAGCAAGTTCTCTAACCGCCGGCTAACAATGTTAGTTTTATAGACTATAAATTTGCTTAGTTATGCAAAGAAGTTAATGGTGTAGAGGTAAATACAGATAATTTTATGTTCTTGGTCGCGACATTTTCTCAGCCGGACATCCCACAACCAAAATGTTTTAGGCAAAAGTACAACTCAAAACCGTTTTCCTATTTTATCCAAAGTGTCAGTCTCGCGGTAAACGCTTTTAATGTTACTAAATTAATAGGATGATCTACACCCTCTCTTGATCGTAATGTTATCGGAACCTTGCTGTCCATCATTAAAAGAAAGGCTTATAAGAATTAAATAAAATATTCAAACACAGATTATTTCTATGGACTAATTTAAAAAAAGAAACGGTGGCAAAAAATTTACAGTCCAGTTAACAAATTTAATGAATGAAAAACTCACTCAACTTATAGAATATGCGGAATATTAAAATAACTATTTATATCAATAATATATGATATTCTGCTGATCAAAAATTTATTTCAACTTGATTGTATGGTTTTATACAATAGTAAAGAAATTGTTTAGTAATTTTTTTAATAAAAATATCAACCAAAATCGAAGCCGTTACCAATAGTTTTTGAAAGGTGACTACAACAAGCGGAAGATCTTACTGCTTATGATAAATATTTTTGTAAATAATATTAACATTAGTGTGTTAATATTAATATTATATTATTTTCAATGCTATTAGTATCATTAAAATATTATATAGTATAAACATCCGTGAGTTGGTGGTGGTGTCAGAACACGAACGTTCCTATCATGAGATTCGGTTTCGAACACCCATCTTGTTTGATTTGTAAAGATGATTACCTGATATCTTTCTGTTGTGATAATACCAGATCGCGTTACCTTTTGTAAGTGGCTGGAAATTACACTGCATGTTGACTCAAGCGTTTTAGGAGTGAATTTGGTGGACGAATTTGTTCAGAAGCCGTCGAAGGTATTAACACGAAGTCTCAAATCAGCGAGAGAGAGGATTTGATCGGCATTGTTCAAACTATTGATCCCGTCGGATTATGCGCAGTTCCAGATTAACTAAGACACGCTCAACATAGATGTAGTATAAACTATAAAGGGTGTGCTTTTTGTTTCGTTTAATTTCGTTTTACGTCATATAAACCTGAATGGATTATCTAATGTCCAAAATATTTTTAGGGTAGTTTCGGATGAAGAGAATATGTATTCTTTCTAAGAAATTCTAGTTTCTAGATAAGGTTTCGTTGACGTATTTTTCTGAACAGTTATTTTACCTAAAGTCAAATATTTTGCTATTCATATTTTTATAAAAATGTATTTGTGGTAATTTTTTTGTCAAACATTTATTCTTGGTAATATATTTTTTATCAAAAGTGTATTGCTGGAAATATTTATTTTGGCATAATTGTATTTTTGGTATAATGGCATTTTTGCAATTAAAATCTATTTTTATACTTCCATAATTTTTTTTCACTCCAGTAGTTAACTTTTTACCAACAGCTGGGATGCTAACAGATGCTAACTCCCCGGATCAGGGTGAATCTGGAAATAACAGGAATTAAGACGTGGCCCCACGCTCCGCACAATCTTCCGAACAGAGTCCTTGGTGCCGGATATAGTTTAACCTATTATCCAGAACGATGTGCTTGTTGAATCAATATAAATGTGATTGAGTATGTATCAGCAGCAGTGATTATTAGGTAGACAGACTAGTAGACTCTATGGTCTCCTAAAACTGACAGATATTTATTAGAAAGGGCTGAAATCTATACATACTCAGATTGCGTATTCATGAATTTAAAAGATTAGTAATATCATATATCTATGTGCGTGCACTGATAAAAAGTGACACCAAACTATCTTACCCTTAAGATCAAAGGCAAG
>OZ010595.1:62048047-62070547 GCA_963932145.1 Acanthosepion lycidas
CACGATGCCGCATTTAAGTGCGCCAGAAATTTGGAAAAGGCATATTGTACTGATTGGCATTTTTGTCGGAAGTTCCAATACAAGCATTATAGATTATTTGGATGTCAATCTGAGGAGAGTGCAGAGGATTCGGAAGTGTTGGATGAGTCTAATGGTGATTACGAAGGTGTTTGATGTGATCAATATTAGTCAATTTCGACCAAATCGGTCTTTTTATCTGGCCACCTAACCCTACTGATTATTATGTGTTGGGCGCAGTTGAGCAAGAGACCAACACAACTCCTTGTAACACCAAAGATGAACTGAAGGCGAATATTATGGCGGCATTCATAAACATAGACAAGGATACCGACCAGAACAATTGCAGGAAATTCCAAAGTCGTCTGGTGAACGTGGTTGAAATCAACGTCGATGTTATTGAATAAATTTACTCTTTAGTTTTTCAAGATAACTTTGTGTAATTTGGGTAAATATGAGTTAAAATGAGATGTCAGTATTATTTACATTTTTGAGTAATTTAGACGACAAAATGTTTATCGCGCCACTACATACACACACACACATATATATATATACATATATATGAAGAAAAATATACGGAAAAAACAAACAAAAATCCTTATATGCAATTATGCTGTTTTAATGTTAATATAATGTCAACGTCAGACGTTTCGCTCTAATAAACCATCTTCAGGACATATTCTTAAAATATAATTAACATTATCAATTAAACATGACAAAGACAATGGACATAAGAACAAAACTTATCCAAACAGATAACTGAAAGTTTTATGATCAGCGTTCCGTTAAAACATTGTCACGTTGTCGTCACGTGGGCGACGCTGTGAAAACGTATATTTTTCTTCATACTGTCGGATCTATATCCATATATTTGCTTATATATATATATATATTTATATAAGTTAATAGACTTAAAATACGGTTTTTTGCTACACAGTTCCAACCATGTTTCAAAAATGGAAGCTAAAAGCCCCGAATTTAATTTAATTCGAGGCTTTTAGCTTCCATTTTTGAAACATGGTTGGAACTGTGTAGCGAAAAACCATATTTTAAGTTTATTAACTTATAATATTAATGCTCTGTAAATTTACATTGAGCACTATTTTGTAAAAATAAAAATATCTATACGAACACAGGATTATATATCTTACTGTTCTTTCTTTTTATTAATGTATATATATATATATATATATATATATATATATATATATATATATATATATATATATATTAGTTTAGTTCACAAATAATGACTTAATAATGTCGTTTTTTGACGTATTTTTAACGTCACAAAACGACATTATTACGTCATTATTTTTTTGCACCAACCTAATATATATGGTCTCAAGCGCCATAGCACATTCATTATTATACCACTGAAATATATTACATAGCTGTAATATATTGTCTCGAACTCTTTCAAAGACTCTATTTGCCTTGTCCCAACGCTTCAATGCCTGTATGTCTCATTGTCCTGGGTCCACACGAATGCGATAGTTTTCATTATACTTCTGAATGCTCTACATATTTATCCTGAAAATACATTGCCGAATATTAAAAAAAACAAAAAACATAAGCAAATTGATAGGTGGATCGTTCCATAATAATAGGAAGTTTGGCAGATCATAAATAGTCTTCAAATGACACAGAGTTATAAAAGCAGCTTATATATTTAAGTATAAATAGCATATATTATATAATAATGTTATCATTTATAAGCAAGTTTGTATTATCCCTGCGTGTTATTGAAATTCAAGTTACTTTCGTTTAATTTTTTAAACTTATTTTATCTTAATTGTTTCATAGAATTTATATAAATTTCTTGCCATTTTTGCTTCATTTAAGGCTTCGTGGCTAAACCCACCATGATAATGTCAAAATTAAATCAGGTCCAATTTTGCGTACTTTGTTGTTTTTGGTTAACTATTTTGCTTTACGAACTTTGTCATATATTTTATGTTATCCCCCAATCTATCTGAAAGCCCAGTCATCGTCCACTGTCATTTGCGTACAAATAAATTAAATGACCCTTATTGTCAATTGCAATGAAGTTATATTCAGCCAATGGTACGTTCTCTGGACACTTTAATAATTCTAGTTACAAGGACCATCGCTCAACTTAAGAATTCCTATTGGGATTTATAAAGAAAACCTTTTCCCGTGCATGATTTACAAATATAGCCTCTGAAACATTTCTTTCTTCCTTTACGTCTGCATAAAAGTTTGACTTTAAATTACGTACTGATAAATAGCGCTGCAGCAGGAATTTTTAAATCTAGTAAAAAAAATAATTCTACGTCTACATGTAAAAACATATGCAGGACTACTCATTTCCATGTGGTTAGTCGCTATGAACTAAGACATGTCGTGTAATTAATTGAAAATTATTGTAATAAAATTCATGAGATATCTATTTAGTAAATACTTCGTGTAATACGTCTGAGGTGTCGTAACAGTTTTCTACTTGACTGATGACAGTTGGCAATTGTGGACATTTCGGGTGGTGAAGAAATATGACACATGCTTCTCGTTCTGTCAAAGATGTCCGAGTATCAACATAATTTTAGCGCATACACAGTGCTCGAATCAATCTGACTGCATATATTATAATAAGAAAAACACAGTAAAATAGAAAAATATTTAGTCAAGACAAAGAATGTGACGTGTTGATTAATTGGGTGAAAATAGAATTCCTAATTGTGTTATTACATGAGCATAGAAAAGTTCATCGTCACGTTACGTCTATATATAGATAGATAGATAGATAGATAGATAAACCTAGTGAGCCAGACAAACCTACCCAGGTTTCACCTAAGCGGATCGTCAGGGAAAGCTGGCAATATAAATATTATTGTAAAAGAAATTACAACAAATGTGGCACAAGGCCAAAAAAGGGGGTTGGGGTAAAGGACGGCCATCACTTGTCTTCATATAAAACTTAGCTAGCCACAACCACTGACCCTAACATACAAAACAATATTCCTTTCACCAAAACAACACATTTATCCATACCTTTCTTACTACATCCACCAAAATACCTCTTTGACTCAATGCAAATCCTAAATACTCCACTTATGTACAAATATTGTCTGTGGGGGGAGGGGCATAAAAACAACAATTTTTAAAAAGATCCCCAATGACTATATACAAAAAGACAAAAATATTTACAAGAAACCAAACAAAAAATTATTGTTAGTAATAAAACCCCCCACAAACTTGAAATGTGGCAGAAATATCAGTTAACTGGACGAAATCGATGCGGGTCTATGAAAATAAAGAACACATTCATTCGTGCCAAACATTCACACAGGCACACACACATTCATACACAACAACAAATACGAAAAATACACTAGCGAAACGAAAGGCGCCCCACATCTACCGGAGAACTGACATCACTGACATCACTGACCACCTAAACGAGGGAGGGAATGAGAAGTTAAACTAAAGGAAAAAAAAAAGGGACAGAAATAAAAAAGGACCAATGAGCAAGCACAGCCTAGCTAAGTTTACTGAAAAGAGGAAAAACTAAAAATCGAAAAAACAAGACCTACACTACCCTAATTTCGGGATGGGATGCCTATGTTCAACCCAGGAATACAATATCCTAATGCCTAACCGGCATCAAAATGCCACTCAAGGTCAGCCCCTTTTACTCGGCACATACGCGCAAGATTCACCCACCTTTTGCCAAATTCTGATGAGGTGATCCGCCGCCTTTCCGTCCTAATCTTGACTTTAAGATGATGCTTAAAGAACAAGATCAGTTGGGAAGAAGTGAACTTCTCGCCCTCATAGAATTCCTTCTGATGCGTCGTCCAAATCACGACTCTCATAACCCCTAGCAAGCAACAGAACACATAACACATTGCTACAAACATAACTGGCTTCAAGGACAAAAAACTTTCACCGCAGCATGCGAGCCATGAGGCCTTCAACAAACCTGCACGACGGCACTACCGCCTTGCACTGAAAGAAGGCGTGACCAATGGTCTCGACTTCCCCCGCACAGCGACGACAGTTTGGATATTTCTCCAAGCCTGCTGAACAAAGTCTCTTGCCGACGCAGAGGACTTCACGAATCACCAGCCAGATGCGTGATGCCTCATCGTTATTGAGGCATTTCAACGCAGGCGCCCAAGGCCATATCGAGCGAGCCTCCTGCTTCGTAAGACCGAGCTCGCCAATTAGATCATCTTGAACGGCCCCCCTAACTAACACTTGATAGACAACGCCTGGACGTTGGAGAGGCCATCCAAAGCCCGAAAGAGGAGCTTCAGAGCGCGACGACATTCGCTGTAGAATGAGCACTCGGCTCGGGGTCTACGGCCGGCCTCCTCCTCGCACGAGCGCACACTTCTCAGGGATGGGAAATGTTTACGGACGCCTTCTTTCCAGAAGGCGCCCACCTCATCCGATCCGGGACACATTCGGTCTCGAAAGGTGATGCGCAGCATATGTTGACGAATCTCAATGCTAGGCATACCCAGACCGCCTTCAGAGGGATGAAGGCAACAGATCTCGCGAGATACCATAGGGGCCCTGTATCTCCACAAGAAAGAGAACAAGACCCGTACTAATAACATTAGTCTGGCATACGGGAATGGAAGTACAGAGAGTCGGTACAGGAGAATCGGATAGATGTGTGAAACACATACTTCCGCCCTTCCCTTCAGGGAAAGTCTCCTCCGAGACCACAGATTAACCGCGATCTCGGCCTTCCCTTGCACCTCCGACCAATACATTTCCAACTGGAGATCAGGACCAAACCAGACGCCGAGTATCTTGATCGGAACCATCCGGCCAGAAGAAAGGTCCGGGAAGAGAAACTCCCTTCCACGCATCCAACCGCAAGCCAACAGACTTATCGCTGTTGATCTTGGCCCCTGTCACCATCTGATACCCACTGATCTCCTTGCTGACTTCGTCAATCTCGGCTCTGCTAGACATAAGAACCGAAACGTCGTCAGCATAGGCAGAATACCTGGCTTAGGTGGAAGCCCCAGGCAGGGAAATTCCGCGCAGGACCGATTCGCCTTTAACTTGCGAAGGAATGGTTCCAACGCAAGAACGTACACCAAAGGCGAGAGCGGACAACCTTGACGAATGGAGCGAGACAATACGAAAGTCAGATCCAGGAGCGAAAGTCAGCTCCGAAACCGGCCGCCGAAAGGACAGCCTCCAGAACGCGATGGTCAACCCTATCGAAGCCCTTGGACGGATCTAAATTAATCAGCGCGGCTTCACTGTCGACTTGTTCTAAGATCAAGCGTACCATATGAAGGTTATCCTGAATAGTCCTGCCCTTCACAGCACAAGTCTGTTCAGCGCCAATCAGACTAGACAGGACAAGCTGCAAACGGTTGGCTAAGATCTTCGCCAAAATCTTTAACTCAGTGTTTAACATGGTTAAAGGGCGAAAGTTCCCTAACCCATCCCCACCGTTCTTGTCTTTATGCAGCAACTTGATCACACCCCTGGTGAAGCGCTGAGGTATAGACCCCTGCTTCATCCAGTGGTTGAAAATCAGTTCCAGCAAAGGAACAAAAACGGGCGACAACCTCAAGTAAACTTCGTAGGGCAGACCATCTAGTCCCGGAGACTTGTCCAGGCTAACCTGCTTCAGCGCTTCCCAGATTTCCGACTCTGTAATGGGACCTTCGCACCTAGCCGCTTCAGCTGCCTCGAGGCAGGAAAAGTCAGCTAAATAGGCGTCGAACTGAGCAGAGCTCAGACCGGGCTCCCTGGTGAAAAGATCCTGGAAGTAATCTCGAAAGGCCTCGCATATTCCCGCGTTTGTAGTCACGGTCCGTTTATCCGGCAATGTGACGCGCGCTATATGTCGCCTAGCCGCGTTCCGATTCTCCTCTGCACGCAGTTCAGCGGCCATATTAGTCGCCTCAGAAGACATTCTTTTTAACTTGGCCCTAACTACCAGCGCTTAATCCTTCTTGATAAGCAAGGAGGCCAACTCTGCCTTAGCTAAGGCTATTTGCCCACTAACACGGGATTTCACGGTCCGATCAACTTTTTCCTCTAAAGCCGTTTGCACCGCTAATCACTCTAGATTGAGCTGACGACAAAAATCGGCAGCAAAAGTTTTAATTTTGGATTTTAATTTATCCCACCAGACGTGTCCCACAACCGCCCCGGTCAATTCCCTCTGAATCATTAGTAGCAGCTGGTTCCGGAAACCCTGCTCACCAAATAATGAACAGTTCAATTTCCAGTAATCAGCCATTCTAACCTTAGTGTTATCTAAATTTACACGGACCCGGACAAGCCTATGATCCGTATAAACTATATAGTGGAAGCTTGGACACCATAAGAGCCCTACGTCGACTCTCCTTACTAGGACTCGGTCGAGGTAGCTCGCAAGCGTCCCAGGAGCCGAGTTGCCACTATTAGTCCAAGTCCATGCTACCTCCCGAGGGTGTTCATTCCGGAACTTATCGACAAGATCAAACTCATCGATAAAGTCCCGAAATGGTTTCACGTCCAGGTTGTTAATACCCTGTTTTTGCCCTATACGATCTATATCGGGGTCAAGGACGGCATCCCCGCTAAAACTACCCGACGAGATGTCGTCAAGTACGGCGCGATCTGCCGAAACAAAGCAGGCCGCTCGGCATGGATATTGGGCGTATAAACCCAAATGAGACGTAGAACCTTATCCTTTATGGTAACATCCAGCACGCAAAGTCTTCCCGCCGGGTCCGCGAAGACAAGGGTACATGCAGCCTTTAAAGACTTGCTCACTAGCCAAGAGACACCCCTCGAATGACCATCAAAACATGCTGAATAAACGGCGAACCCCTTAGACAGAATGTCCTCACAGTCATGAGAAGAAAACCGGGTCTCTTGCACACAACACACATTCACCCGGAGGCGCTAAAGGTCACGAAAGAGCCTCGCCCTGCGAGACTCGGACCTCAAGCCCTGGACATTTACACTAGCTAACCAGAGCGACATCATGAAAACAGATTAGGGTTGTACTACTGGTTTAAACATAGTTGGTGATAGGATACCAACAGCTTCTCCCATAGACCCATGGCCCATCTCAGTCTTGATGGTGCCGTCTTGGGAGATACCGCCGATATCCCAGGAAAATGTCAGTTTTAGGGCCCTATACAGGGATGGGTGAACTAAAACAGGGACCCTCCCTGCACAAAATTGTTTTAAATTTTTTAAATGATCATTTTCGATGATCGCGATGGGTAAAGCCATTTTATATGCATTGGTGGCCTCGTCCATCATACCCCAAATCTGCTTTGCACCGGATCCTGACCTTATCACTGTCAAGACCCTCTGTGTATTCGGAAAGTTTTGCGGTACCTCTATGTCCAAATCCGCAGACTGTTTTATAGAAAGCAAATATCTCAGGTCTTTAATACTGTTCCCATAATCCCGGGCTCTCTCGGCCTGGGCTGGGGAAATATGACAAACCTCCTCTCCCGTGTTGAAAATCAGCCTTTTCTTTTTTTTTTCTGTTTGCTCCTGCGTGGGACTTCTTAGACGCTTGGAAGAGGGAGGTGGCATATCTGATTTTTTAACAGGTGATTGACTGGGGGTATGCAGAGGAGTAGATTTTTGTTTAACGGGGGAGGGAATGGTGTATGGAGAGGGGTATAAAAAGACCTATGTCTATAGGGGCTGGGATCTGTACTGACTGGAGAGGATTTGGATGGTGATATCAAGGGGTAAGGTTGTTTTGTCGGTGAAGGGGTGGGCCGAGCAAAGGACGTTGAAGGGATAGGGTCTAGATTTTTTGTTTTTGCATCCAATTGCTTTTTCAGCTCTTTAATTTTTTCAGTCTTTTCGAAGCCAGGATCAAATTTCCTTTGTTTTTCTTGGAGAGTCAGTTGAGAGGCCAGGGCATCGCCCTTAACGTTGCCAGAGGGAGTGGGGCTGTAAGTGCCTTTCTTCCTTGGGGCTTCAGGGGACTGAGGACCCGCTGTCCGGCGCTTCCCTCTGGCCTTACCACCAACCAGCCATTCCCCCTCCCCCTTCTCCACAACTGCACTAGCAGCGGGCGAAGGCTCTTTGGGGAATGTGGCCTTTGATGTCACACCAACCGGAGGATTAACCGACACGGTCCTGGAAGCTGGTACGCCCATTACAGGCGAGTCGGAATGTACAGACGCGGTCAGAGGGGGATCTTGGTCTACTGGAGCTTGACTACCAGAGGCATTCTTCTCTGGGCAGGAGGAGGAGAGATGACCAGTCACTCCACACCTCCAGCATACCGGTCTTCGGCCCGTTACAATGACCGGTAACTTCAAGCTTCCAACATCCAGACAGTTGGGGATGGAGACGAAGGCTTTCTCATTCAGTATAATATCAAAGCTCCCCCCCTCTCAAACTATCACAGGAAGCTCCCAGAATTTCGCCATACTGGGATTAAAACGCAGCGAGATGCTCTCCGATAACTTGAAAAGGGAACTCGTATACTGCTATAAGGGGTCCTTCTTCGTCCTTCGTACTCCGTCCGCAGTATTAATTCTTTGTTATTAGCTCGCGGCTAGCCGCGGCGACCCTGTCTTCCGGCGTGGGCAACAGTACGTCCCACATGAAAAATTTTGCTCCCTTAACTATTCTGAGAGGCTTAAACCCCAAGGACTCTAGTGTTTTCAACACTGTGTTTTTCGTCGAGCGACAAATTTTGCGCGTACGCTTGTCGACGACGAAAACTGACACTATTCTTTTCTCAATTTTCTTCAATTCTTGGGGCTCTTCTAAGAGTCCACCTTCTACAACAAGATGAGCGTAACTCTTAGCACGCTCCAAGGACTCCACTAAATTGATTATCCTTTTTGGTGGGGACGACCAACAAGAGGACGATTCCCCGGCCCCAGGCTTATCTTGAGGGTCATTTCTGGCTTCCTTGTCATTTTGAGAATTTTGGCCATTATTGGCCTCCGTAGAATTTTCTTTTTTGTTATTGCCATTATTGGCCTCAATACCAGTATTTCTTGAATATTCTTTTTTCCCAGTGATGTCATCCTCGCTAGGGGAAGTAGGCTCAAGTGCCGGATATTCGTTCATATTGTCTTTATCCGGGGGTCTTTTTTGGTCTTTAAATGCTTTCGTATTGCCTTTCTATAGTCGGACAAATTTGGCTTTTTTTTATGGCTAAAAAAGAAGGTGCTTTTTTTTCCTTCCTTTCCATTATTTAAATATTAAGAAGGAAGCGGAGGGGTAAATAGGGTATGGAACCGCCTTATAGGCGGGAAAAAAATACAATAAAAATAAAAATACAAAGCGAGACAAACAAGCAAATAAAAGCACAGAAAGAACCAAAAAACATAAAACGTACAATAAAAAGATTTAAATGTTCGCCTAAAGGTGAAAAACTATAAATTTAAAAAAGGAGAGCTTGAAAAGAAAAAAAAAAACGAAAACTCTAGACAAAAAAGAAAAACAAAGAAAATACGAAAATATGAAAAATAGACAAAGCTAGTCACAAATACAAGATGGCTGACGCCAAAACAAATAAACAATAGAAAATTAACAATACAAACGTTAGAACCAAATAAATTGACAAATATACAGAAAAAAAATTAGAAATTTACCTAGACAAATATACAATACAAATATGGAAACAATAAAACACGAAAACTTAAAAGATATTAAAAGGGCAAGAATTAAAGAATTAACGGTAAAAAGAAGGCAAAAAACAGGTAAGGGTTATAAAAAAAGAAAACGAAGATTAAATTAAAAGAGAAATTAAAGAAAATGGAAATGAAAAGAGGAAAAACTAGAAAAAGAAAATTTTACGGAGATAAATATTAAAAAAAAAAAGATGGGGATAAAAAAAGAAAAGAAAAAGTCAAAAATCTTTTTTTTTTGTTCTTGTTTTTTTTTTTTCAAAACAGTTTTAGCAAGAAAAATTAAGAAAAACGTTAATAAAATATAAAATCTTAAAAATAAAGGAAAAAAACACCTGTCAAAAGAAAAGCACAGCACAAATTAACGACGTAACAATCAGGGAAAACTGGCTAAAGAGGCAAAGGGAAATGCATATTTATAAGCAATAGTCAAAACTATGGCACGTGACCAAAGATAAAGAAAAACATAAGAACACTGGTGGGGGTTAAAGATTTATTAAACTAAAAGCGGAGCGGATATTAAAATACGAAAATTAAGGTGGAATGACAAAATAAACGAAGAAATTCGTCTTAATTTAGTAACCAAGATTGTATGCCTACATATGTTAAGAATTTCAGATTTGGAGTTTAATAGCTGGTTAGGTTGATTATATAAAGCTATGGATAATTTCTCCTCTGTACATAATTTACCAAATTTTGGCCTGCTTTATATTTGGGGCATTTTTTATTAATATTTCCCATTTAAAGTTGGGGTCTTTATCGTTTTCTTGTCTAGTTTTCCATACATAACTGGATAGAGTGGTGCTATGATTAGTTTTTTCGTTTTTAAAACTACTCGTGTGGTTATAGTATCTTTTTTTTTAATTATCCTGAGTAGCACCTATGTATATTTTAGCGTTCTTGTGTTTTTCTTAAAAAAATTCGAGGGTTTTTCGAAACGAGTATCGTTACCTATATTTGTATAATATATATATATATATATATATATATATATATATATATATATATATATATATATATATATATATATTTATATATATTTCCAGCAGTTCCAAGTATGGTGATAAACTACATCCGGCAGCAAGTCCGCTTATACGGAGATTAACGATTTTGTGAAGGGTGAAACAACAACTTAACTGCTATTAGTCTCAGATCAATCCTGATCTGAGGGACTAGCACCTGTTATGTCACATCTCTGAGAAAATACAGAAACACAGAATCAACCGCCTGCTGATGCGAGGATACAGAATATACTCCTATACGGAGAAATGGCGGATGACCACATCTTCGCTTGAAGCACGTCTGCATCATAGACATGAGGGCGATAACATAGACACCAAGAGGTGGTAAACGTCTTTTCCCTACCCACTACATCCCTTAGTTGCAGCAGTTTTTATGTTTGTGTCAGTCCCATTCGCGAACTGCATACAAGTTCACATATTGTGCAACACCGAGGATCTCGGGACAAAGCCACAGGAATATTGGCTGACGCATTTCGCGTTGCCTTTTGTCCCTCAGTCAGCCAACACGACTGATTTCGAAATACCTGATACAGCTCTGGGTCAAATGTGTGTTTTTGTGTGTGGAAGGAGATTTTAAATTTATACGATGGGTACATAAGAGAAGGGTATGTTGCATATTGGCAAATATCCGTGCATTTCTTTTAGGTCCCGCTCATATAATCAACAGATAGATAGATAGATAGATAGATAGATAGATAGATAGATAGATAGATGTACGTATATGTTTTCCTTCCTCTGTATATAGAACAGTATGGTAACTGTCCATCTAAATCTAGCAATTTCTAGATTTAAATATGTCTAGCAATTTCATTTTTCAGGTCATTAGCTTCTACATAGAATCTTAGCCTCACATGATTCCCTATATTGTCACCATTTTTACCATATTAGTAATAAACTTAAAATTAAATATTACTACACGGGAAACTGTCCGATTCCAATTTTCATTCGGGTTAAAATATGAGGAATAAATATTTTGTCTGTATCAAAATTTCTAATTGTTTTACAGAACACACGCACACACACATACGCGCACGCATACACATACATACACATATATATGTGTGTGGAGGAGGACATACATTCGTAATGTTGGGTATACGTCATTTAATAAACGTCACATTCATTTACCATCAAATACACTTTGGAAAGCTATGAATACACCTCTTTTACCCCAGCTTTGGGTTAATTAATAAATCTTGTATTATTACGCCATAACTATTACTCACGCCAAAAAAAAAAAAAAAAAAAAAAATCTTGCAAACAAAATATATTTTCTGGCTTTGAATAACATTCAAATATTTGATAAGCCGTAGAAAACGAATCAATCAATTAATAATTAGATAGCATTAAATAAAAAATAAATAAATAAAAAATTCATAGAGTGTGATGTGAGGGCGTTCTATTCAGGTTCTTTAGATAAAGAATTAATTTCTAAATTACCTGTTGGATCCCTCTATCGACAGTCACCAGGAAAATGTCGGAGATTTTAATGGCTAAAACTCTGCAGTAATTTTAACAAAGATAATGTCGTTAGTCCAATCGTTATTAAGTTAAATAATTATTACATAATTATTTTTAATTCTATTGCATTCGAAATATTTAGGTTTCCATTCAGTCATCCGTTATTTTATGCTAAGTCCTTTCTTATTTATACCATTATATTACCTTAAAGGCTTATATTATTTTTATTTTATTTTCAAATTTTAGACACAATGTTTTCCCTGGAATAATCCAGCCATTTAAACGTAGAGATTAGCCCTTGCATTCCAACGGAACGTACTCTCTCTAGGACATCATCACTTCATCCATTTTGAAAAGGATTTTGCTAATGTTTTCAACAATTTTACTTCTAAGATACAAGCAGACGCATTCAAAAATCAGTTAATACTGGATTCCTGTAGATTAGGTGTTAGTAGAAATAATAGTAAAATTAACTTTAAAATTTTAGTACAAGTGATGCTTGCATAATTAAACTGTGATCCTTACATTCCAGCCATCTAAATAATTTAGTCATTCTCCAACAGTAAAAAGTACTTTCAACAAAAATAACATTAAGGTAAGTTATAGCTGTACAAAAACATCGGTAATTATATATCGCAACAATAATATATTAATGAAGCTATAAACAAAACCAGAAATAATAATCCAAAAGTCAATGCAATACAGGAAGCGAATTGATCGCTACATATATCCATAAAACAAAATATCTGCTTAAACACATGGACCGCAATTAAAACAGGTCTCAAAATATATCTTACGAATATTAATATATTAATATTATATGTAGTACCTATTAATATTCATAGAACGCATCATTAATAATATTTTTTATAATGATACACATATATAATTCCATATTACAATTAATTTATCGATTAATTTTAATCGATTAATTTATATGGTGTATATATATAATTTTAACTTTGTAAGTATAAGGCTAGTTTTCAAAGACATTAAAATAATATTCTTAACTCATATTTATTTTAACATCCTGAGTAGTAAGTTTATTCCATCATTCTAAATGTTATAACGACAGTCTTTTATGCAAAAAGAGTTATCCCCCTTGATCATTAAGGTGGTTATATAAATTCATTTTATTTTATTTAAATTTGATATTTAATTTTATTATATTTTTTAATTTTACGTCTTTCGATCATAAGAACTGGAATGATATAAATTATAAATAATTAAGTATAATATAATTAATTATTATATTATAGGCAACAATAATAAAATAAACAAGTTTTAGGACACACTTATCTTACATCACCACGAGAACGGGAATTTCATAACGCTCTGTCAGTCTATGTTTCGAACCAGAATTTTGCACCTTTGCATGAAACACTGAATCGTACTATAGACGTTGAATACTAAATATAATATATATATATATATATATATATATATATATATATATATATATATATATATATATAATATATGTTATTTAAAAATGAGTAATATTTTTATAACACCCGAGAAAGATTTATATATATATATATATATATATATATATATATGTACGCGCAAGTATATGTGCATATATGCTTTTTTATCTTACTATATATATATATATATATATATATATATATATATATATATATATATATATATATATATATATATATATTAGTAGTAATCTTATAAGTATAAGAAACTATACACGTTCTGAAAACCTTCTTCATTTGCAAACAATCAAATCAATACCATGTAAGTTAACCTAAAATAATCGTCTAGCATGCAAGTCCTAAGCGCAAAGAAAAAATAAACCGATACAATTACGCAACGCAATATAAAGTAGATATATGGCTATAGATCCGACAGTATGAAGAAAAACATACGTAAAAAACAAACAAAAATCCTAATATGCAATTATGCAGTTTTAATGTTAATATAATATAAACGTCGGGCGTTTCGGTCTAGTATACCATCTTCAGGACATATTAATAAAACATAATTAACATTAGACTATATTTAATTCAACATGAAAAGACGATGGGCATAAGAGTAAGACTAATCAAAGCAGAAAACTGAATTTTTTCAAATCAGCGTTCAGTTTCAATATGATCACGTGGGCGTCACGTGGGCGTCACGTGGGCGATGTTGTGAAAACGTATTCATATATATATATATATATATATATATATATATATATATATATATATATATATATATATATATTATTTTATTTTTTCTCGATTGAATAAATGGTTATTACTCCCTATTTTTCGTGTTTCTCTCTAAACCCCCACCCCTCCCACTTTGGAGAATTTTTCGAATAAATGGTTTTCCTCAAGCCTCCCCACTGTTTGTTTGATTTTATTTGGTCACGTGTTTTTTTTTTTTGTTTTTTTTTTTGTTTATTGATTATAAGTATTCCGTTCTTTTTTACATTTTAACCAGCCTTCCCTGCCGATCCGCTGGGGTGAAACCCTGGTAGGTTGTCTGGTTCTCTAGGTTTAACTATATATATATATATATATATATATATATATATATATATATATATATATATATATATATATATATATTGAAAATGAATTTTGCCGAACAATTAGGCCTTTAAAATGATTTGATTGAATTATAAAGAATATACAATTTCCTATGAAAAAACAAACAGACGCGCCTCACTTCACTCGCACGTCTTACGTAGACGACCCACTTGAAAATTGTTTTTTAACAATTCAAGTAAATATTGGAGGCGTCAACCTGTCGTATTCTGATCTCATCTTACTCAAACTCTCCTAATCGAATCTGTTCTGGAATTTACAGCTGTATTAACACATTTAAGATTTATTGTATTTCAAATGTGGAATTTTCTCAGAGGCAAATGTTGTATATTTTTCATGTGTCAATGTTCGTTTTTAACGCAGCTCTTTTTAGCCAACCAGCTGTTCACCGGTTAGATTATTCTGTGGTAAATCAGGATCAACTTCTAGATTATTCGGATAAGCTAACTCGCATTCCATGTTTCCTATCTTCGACAGACTGGACTATTGATTTATATTGATGGAATATATTAATAACTGCTGAAAAATGTTACCAATGTAATCGTGACCTGATGACCATTAGAACGTTTCAAATGTGATTTTCCCTGGGATTCGAACACTGACTGATAATGCCTCCAGCAATCGTGATAGATTTGGGCTCCATTGAGTAATCACAGAACAAGGTTTATCGAATAAATTCTGTTTCTATATCTACCTTTATCTATATCTTCAGACAAGCGCCAAAGAGACTAAAACTTGATTTGTTCAGCGTGAACACAGATCCAAAGCCAGAGATCCTAAAATCCAATAATTCTTTGTCATTTTGAGTGTAAAATAACGTTAAAACCGACTTCGTCTAGCAAGTTTTCTACCAAATCGCAGCGAGAGAAATTCAGATATATTTCAATTGTTTTCAATAAACATATATATATATATATATATATATATATATATATATATATATATATAGAGAGAGAGAGAGAGAGAGAGAGAGAGATAGATAGACAGACAGATAGATAGACAGACAGATAGATTGATAGATAGATAGATAGATAGATAGATAGACAGGAAAAGACAGAATTTTCATAGATAGATATATATATAGAGAGAGAGAGAAACATAGATAGTAACAAATTGCGGCTTGATATATATATATATATATATATATATATATATATATATATATTTATATATTTATATATATATATATATATATATATATATATATATATATATATATAGATTGATAGATAGATAGATAAATAGATAGATAGATAGATAGAAAATGCAATTTCATAGATAGATAAGGAAAAGCCTCCGATTTCATAGGGAGATAGATACTGAATAGCCTCCGATTTCAAAGACAGACATCTATCTGTGAGCAGACAGCAATGTCGTAGATAGATAGGTAGATAAATATGCATAGATAGCAATAGATTGGCGATAGATTGGCGATAGATAGATAGATACATAGATACATAGATAGATAGCAATATTAATGGTAATATTAACTATTTCTCTCTACGGAAACATTAGGCATTCATTGACCGAACAGACAGTGCTACTGTCGTATTCTGATATAGATATGAAAAGACATAGATAGATATTAGGTTGGTGCAAAAATAATGTCGGTTTTTGACGTTAAAAAATACGTCAAATAGATAGATAGATAAGAACAATTCATATACCTTTAAATCTTGATATAAATAGAGACAACTAGATAGAGAATCCGCATAGCTAAAAATCTGATAAAATAAATAGATAGATAGATAGATAGATAGATAGATAGATAGATAGATAGATATGATCTCGCTAATATATTTGAATTGTTATATATATATATATTTATCTGTATATCTATGCCTGCTTATATATATATATATATATATATATATATATATATATATATATATATATATATATATATATATATATAAGCAGGCATGGATACCCAGATAAAAACATGATATTTCAATTTCTATATATCTGTAACATGTTATGCAATTTCTTGAAGTCGAAAATATATTGCAGTTGAGCGACGGACAAAAACAATCTCAGCTTTTGCTATAAATAAATAAAACTCAGTAGCAGTATTAATGTGTAAACTCTTGAAAGTATTAAGAAAAAAGACACTTTTTTTAAGGAAAGTAAAGAGTACTTAACTGTTTCATAATATGAGTCCTTCTATGTATCAATAAATGCGGGATAATCTCCTCACTGGTAATAAAAGTATTTGTATAAGCAGAAATTTGCTTCTTGAGCAAGATGCTGAGATTACCACGGAGTAAATCTAGATGCAACAACGAAATTTGTAAGTCATACAATGAGGATAGAGTGCTTGGAAAATTTGGTTCTCACGGTGCACATTGAAGACAAGAGGGAAGGTTGATGCAGCACATAAGCTATATATCGAGAATTTATCAATGCATGGCTGAACAGACTTTAGGAGAGATAACAAAAATAAAGTCTTTACTGGGGACTAAAAATGACAGGAAATTGAGGAGAGCCATTTTAGCCAAATTCCTGAAGTATCATAGCAAAAATAATAATAATAATAATAATAATAATAATAATAATAATAATAATAATAAGATGAAGAAGAAGAATATGAAGATGAAGAAGAGACTGATATAAATTATGAGATTCGCCCGGAAATTAATGCTTCCAGTTTGTCGCCCTGCCCTACAATTTCAATGACAGATGCTGCTGGGGTTGAAATTTCCTGTCTATTGCTTAATTCCCTTGTCTTTCTTTCACACAAGCATCTGTCAAAATGGCTCCTCTCATGAAAGTGTGTACAAAGCAGAGTTATAGCATTGAATTCCCTCCATTCAGAAGATAAATAGACACATTGGTATTCGTCGAAGCATGCTGAATCTTTACGGAGATAAAACAATCGATGTAAACACATTTAGTGGTAACATCTATCTATAAGAGAAGCTACTATTTGGATGGTTCGTATGATGGTTAATTTAATGATATATCAACATTTGATGGGTTATTTAATGCCGCATAGAAATCTCGACGCAGATACTGAGAGGGTTTCAGTCTGAGTCCGCATGCGTTTATCTCACTTGAAAATTGGAAAGAGACAAATAACGAGGAAGACATTGAATTTATCAGAATACAGTGTATTCAAGATATGGCGAAAAGATATGCCCGATAATGTAATACGCGGACAAGCAAAAATATAAAGAAAGCCTGTAAATATTTATATATAAATACTGATACCCTTCTGTATATCTTTTGAGGAAGAGCCGCGAATTTTGACTCGACTTCAAATGAGAGGTTGGGGATGCGATTCAAAATCTGTACAAAATTATTTGTTCAAGTTTTTAAACGTTCTTATATAATAAGAAAATTAATAATGATAATAATAATAATAATAAAATTACTAATACTACTACTACTAATAATAGAATTAACAATAAAAATAAAATAATAAAATTATTAATAATAATTAAATTAATAATAATAATAATAATAATGTAATAATTATAAAATTAATAATAATAATGAAATTGGAATAACAATAATAACTAATAAGCAACAACAACAACAGCAACAACAACAATAATAATAATAATAATAATAATAATAATAATAATAATAATAAGAAGAAGAAGAAGAAGAAGAAGAAGAAGAAGAAGAAGAAGAAATCTCAAAAATGTGGCGCATGAGGACATTAAAGATTCCAGTTGTACTTGGAGCACTCGGATTGGAAAAGATTTCAATAGACTCATTGAAGGAATCTCTGGTATCCCAAGCCTTAAAAAATGCAAAATAATTGTATTCACAAGTACACCTCACAACTTACGAAGGGCTTTATCTATGTAAAGTATGTGAAAATCTTTTTCAAAACTGCTCAGTGGAAAAAGTTCATGATGCCATTTCTGACCTTAGCTCTCTGGTCAGAACAGAGAATGAAATGAGTATACCAGAAATCAAAGGGAATAAAATAACACAACCAACACCACCACCAATAACAACAACAACATCAGCAACAACAACAACAACAACAACAATAATAATAATAATAACAACAACAACAATAATAATAATAATAATAATAATAATAATAATAATAATAATAATAATGATAATAGAAGGAGAAGAAGAAAAGTAGTGAAAAAGAAAAAGATGTATGTCTATTTGATACATACTTTTCATTTGCAGTCGCAAATACTTTTCACTCATGAGGCCGGTTATATCATATTATGCCTGCCGCCATTCGCTTTTGGATGGGGTATCTTGCACGATTTCCGGAATTGCATACAGCGTGTGCGTGTTCTCTATCCCGTCGACAGAGGACTGAACTTTCTTCGTCCGAAACAACAAAAAATCGAGTACCAATTAATCATTGTATAATTACCCTTCAATAAAGAAGGTCTTATTTTCTATCACACCGCATGTTGGCGGACCACCCTCTGGAAGTGAAACTGACCAATACAAAGCATTAGAATTTCGACGCGTGTCGGTCAGCAGACCTCACCTACCAAATTAGAGGTAAAGGTAAAAGCATTACGCCTGTGTCGATGGGCTTTCAAAAAGTTTGTAGTCGATTTAATGTTGGCGTTTTGCAATACCGTTTCCAGAATAGAGATTTCATAATAAGAATGCTTGGCTCGTTAACTTGGACAACCTGTAAACCTAGCCTGTTCAAAAATTTCCAAATATAACAGTTTGGGTGGGGTAGAGTTTACAATTTAGTAGATGGTACCGCGTTTACCGTCTAGTTAAGAAACAAAGAATACTGAATTTTTTAATTTTCTCTTAAATCGAATCCCGCCAAATTCATTTATCCATTTGTACATAAACTAACGAATAGACAAGTCTTCGAGATTCTGATAATCCGAATAAACTCAAATTACAGGAAATTTCGTTTGAAACACATAAATATCATTATCCTGTTTGGCCCATTCCGCTCTGCCCACCGACATTGATTACAATTACACGAAGTAAAACGTGCTGACCTATACAATAAGAGGAAATCGAATTTTCAAAATGATTTTATTTGGGGTGGCTGAATGTTGGGCTAGAGATTCTCACCGTTATGAGAAATGAAGTCATATTGATCAGTCGAAAGACCAATTTGAATGTTGGTTGGTTGATTTTGTTTAACAGTATATCAAAATCAATGGGTTATTTAATAACGAAATCTAAATAATTTGTACTCTATTTTATGGCTTGAACTATATATATTTTGAACGCAGTTATATGCCTTCAAATTTTGTATATAATTTTATACTTTACTGGGAAACTGTTAAGAGGTCCACTTCTTTTTCATACAAGTGGACATGACCAGTGTGTACTTGTACTGCTGCCGGTGAATACCCGGGGGAGATACACTGATACAGTGAACAGTGAGAGAGTAAGTGTGTGAGGTAACCGCTTTGTAAGAGTCACAGTTGCGAGCACGTAGACTCAGAAGGAAGTCATACTTCGATACTGAATTTCCCAGACTGTATATATATTATTATTGCTACTAACCGAATTTCTGGATCTACTAACCGTATTATCAATTGTATTATTACGTCAATACATTTATTTGCTATATTTCATTCCTGCGTTTGTCATTCATTTGAGACCGGATTTCATCTCGGAATCCACAACAGAAACGTATGCTTTTATTTCGATATTTTGTTTATAGATAATAAAATGTATTTTTCATAATACACACACACACACACACAAGCACGCACGCACACGCGCGCACACACACACACACACATATATATATATATATATATATATATATTGCTGGTAATTTCACTACATAAATCTATTGTTGAGAATTTTACTATAAAAATATATTGCTGGTAACTTTGCAATAAAAATGTATTGTTAGATATTTCATTATAAAAATCTACTGTTGATTTTTGTTTGGGGATTCAAGATATGACCATAGCTGAGACCTTAACGGGGTGTTGCAACAACGGGTCCAAGGAGACACGAGAAGAATAGTAGTAAAGTGGTGGCCTCACGCTCCTTAAAACCTCCAATCTCCCGATCGTTACACCCAAGACGGACCTATTTAAGTAAGAGAGGAAAATGCCTTGTTTCTGGAATTAAATGAGGTCCATAGTCTCCGGAGTTTTCTAAGAACAATTAATGAAAATTACTCTCTGAATTTCTGGGATGTGAAGATATCACTATTTACAAGATTTAGATTCGGAATATTGCACATATCTTTTTTGTTATCACAAAAGTTTCGGCCGTTTTGTGTGCCGGAATTTATCAGTTGTGTATCGATCCTGGTAATCTACAGGGGATTCTGAACCGTTTATTTAAAGGTTCTCGTTTCACTGCCCAGGAAGATTACATTTGTAGATATCGGTCCTCTTATATGGCTGTGCATACAAAAAAATCTCACCAAAGACAATCTCATAGAACTGGAATCAATTATTTGGAAGTGTTTAACAGAGAACAGAAAGTGTAACACCATCATAATCTGAAGGTGCATTGGAATAGTTAAAAGTGTCGTCCAAAATCTAGGAAAATATTCATGAAAAATGAAAGTCTCTATAGAAACAAAAAATAGTATGCTGTTATGTAATACCGGTCCTTCTATATGGCAATGAATGCTGGACAATCTCATCACTGATGGAGAAGAGACTTTGAGCAAAAGAAATGCGATACCTGAGAAGAATGATGGGGATACCATGAATTGGACACTTAAGCAACGTTTCTTGATTAAAGGAAATTAAAAAAAAGAGTCAGTTGAAATTTGTAGGGGACATGATGAGGAACGAGTGTTGGGAACATCAAGATTCATAGCCCGTACTGAAGACAAAAGGAATAGATGAAATCAGAACTTGTAAAATTGTTAGTAAGACAACGGTTAGGAAAAATAGCAACGAGACAAATTTTAATAAGAACAGGACACGAGAAAACCACGATCTTGAACGTTCGAAAGAGACAATTTTCATATAAGAAAATTGAAAAAAAAGCATATAGTAAGATCGGTTATCGGATTTTCATCACTTTAACCCATAAACATATCATACGCTAAAAATATATTTCAGCATTTTAGCATATATATATATATATATATATATATATATATATATATATATATATATATATATATATATATATATATTGTAATAATAATAATAATGATTATATATATATATATATATATATATATTTATTTATATATATGTATATATATATATGATGGATTCTCCCATCGAGTTCGATGTATGAGGTTCTGACGACCACTAACTAATTATCTGCATGCCTATGAAGGGTATGACTTTTGAGGCCTGCTCGAGAATTGCACAAAATACCACAAATAGTAAAGTAGTATATATTCTATCCAAATGCAGCAAGAACACTTTTCGCTGTCTTATTTCGTTTTCGTGTTCCACGCAGTCGACTGATCCTTGATGGTGCATTATTCCTGAATGGCAGCTAAAACGACACACTGATCTCTTCATAACTATCTCTTCAAATTCTTGAATGGAATATTGACGTAAGAAAAGTTTGCTTTTCCGTTTATCCTTGTAAAAAAGAACTTTTGGTATCCGATCATCACTCATCCTTGTCACATGTCTAGCCTGACGTAGTTGTGATTGCATTATGAAGGTCTCGATGGTACCAATCTTGCATTTCGCAAAGAGGTCGTTATTTGACACTCAATAAACAAACGTTAGACCACAGATTGTACGGATACAAAGTTTATGGAAGATATCTAATCGTTTTATGCACCATCTATAAGGTGTCCAAATTTCACAGCCTTACAAAAGAGATGACAAAACGACAGCACTGTACACTTGGATTTTAGTGCAAAGCTTGAATTTACCATGCTTCCGAGATATTTGAAAGCTTCTACATACTTGAGATTCTTTCCATCAA
>OZ010595.1:62073047-62150547 GCA_963932145.1 Acanthosepion lycidas
GCTACGCTGAGCTGCTTTCACTTGTTCCCAGACTCCATGAATTCAAGCGCCCTACTAGGCTGGCATCCCGCTCTCACCCTTACACTGTAGAAACTTTTACATTTAGCCGTGTCTTCTACTCCAGTAGCTTCATACCTCGCAGCTCTCGCCTGTGGTACACCCTTCCCAGTTACTGTTTCCCTGTGAGCTATAATCTCCAACTATTCAAACGTAATGTCGATCGACATCTCCAGTTACCTTGATCTATCCACTATCCCTCTTTTCATCCTTTCTTCTATCACTGCGCTCGCTCCAAATCTTCCGCAACCCCCTGCATCCTAGTGGCTTCACGCCTTGCTCAGGGCGTAATGCTAAAAAACAAACACACACATAGATATGCACACACATATACATGTGTGCGCGTGGGTGTGGGGTGTGTGGGTAGGGTGCGTCAGAAATACCGCCCACGTATACTATTCAGAAATACACAGCAAATAATAAGTGATTAGTGGCTATGGTGCCTTCATCTCGCTATTATTAGCAGTATGTGGGCGTTATTTTGGGACCTATATCTTCTGCTGCACCTTGTTTATCTATCTATCTATCTATCTACATACACACACACGTGTGTGCGTGCGCACGTTCTGAAGTTCTCGGAATGCATTAATTTAATCACGGCTTAAGACAGCGCTGTAGGCTCTATTTGTCATGGATACACAAGATCGATTAAATAATTGGAAATATGACAAACACTAAGAGTATTTATATTGATCTTTAAAATATAAAGTTGGAAACGCTACACTATTATTCAAAAACATTCCGTAGGACATCGAAAATATACTTAGTCGGAAACAGGGTGGGTGAACTGATTATAGACATCAAGAAAGATAAAAATTAAATTAGAAAGTATGATTTTATAGATATTTTCTATCATTAACATAGAATGATATAAGACATTTCAATATCGGGAATGGTGAGAAAAATAATTGTCCCGTTAATCTATCATGTACGAAAAAACGTCCTATAAGTAACCGACTACTGATATTTTAGCATGTAATAAAAACTCTTTGTGTAATAATACTAACACATTTATATACGAACAGAAGGAACATATTGTTATCTACATAAGCAAACAACAGGTATAGATAGATAGATAGATAGATAGATAGATAGAAAGAAAGACAGAAAGAAATGCCTCGCCAATATAGTTTATTCTGTACAAAAATACACCCGACATGAAACCGACGACTGACATTTTTGCCTGTGTGAAATACACTGTTTATATGCAAACTGAAGGGACCTATTGGTATCTACATACGCAAGCAATAGATAGATAGATAGATAGATAGATAGATAGATCTCGCCAAGTACAGATAATTATTATCCTTAAGATAGATAGATAGATGGAAATATATCGCCAATATATTTACAACCACATATTATAATTATGCTTAAGATAGATAGATAGATAGATAGATAGATAGATAGATAGATAGATAGATAGATCTCGCCAATAAATTTGCAAGCACATATGATAATTATGCTTTAGATAGATAGATAGATAGATAGATAGATAGATAGATCTCACCAATATATTTACAAGCACATATGATAATTATCCTTAAGATGGATAGATAGATAGATAGATAGATAGATAGATTTCGCCAAGTACAGATAATTATTATCCTTAAGATAGATAGATAGATGGAAATATATCGCCAATATATTTACAACCACATATTATAATTATGCTTAAGATAGATAGATAGATAGATAGATAGATAGATAGATAGATCTCGCCAATAAATTTGCAAGCACATATGATAATTATGCTTTAGATAGATAGATAGATAGATAGATAGATAGATAGATAGATAGATCTCGCCAATATATTTACAACCACATATGATAATTATGCTTAAGAAAGATAGATAGATAAAAATGTTTCTCCATTCTAGTTACAATCGTTGGCTATTTTTGTTCTTAAGATATATATATATATATATATATATATATATATATATATATATATATATATAGATTGATAGATAAATGTTCGCGCAGACAAATTAGATAAATGGAATCAGACATATCCCAAATGGTCGATATATAGTTATGAATAATTAGATGTACCTATCATCACATCAATTTATAAGTGAACGCAATTGTATGCCTATTGTAGGACGGACATATGCTTGTCTGTTTGAGCATTCAGAACATTCCAGTGCATATGCTTTCATTGGCTTTCGAAACTCCTTTTCATTTGCACGCTTCCATTTCCCGGCGAAAGTTCATTAATGACTCGGAGACAAATGCGCTGTACGAATTCTATTGCGGAGCTGATTAAGGCCAGTCTATGCGCATGAACGAGATTTGATGCCGTGTGCGGCTGGGGACGGCGTGCGGAAATCATGATGAGGCTAATATTGAAAGGCTTCCGGAAGTGGCTTGTGCCAAGGTCTAATTGATTTCTATACAGCCGATGTCGGAAAATCGTCAAGTTGAAGCGAGAAACTGTTGATCAGCGGAAATACAGAGATTGCCCTCCGAGGAAATAGACAAGCGGCTTCATGCCGCTCCGATTCGTCTCCAACACTTACGGCATTAGGTTTTATTACCTTCTAAACCTGACCCTTTACACGGATGTTAGAAGCGGTTTGAAATCGCTGTCGGCCGTGAATGACTGGCCATAACCACGTCATTACTTTATATTATTCCAACGTCATAATGATGCCAGTTTATACACATATATATTTTTCTTTGCATGACATGATAACTATTTATTATTATTATTGTAATATCTTTTATATGATAGGTAATAGCAGAAGTACATTACAATTATTGGTGATCACAATATTAGCAATATAAAACATACTGATGACACAGTTTTGATAACAAAAACAGAAAGAAGACTAAAGGAACTCCCCGAGAAAGGAATAAAGAAAAGAAAAGATTAAGCATAGAATCAGTCACCGAAATCCGAAGAAGTATGGCGAATCCTCCAAAATTTACGCCAAATATTACGAAAGAGAAATGTTTCGGAAGAAACAAAAAAATAGTAATCGGGTTTCATGTAAAATCAGTCCCATCTTAATGGCAGTGAATTCTGTAGAATCATAACACAGATGAAGAAGCGACTAGAAGCAAAAGAAATGTGATTCTAAAGCAAGATGCTGAAAATACCCTTTGCTGAATATGTGAGTAACGACGATGTTTTAGAGAAAATAGAAAGAAAATGCATACTTATTGTTATGGGAACTTACCTATAACGATAATGGACTCTTCCTGAGACTATAAATACTACACCTCTCAAGAGGTATAATGAATGAATGGTGTAACGAGCACCAGGTCATGACTGTTGAACTCTCTGCTTTAGCAGAGAGGAACCCGCACGAAGCTTTGCCGAAGGGCAGAGTTTCGTCCGGGGAGGTAGACAGTCCCTGAACCCGTCTAGCCGGGTTCAAAGGCTATATTGTTGGCCGAGCCTACGGGCTCGGGAAACCCACGTTAAACTCGGCCTTGTGCCACATGCAACCCTCGTGGGTAGGTGGCTAGATACCGAATGAATGGTGCAACGAGCACCAGGTCATGACTGTTGAATTCTCTGGTTTTGGCAAAGAGGAACCCGGATGAAGCTTTGCCGAAGGGCAAGGTTTCGTCCGGGGAGGTAGACAGGCCCTGAAACCGTCTAGGGCTATACAAAGGGTATATTTTTGGCCGAGCCTACGGGCTCGGAGAAACTCACTTTAATCTCGGCCTCATGCCACATATATTCCTCGTGGGTGGGATACTAAATACAATGAATGGTGTAACGAGTCGAGAAAATATTAGTTCACTCTAAATCAGACGGACAGTCATTGCTACTACATTCAACTTCTTGTACTATATTTCTGTTGTAATATATCCTTGTTATTCTACTCTTGTGTTCGTGTTGTTCTTCCTTGGTCCTAACCTTGGACCATAACTGCGGTGCGAGGATATTGGACCATAACACTTATAATAAACATAAAAATAACCTTTGAAGTTACTAGTGCACGTAATGAAGAAAGAAGGTTTGATAAATTAAACACTCACCGCACATAATGAAAACAAGTGGAACACGACAAAGAAGTGGATCACCTATCTAACGGGTTTGTGTATATGTTTGAAAAAACAGGGATTACGAGCGATAGCAATGATATATATATATATATATATATATATATATATATATATATATATATATATATATATATATAATTATTTATTTAAAAATATGATTCCAACACGCCAACATGGTACCTTAAAGTGGTCTGTTTTTATTTAATATATATATATATATATATATATATATATATATATATATATATATATATATATATATATATCCAGACCACTTTTAAATATATACACAGACCACTTTAAGGTTCCATGTAATAAATTATTTCACCACAGCCCTTTTAAAAGGAATGCGGATCATCAGATTTTACTTCCAAACAAAAAATGAAAAAAAATCTACACGTTTTTGACAGGCCATATGTAAAATAACGAAGTGAGGAATTGTGGGGAAGAGAGAGAAGACATGAGTGAGTTAGCAGATATTGACACATTTAAACGGTCAACTTAACGGAAGTTATATATTGAAATCGAAGGGTTAGCGAAGAAGAAAACCCATAGCGAAAAAATGAGAGAAGGAAGTTAAGAGAGAAGAGAAGAGAAGATGTCGCTAATTTTCATTGTAAAAAAAACCAGAAACATTGAGCTCTCTGGATTATATCCTGCTTAGTTTTAACCATACGGATTACCTAGTTTTTCATAATCTATCTATCTATCTATCTATCTATCTATATATCTATCTATCTATCTATCTATCTATCTCTATATATATATATATATATATATATATATATATATATATATATATATATATATATATATTATAATAATAATAATAATAATAATAATAATAATAATAATAATAATAATGAAAAGCCTTAAAGACTAATATTCCATGGTCATAATTTATTCCATTGGAATTGTAAATACGATTCAATTCATCAGGCCTATCGTCTATGCTGTGTGTATGTCACCACGAAATGTATCTTTAATGTATTACACATCCGACAACATTCATATTTCCCCTTCCGCTCACCTCTATAAAACTCCTATCTGTTAAGTTTTAATCTCCCACATTCTCACGTCTGTTACCCCTCTTTTTCGTTCTAAAACTCGTCCCACACTCTCATACTTACACTCTCTCTAAATTCTATTTTATTTTGTCGTTGGTTTTTTTTTTTTTTTTTTTCTGTTTTCTTTTTGAATTTGTAGGTCTAATAAATTGGATCGCATTTACGATTACAATGGAATAAATTATAACCATGGAATACTAGTGTTTGAGCCTTTTTATTATATCTTTACTCTGTCCTGGACACTGAGTTCTACCTGGATTCTATCCTTTTGGAATTTTTTATTCAAAAAATATACATGTATGTGTATGCAGCTATGTATACATATTTATATATTTTGCATATGTATGTGTATATTTACCTCTAATATTATCTATCTATCTATCTATCTATCTATCTATATATATATATATATATATATATATATATATATATATATATATATATATATATATATATATATGGATATGTATATATGTGTTTACTAAGGATTACAAAGGACAAAAGTCTGTAGAGATACATGATCGCTCACGCCCAGAAGGGACACAGTGCATGATAGAAAAAAGAATTTCTTCTGAATTTCAGTAGATTTTAGCGTAAATTCAGAATTTAAACGGAAAGATCCTGAGGGATATCTATGCCGTCGATATTCATAGTAGGCTCAACTCAATCAATATCCTTTATCAACGATAAGAAATATTTTGTAAGAAGCGCTGGTAAGAAATATTTTGGAAAAATTGCTAGTACGAAATGTTTTGCAGTTTTGAAAGTATTAGGAAATATAGATTTGAAAGAAATGCTTGAAAAGAAGGGTTTCGCGGGATCACTGGTTGCATTAATTGCAGGAAAAGCAAATTTAGAGAGTTTTACAAAATTTGCTGAGAAGTGTAATTGAGTAAGACGTGCTGCCAAGAAGAGTTTTCAAAGAAATGATGAAAAAGAGAGTTTTTCAAGAAGATCTCTTACGAATATATTTGAAGGAAATGTGGCGAAGTACAATTTTTGCAAAAAGTAATGGCAGTATAAATTTTCAACAACGTCGGCAAGGCTACTATTTTAGTGCTATTATGTATAATTTTGTTAGAAGTTTTCGGTATTAAAGTTTTGAATGAAGTGCTTTGAAGTAGAGTATTGCAAGAAGTACTGTTAACGATAGCGTACAAGAAGTGTTTGTGAACATATTTTTAGAAAAAATTTGCGAAGGATAGAACTTTGCAAGGAGTGTTTTATCCCAAACACTATTAGTGTCAAAATAAATTGTCAATATATCATGAGTCATGAAATGTTATGTAAGGCGGAGTTGATTTATTTCGGCCAAGAGTAGTGTTCTGGAAGGAATATAACCGGTTAAATAAAGTTCCAAATGCGTTTGGTCGACTGATTCTGCGGTTTCGTTAACCGTAAACGACAGTGCAATCAGGACGTATTAAAAATAGCGCCACAAAACAAGATAGCGCTGATTTGACAGCGTTATATCAGCCCCACTCATTACAGAGGCTTGCATTTCCGGTTTGTTTGCTTTGTCGAGATGATTGCTGTGCTTATTATTAGAATGTATACACGGTGGTCTGAATATAGCTTCTCAATAAACGCAGGTGGAAAATGAAATTGCTACACACTTCAGATTTATTACTATTTGCCAAAGATTGAACAAACGAAAAAAATGGAATTGAGTAAACGATCAAATAAAAAAAAAATATGTGCACAGGTTTCGAAATAATGGGAATATCAACAGCATTCTCTGGGTAGTGTGTTAATGGAGAGAAAGAAAAAAAGAAATAACTATTAACTGAAAGACAACATGATTAACAATGATTAGCAAAACAGAGCGCAATCTATGAGATATTTATATGGGACGCCAAAATCCATCAGATACAGAAATTGAACTACATGTTCAATGTATTAATAAACAACGAAAAAAGGGATACAAAAATATGAAGCTGTCCACTTACAACGAAAAGGGACTTCCAGAAATTAAGCAAAGTATTAAGAAACCTATTTCTTTAGACAAAACCAGAGAATTGTTGTAATACTATCTGATATTAAATCGTCTATATCACAGTGAATGCTAGAAAAATTCGACGTAGATGGGGAAGAAGAACTGGCATATGTTTCTATCGACAAATTCTACAAATACCATGGACAGAATATAATATCAAGTTATTATTCTAAGAATATATATAGGGAGAATAATATATATATATATATATATATATATATATATATATATATATATATATATATATAATTTTAAGCATACCGAAGTCAGAATATAATAAAAAGATAATAGTCTAAGGATACTATGGGAAGAATTGACTGACAGGCCTGTTTTTTCCGACGAATGATAGGAATATAACAGCTAAAGAAAAAACGGAGAAGTTGGAGTGTATATAATAGCAAATCACAAGTCTAAGAATCATTTGACAGAAGATAAAAGATGGACGTCTAAGCCATAGAAAGAATATAATAGCAAATTGTAATTACAAAAATACTACGAACATAATGAACTGGCAAATATGTTTTTTACAGAGGAATAGTAAGAACACGACAGATGAAATAAACCGTATGTACTCGAATATAATGCGAATACGTTCATTTTTTTCGTAAATATTAGGGATTCACACTATACACATCTATGTTTAAAGAGGTTATATATCGTTTTCTGTGACTATATACACGGGGCTTAAAAATGATGTTAAAAAAAAGAGAAATCTGAGGTTGAACTATACATAACGTTGACATATAGGAGTATATATGCTAATAATAAATTATAAATCTAAATATATGGACATATAATGATAATAACGTTTTTTTTAATGGAAAACCACGCGTACAAGGAAACTGATAATTATAAGAAAAAGGACGGATAAAATTTCTGGGCGATATTATACCGTAAGAGAACCTGAAAAATCGAAAACTCACACGAAAAAATGAAAGCATAAAGGAAAAGAACGAGTAAACTATTAAATGTATTTATGTGAATGATTGTCAGGGCAGCGACAAGGAGTTAGAAATGCTTATTTGTTTTAAAAAAAGCAACAGAAAACTTCAATATGACGAGTAATTAAGAACCATATCCTGTAATAATTTTCCTTAAAATATAGAATGGAGAGAACTACGATTTAATTTTAATATACGACAAAACCTCATTGGTTTATATTTTTTTGGTCTGTATTTCACCATGCATACGAGATCAGTGACAGCAAAAATGATTCTTTTCGATATGTTATTTTATTAACGACGTCCTTGGATATCTTGACACACTCCTCCATTATGTCAGGTTTGATGGTGCATTGGGAGGCCATTCTGGTCGCCTTGCACGGGATCTAATCACACAGCATAGAGTAACGACTCCCAAGCTGAATGACGAGTATCACCATTTGGCATGGACCAGCAAATCTACCCTTCATTTTTCTATAGAATATATTTTTGATAATTCTATTATAAATTGAATTGCTGTTCATTTTGCTTCAGCAATATATTGCTGGTAATTTTATAAAAAAATGGTATTACTGGTCATTGTTTGATATAAAAATATACAGCTGTTATTTTTACTATAAAAAATGTATTTTTATACATTCATAGATTTTGTTTGGTATGTAGGTTCATTATTTTCCTATATCTGGAACCGTAACATCTGCTACTACTCCGGTCTAGGGTGAACCTGGGAACAACAGCAATTAAGAGGTGGTTCAACAATCCGTAAAACCTCCAATGTCTCGATCAGAGCTCTTGCAAACACCATCTGCGTAACATACATACGTTAACACAGTATAATTAGCCTTTCACTATGGGCAATATTGTACAAGTGTACAACAGAGTACTCATTAGCAAGCTTGTCGAAGAATAGCGACATAATTTTCATTCCCAATCTATGACACAAAAACACCATGAAGTTGGATGTATATAGCATCTTAAGGGTACTACTAACATCAAGGATTGACTCAGTGATGTAGTGTTTTCCCAATTCAAATCAGTGTTCGCTGTGAACGTTTTTTTTGTCATAGAATATTTTAACATTCGGCATATATTGTGATGTTTGAATTATTTCTTAAATATTTTAAGCTCCCCGGCTTAGAGTAACTCAGCGAGGTGACGTCTTGCCTTCTGGTAAATCATTTAAAGTTCTTGTTTTCATACATATTTAATACAAATTCAATTTTACACCAGCAAATCTCATATGGATTTACTTAATGGGTTCTTTTTGATATTGGTTTTCATAGATTTAATGAAGTCATTGTTAATAAAACCGATACACTACATTCTCTAAACGCTGATACCCATGGCTATGGATGTCTTAACTTTACACAAATATAAAATAACGATGATTTTTAGACGTTTAATTTGTATGTGGCCACAACTGAACCGTCATTGCAGCTTGTGTTGTGTTCATTAATGCTAATGAATGCGTATATTAGTAGATTCGAGTATGATATTTTTTCATTTCGTCTTACATTATATGGTGTCATGCTTGTTGAGAAACATCTGCTTAAATTTCCAGTATATATATAATATGAAAAAGGTATTTCACTCACGTTGGAATTATCAAGGTGGAAGTTAACAAAGTAGTGTTGCACTTGGCTTTTTTATGTGACGCAAGGGCGCGTTTCAAAGTTTATTTTCTTTATTGTTATATATATATATATATATATATATATATATATATATATATATATATATATATATATATATATACTGTGTATTTAGGCAACAATCCCTCATTTATACATGGTTCATTAAAGTCAACAGACCAGGTACTGTGATGATGTTTTTATTTAATTTTTTTTTTGTGTTCGAACATGTGTTTTCTTTTCTGGACACAGATTGTGTAGAAACTGTTTAAATGTTCTGTAATTTCCGAACGCTTTCGTCTATACTTTTAGACATTATCAAGAATAACTTTATTTTTACATTTTTAACTGGATGTATAGGTTGTGCATATATATCTAGTGCTATATATATATATATATATATATATATATATATATATATATATATATATATACAGTGGGTAGCAAAAGTATTTAACACATTGGTTTTTCTTACATATCTCAAAAATAACAGATCAATTTCAATGAAACTTATAGGAAATATTTAAACGAACATTGTCGATCAAAACATAGAAGGAAAATTTAAAACCACTGTTTTGAGACACATTTATTAACAATAAATAAAATAAGCCATATGCAAAAGTATTTAACACACTTTACTAATATTTAGTACAGTAGCCTCTGTTCTGCATCACAGCCTCCAGTCGTTTCCCATAGTCTTCAACTAGTTTCCTCCAGGTACTTGTTGGTATTTTGACCAATTCTTCTTCACAAATTTTCTTCAATTTGTTTAAATTTGATGCATTTCTTTTATGAACTCGTAACTTCAATAGTTTCCACAAATTTTCGATTGGATTTAAATCCGGTGACTTGCTTGGCCATTCCAGGACATTAATGTCATTATTATTAAACCAATTCTTAGTTGTCATAGCAGTATGCTTCGGGTCATTGTCTTGCTGAAATACAAAATCACGACCATATCCCAAAGATGTGGCACTTTTCAAGAGTTAAGTTGACAAAATTTGAGTGTATTTTGCAGCATTCATTGTTCCTTCGATGACTTTCCTTTTTCCTACTCCATTTGAGGAAAAACAACCCCACATCATAATGTTTCTTCCCCCATATTTGATTGTAGGGATGGTATTTGCTGGCTCGTATTCTGCTCCTTTTTACCTCCATACATGAGTGCGCATGTTTCTTCCGTAAAGCTCAATTTTCGTTTCGTCTGACCAAATTACTTTCTCCCAGAAATCATTAGTTTCAATTTCATATTTCTTTACAAAATTCAAACGGGCTTGTACATGTCAGCGTTTCAGTAATGGAGTCTTTCTCGGTGATCTTAAAGTGAGTCCTGCATGATTCAGTGGTCTTTTAATTGTATCGTTACTAAGTTCAATTCTGGCATTTTTCAAATCATTCTGAATTTCTCGACGAGTTGAAAATGGATTTTTCTTCACAGTACGGGAAATGTATCGCTCATTTAAGATACGGGGACGACCACTCCTTTGAATGTTTTCAATAGTATCGAATTTTTTCCACTTTCGAACAACAGCACCAACTGTACTCACAAGCAAATTCAAATCTTGAGCGATTTTTCTATATCCCTTACCATTTTTGTGATCTTTTATGATCTTCTTGCGCATGTCTTTCGAAAATTCTTTTGTTTTCACAATTTTCTTGCAGTAGTGGCAACAGAATAGCCGTAGTGTTTCAGAACTGTTATCTAATAACCAGTTGAGTGTCGTGCAGTGACGTCATTGGTCGATATATCACATCATATCAATATGGGTAGGAATCATGACGACACGTCTCTTCTAGCATAATATTTGAATTGGGGTTAAATACTTTTGCATATGGCTTATTTTATTTATTGTTAATGAATGTTTCTCAAAACACTGGTTTTAAATTTTCCTTGTATGTTTTGATCGACAATGTTCGTTTAAATATTTTCTATAAGTTTCGTTGAAATTGATCTGTTATTTTTTGATATATATAAGAAAAACCAACGTGTTAAATACATTTGCTGCCCACTGTATATATATATATATATATATATATATCCGAACACTGTCGTCACATTGTGGCGGTGTTCGTAGTTAATATTATTGAGTGTTGACTTACACCTTTTATTATTAAGGCTTCCATTCTTTGTAATCATTTTTACATATGTATGAAGTTTTTTTTTCTGCCTGTAGTTTAAGGTGATACACTGCTTCCTTATGTTCGGGTCGGTCAAGGTGTTCTTTAATGTCTCGCTATGTTTGTGAATTTCAGTATTTAAATATTGGAAGTAATTTAGATGCATCTATTTGCCATAAGACGAGTTTGTTTTATTTCTGAATGCATTGGTGTTACATTTCTTGTTGGCTGCCGCATGGTGTAATTTGATAATTGTGCATTTAGGTAGATATCCTTAATTTATACATGTTTCGTTAAAGATGACAGACAAGGTACTGTGATTAATCTTTTTTTTTTTTTTTTTCTTCTGTTCGAAGTAGTGCTTTCTTATCTGGACAGAGAGTGTTTAGAAAACTGTTCTGTAATTAGCCATTATCAATGATGATTTTATATGCTTAGTTACCTTGATGTATGGTTTGTGTGTAATTTGGACAGCTTCTAAACACTATTTGTCCAGAAAAGAAGACGCTCGTTCAGACAAAAGAAATTAAATAAATGCTTAATCGCAATACCTTGTCTGTCACATTTAATAAAATATCTATCTATCTATCTATCTATGTAAGTATACATACATACATATATATATATATATATATATATATATATATATATATATATATATATATATGTGTGTGTGTGTGTGTGTGTGTGTGTGTATATATGATATATATAGAGAAAGAGCATAATATATATAGAGAGAGAATAATATAATAACATTGTATCGCGATTGAGTTATATTTAAAAAATTGTAATATATATATATATATATATATATATATATATTACAATATATATATATATATATATATATTACAATTTAAAAAATTGTAATATATATATATATATATATATATATATATATATATATATATATTACAATATATATATATATAACAATATATATATATATATATATATTACAATTTAAAAAATTGTAATATATATATATATATATATATTACAATATATATATATATATATATATATATTACAATTTTTTAAATATAACTCAATCGCGATACAATGTTATTATATTATTCTCTCTATATATATATTATGCTCTTTCTCTATATATATCATATATATACACACACACACACACACACACACACACATATATATATATATATATATATATATATATATATATATATATATATATATATATATATATATATATATGATGGAATATCCCGTTGTTTTCGATGTATGAGTGTCTTTCAATTCAAGTTTTATGATTATGTTTCTTATGAGCAGTTCTTCACGGGATTTGCAAACAAATCCACACTTGACACATGCTGAAGTTTTAATCATCATATGGGCTGATGTGTTAAACCAAGATTTAGTGTTAATTCTTAATTCTCTCAGATGGTTTAGACAATTTTTTTCAATGTTATTTCTACCCGGGCAGCAGATGTTTCTCCAGTTAGCGAATTCGAAATCCTCTATAAGGATGTTTGCACTATTTCAATTTTATTTGTTTGTCATTCAACCGTAATGACGGCCTACGTTACGCTTACAATGAAAAAGTCGGCTATACACGAGGATTTTCAGCATCCGATCGTCACTCATTTTAATGACATGACCTACCTATCTGTACTGTTATTACATCAGAAAGTATTCGATACCATCGACACCACATTTGATGAAAAGATCAGGTTTAGAGATTTTGTCCTGCCATGCGTAACTGCATATTGAACGAAGACAGCATTCATGAAAAGAATCAAGTTGATTGATATGTGACCTATATGGCATCGATGATTCTGAACTATAAAGAATTGTGTTGAGAATGAATGCTCGATAGACGTTGATTTTCTTTTTCACTGAAATCCCACGACCATTCCCTAGACGATGCTTAAGCTTCACAAAGGCATTGATTGTCTTTGATATTCGGTTAAATGTCTCGTCATCCACAGAGGTAATTGATTTGAATTTACGTCCTAATTACGTGAATAATTTCACATAATTCAGGTTATTGTTAACAACAGTAATGGGGACGATTGAAAATGTATGGGCAGGTGGCTTTTGTTTTAAACGCTTCACCTGCTTATGTGTAGGCCTTGGTAGATGGACACTTCAGTTTTCTTTATATTACAAGCTGTGGAAAAAGATTGACGTCCGCTTGAGCTTCTTCGATCCAGTCACCACGATCGCAGCTTCATCAGAAAAATAAAAACAGAAAAAAAAGATCACTAATAATCCTTGATCGAGTCAGCGATTTTACTTTAAAACGTTTATGGTTAAAGAGGCCGGCACTCGTGCGGAATTCAAATTTCAAACCCATGTCAAGAACATGAAAAGCATGGTGTAGCGTGACTAAAAAGAAGAGAGGAAAAGGTACAGGAGTCATGACGCAACCTTGTTTTGTGTCATTTTTTACATCGAAGGCTTCTTTAAACTCTCCAATATATAGAACAGATGCTTTTATTTTTTCGTGAAATGAAAATGATGACATTTAGCCTACTTTCAGGTATGCCAAGCTTTTTAAGTACTTTCCAGAGGGCTCCCCTGTTTACAATGTCAAACGCTTTGGTCAGATCGATAAAGACGGTATAGAGTTCATCCTTCTTCTCGCGAACTTTCTCAGCAACCTGATGAAGTGAAATAATTATATCAATGATTCCACGACCTGAACGAAATCCGCACTGACATTTCGAATAGATGTAATAAATGATATATTTGGTTATTCTACATAATACTACAAGTGAGAATTTTGCCAGTGATATTTAGAAATGATATGCCACGGGAATTATCACGTACAAACTTTTTGCTTTTGTTCTTGAACAGAATATTAATGTGTTGTGGTAGGGTCCACCTAATTTGCATAGTGGAGTACCGACCATATAAATATGGTTGGTACCGGGAAGAGATGGAAGGAATCAAGAGATTCAACCAGAGACTCTGCCCGACTGCGACCCAGTCAACACATTCTCCAGGAACGGTCTTCCCAGGAATATACAAAAGACTATATGTAAATATTGTGTACACTTTCTTGTTTCAATACATTTTGTTCTAAGTACATTTTGTGTTGCATTATTATTCCATGCATTAGTCAAGTTTCAACATAATGCAACCATCTTTATAGTCCTGTGGAACAGAACCAAGCTTCCATAAAGCTCAAGGAATTTCTTAGCCAGCGCCTTCCTACCATATGGAAATATTTCGGGGGAGTGGGGAATGGCACCGTTTCCAGGGTTTTGTTCGAGGAAAATTACTCGATAGAACCATGGATTTCTTTTAGGCATGGCTCAATAGACAACTGGGGAATTACTGGTTGCTTATGAATTGAAACAATGACGTTGTCATTGATTGCAGAGGTGGAGTTAAGGACACTTTCAAAATGTTCTATTTATCGTAGTAAAATTTCCTTCTTGCCTGTGTTGAGTGAGTTACCGCCAGACGAGAGAACAAGTGAATTTCCGCTTTTTAAGGCCTTAATAGAAAGACTTGGAAACTTTTCTGTCAGCTGCCCACCACAACCTGGGGATTCAGTCTTAGCAGATTAGCAGGACACTTTCATTATTCTGAGTGCATTTTGCAATTCCTGCTTACACTCTTTATATATGCGCGTTTTTTATGTACAGTTTTTTTATGTTTATGAACATTTTGTGCGAAACGTGCATCATCTCGACGAGATGTTGAACGTGAGCATCATTTACCTTCCCTGACGTTTCCTTATGGGTAGTTCTAGAATTTCAAGGGAGCTGGAATAAATGGTATCTCTAAGATATTTTCAGGGGGATTCAGTGCCTTCTGAGATCACAACTGGATCAAGACTCGAATCCAGTGTGTCTGTTCCTTCTTCTTAACATTCAGGGATGAGTTGTTCATTCGATTAGGAACCGTAGTGATAACGAGGAGTTTCTTTCGTACAAGTCGAAAGGATGCTTTGCTGCGTAGAAGAGCATGGTCTGAAAGATAGAAAGTGTTGTGGAAAGAACGAGTGATAGTGAAGTCTTTCACGTCACGTTTCTTAGTGATAAAGTACTCAATCATATGCCAATCTTTGGGTCTTGGATGCATCCAAGTCGTTTTGTAATGAGGGGATTTCTGATAACGTGCAGGGATCTTCGCTTGTACCAATCCAGAATAACGTATAACTAATTTCCTCAATTTGAGGGATGCCTGCCAAACGAGTCTCACTGAGAGCAGCAATGCCCATATTATGCTTGCTTAAGGTATCGGCGATGAGGGCTGTTTTACGCTCTGGAGAAGAATCTTTGTCTTGGAGGGTTCTTACATTCCAAGGTTCGAGTTTAATACGTTTACTAGTTATATTTCTACTAAATTACTACTACGATTATTGTTAAAGCGTTATTGGATAACTAGACAAAGTGCCAAATTTATTAAGAGAGTAATGTTTATAGCATCTCTCTAGCCTCCTCCCCGGATTAAGAAATGCAGTCCTATGTCTAAATAGACCTGTTTGTCACCATCGGGGGACAAGAAGAGCACAACTGCTCATGATTTTGTGGCACAACGGTCATTACCCGATGGTCGCACTGTAGGTTCCCCAGCTAAAGTCGCCCAGTACTATACTGTACCTGTCGCCGTCGCCTTAATGCTCTATCTGCAGTAGACTATTTGCTCACGTGGAATGAAGGAATTCAGAACTAAACAGCAGACTATCCACACAGAAGATTCGTTTAGAGTGGTGAAGGTGTGCCTAGAACCGACCACACTTATGGGACATGCTGATAACAAGGAGTCAGTGCGAATATTTACCACGAACACTATGGAGACACCACTCAGTTTTTATCCCGGAGTTATATTCTCCGATACTATCAGTGCAAATTAGATTGCAGCACCTTTCAATGGTAATTTCACGTGATTTAGCCCGGCTGCTGAAATGGTTTACAGTGTGTGGCGCGTGTAGATTTAGGGGATGGGTTAAAACCTATATATATATATATATAATGAGGACAATACGATCAATAGGAGTAATTTCCGGAGAGAAAACGTATACTAGGCAAGCAGTCTGTGCAAATAAATAGTTGAATAAGAAGATAAGCCAATAATAATTCACTTAAATTATGTATGAATCGGAAGTCCGAGTTTCATGGATAATTTACGTAGCGAATCGATTAAGAATCCTCCCAAGGTTGACATAAATATATTCATGAATCTAGGAGTTCATATTCACATGAAGATGGCTTATTTTAATTTATTAATAATTATGTATATAGAAATATCTACATATATATGCGAATGTGCGTATTTGTGTGTGTATGTCTTTGTGACTCTCACGGCCTGAATGTTTGTTTAATATTTATTTTTTACTTAGATATGTTGTTTATATTTGTTTACCATATACTATTTCATTACTGCCATCGAAATATAATATCGAAATATAAATGCTTAGTCTTTAAAATACAGGATTTCCTCCATTATTACGTTACTAAATTTTACATCTAACAAAAACTAACTGTCTCTATCTCTCATTCTGTCTCTCTACACAGATATACATGTGTGTGCGTGTTTGTTTCTGTGTGTGTAGGAGTGCCTATGCTGTGTATATCTATCTATCTATCTATCTATCTATCTACACACACATATATATATATTTCAACATACATAAAATAATCATGACTGATATCTACACTGGTAGCATTTCCATCTGACATGAGGAGTAACATTTTTCTATGCAGGCGACATGTTTTGTTTATTTCGATACATTTGAATATTTATACATTTACGTCAATTATATAAGATTCAATATATATATATATATATATATGTGTGTGTGTGTGTGTGTGACACTATTTACGTCACTAGAAAGAAAGAAGAAAAAAAAAAGAAATTCGAGAAAGAAATTTGGGTGATAAGAAGCCATCACGAAAAGGACACTAAGCGTTGTTATTTTTCTGACAGAGAAAGTGGTAAGATTTTTATTTCCATTGTCGAGAAGGTGAAACACAGAATTTAATCTGATTTATGTTACGGGGCGGAGAGTAAGATATGTCCAATCTGCCCATGGCAATGGTAAAGTGAATTTTCAAGTTGGACAAGTTACCTCCCGCAGAATTCTAAAGTGATAAAAATAAAAATTACTTAAGCACGTAATGTCCGAGAAAAACAAAAGTGTCCGCTGACCACCATGAAGGAAAGGTTAAGCCTTTGTCTATATGCAGAATATCATTGAGAGGAGCATCTGTTTATCGTCAGGGCTGCCTATGATAGCGAAACTATTTTATCGGATCAGTAATTTGCAACAAGAATGCAAATACGTTCAAATGGCCACCCACTTGATGCTGGCGAAAATCTGATTGACGAATTCCAGGTGATTCGGTTAAGATAAGAGTCTAGGGTGTGAGGTATCCTCGAAGAAAGGAAAGAAAAGAAAAAAAAGGGAAGATAATTTTTGTTTTCTTTGAGCAAGAGTTTTTAAACCGAGGCTAGTCTGGACACTCCCACGCTGCTGAGCGCCCATTGGCTGAATGGTGGCATGAGCGTTAGGCGGAGGTAATCATGTGAAGAAGGAGGGGAGGCCCGTTGAGCCCCCCCTACCCCCGAAGAGATAGGTGTGAGATGCCACTGTGAGAGAGAGTGGAAACCCGTTGACACCCTCTGAGGGCATGGTGAGATACCAATTTGAGAACAGAAGAAGGTGGGAAGACGAAAGACTTCCAAAAATGGAAAATAATAAAATTTTCCTGACCGAAAACAAAGAAGTAGATTGTGGGTTTAGAATTATCAAGGCACCTCAAACCCCGACAAGCCCACCCCGGTTTTGGTCGGCGTCCATATATAAGCAGAGTCGCAGCGAGTTCATTTCAGTTCGAGGTCGAGTTCCAGTTAAGTTGAGTGAAGTTCGCAGTTGGGGTTGGAGACAGACAGGCAAGCAGTTGAAGTGAGCTGAGAGCTCTGAAGACCAGCCTCGAAGAAGCTGACTAAGATTCACGCAATTCCGAACTCAACTTCTAGCCAAGAACAATTTATTTTTTGAAGAACGACTTAGACTCACCTCACCAAAACAAGTTTCACGAATATCGCCTGAAGATACACCAAGAACCAGTTTCTTAAAGAACAAACAACTTAAGATGTTAAGACTCGCCTAAAAAACACAAAGTGTCACGAATCCATATAGCGGGTTGGGAAGAAAACGCAGTCCTGTATTCAGCAACCAGATATAACATATTGTTATCCTTTTTTTGAACACATTTGAACTTTTCGAGTTATTATTTTCTTTTACATATACTTGTGCAGTGTTACCCTTGATCGAACTCGGCTTGCATTACAGCCCGGCGACTGATTGATTTCGTCTGCCTAAGATCAATTCACAACGTTAGACTGGAAATCAAAACAGTTACTTCGGTAACCAGACGTTGGAGGCGAGCTGGGAACGACAAGGCTAATGCCGAATCTAACCAGATTCTCATCCGAATCACCCAAAGATTAGAACGTCACACACACACACACACACACACACACACACATATATATATATATATATATATATATATATATATATATATATATATATATATATATATATACATACACACACAAACTTGCATATATATATATATATGTGTGTGTGTGTGTGTGTGTATATATATCTTGGGGCGTTGTTGCATACGCTCTCAGTAGAACTAACTTCATTGCTGACGCCACAAAATATTCTGTACTTCTCTAATGTCAAATCACAACTGATATCTAATCTTGTAGCATTTCTATCTGCTATCAAAGTAACATTTTTTCTGTGAAGATGACAACTCTTATATTTTTGTTTATGTCTATACATTTAAATGTGTAAATGTACGTCACTGGTATAAGATTCCACATACACACACACACACACATATATATATATATATATGTATATATATATATATATGCATATATATATATATATATGTGTGTGTGTGTGTGTATGTGTGTTTGTGTAGGTGTGTGTATATATATGTATTGAATCTTATATTTATATACATGTATATATGCGCACATACGCACACACACACATATATATATATATATATATATACACACACATATATATATATATATATATATATATATATATATATTGAATCTTATATGAATTACGTAAGTATGCATATTCAAACGTATACATTGAAATGTATAGAAATAAACAAAACTATAAGTGTTGTCACCTTCATAAAAAAATGTTACTCCTGATAGCAGATGAAAATGCTACTGGAGTAGATATCAGACAATTTTTTTTTATTTCAGTAAAGAAGCATAGAAAATGTTGTGGGGTCAGCCAATGAAGTTCGTTTTACTGCAAAGCGTATGCAACAACGCTCCAAGATTCTGTAAATAGCAAATTCACTCTCACTATGACAATTTTTCTTAAATTTTTATTCTGAGATTTTCGCCTTACAAAAAAAAAAAAAATAATGCCCTCGTTAAATACCTTTCTATACATTTCTTTTAAACTAACGAAAAATAAATACGACATAAATTTAGTTTAATGATTAGCTCTTGGGCGTTGCTGCTAAAGGAAATCGTCAGAGGGAAAAACGCCATAGAAAATAAAATAAAATAAAATAAAAAATGGGTATACATGACGTATCATAATAGTGGAAATCCATGAAAAGATTGAAAGAGTTGAATCAAGAATTAAGTGAAAGCTAAATTAAAAAAAACATTTACAGCTTCGAGGAGAAAAGTAATCATGGACATTTATGAACGGAGTAAAATGAAATACTCATAAGCAATGCAGGGTTGACGCATTTCACCCTCCTTCCTTTCTGCCCATTCCTCTCTGACACAGTCTCTCACTCGCTTGGTCAACTTCTCTCCAAGAAATGATACTTTGTGTTATAGACTCCCGGCTAAATGCATTCCCGATCCTACAATCTGCTTCGTATCTAGCGTTAACCGTTATTTTTTCCTACAAAACCACATGAACTGAACTTTGCGACTTTTCACCACGCACATATCTTTAGTAGCAATTGGGCCTTGTGTTGGTTGAATAGTAATGTATAAAATATATAAGTATATATTTGACCAACACAAGGATTACCCAAGATTAACGATAAAAAACAAAAAACAAAAAACAAAAGAATTCTGAAGATAAAGATCATTCACACCTGTTGTTTACTGCTAGTAAGTAGTAGGGATCTCCTGATGATGGCCATGCTGACCGAAACTACTCGAGGAAACTAACTGAAATAATAAAACAAAAATATTAATATACAACCCAGTGTGTAGGAAAATTTAAATTTTTTAAATCTTTTTAAATATTTCAAAACGTATATATATATATATATATATATATATATATATATATATATATATAATTATTTATTTAAAAATATGATTCCAACTCGCTACATAAGAGGCCTCATGTTTCAAAACAAGAGCCGAAAACTTCAAAATAATATTTGAATTAACTTGAGTTAAAGTAGGCTCTGTTCCATCTTCAAGCGAAATTTTTTGGCAATGACTTATTTCTGAAATTTACGAGTTTTAATAGTATGGTCAGAATTGAAATCAAAAATTTCCATGGTAACATCAAGGGCGGATTGTTTAGAATAGGCAGGGGTGGGGTGTTAATAATTTGTATCAGTATAGAGTTATTTTCATAGATGCCGGGTCACAGTAAGGTGGGGGTGGCTAAATTACGACGGAGGAAGTTTTCGCATAGTCTGGCTTGAGCGTCTACGGAGATTTATTTATTAATTTTATTTTATTCTTTTATTATATCTCTTTATGAAAGGTATTTGTGTACATGAAAAGGCCGCAACGTTTGTTATTTGACGACTTCATAAAGGGTTATCAATATATATATATATATATATATATATATATATATATATATATATATATATATATATATATACATATATATACAGATAAATTAAAAAAAAAAAAAAACAGACAACGTTAATGGTCCATAGATTATATTTTATTTCTCCTGGAAAGATTTTTCCCTGGTTCCTCAGATCACATATCCAATGTTGTTTTAAGATTTAGCTTTCTTGATTATATACTACTTAGGATTGTCCATACGGATTACCAAATATTTCATTACCTAACTAACTAATTATATATATATATATATATATATATATATATATATATATATATATATATATATATATATATATATATGTATGTATGTATGTGTGTGTGTGTATATATATATATATATATATATATATATATATATATATATATATATATATATATATTATATATATACCGCTTTTTTATAGAATTCCATTTTCTGCACTCTTGCACACCTTTGAAACTCAAAAGAATCCCAGGTACCGTTAGATACATGAGAGGCAATATTGGTCACGAATAAATTCTCATTTCACTTTGAAACTTTAAGGCTGGAATTTCTGCTATTTAAAGAAAATATTTTCCATGAAATCGCTAAATTTAACACTGTTCATTTTAAGTCCTTCATCGATATTTAATAGTTCGATTATAGTTTGGTCAACAATTCCCTGCCATATCATGACACAGCCACATACTTCTTACTTTTATGTGTCATGTACTTTCAGGACGTAGGCGATTATGGTTCTCCACCTCTTCCTATCCTTTGCAGCTCTCGACATGTTCCTTCCCTCTGCTTTCTTCCCCAGACCACTTTCTGTCCTCCACTTGCTTGAGTCCTCCAGGTCACGCATTGATTTCCCTTCTCTCTCTTTCCCTCTATTTGACCTGTGAGTATCAAATTCCATGCCCTCTTTCTTTATTATGTGTCACATGTGCAACCTCTCTAAGACATCATAGTTGCTCACACGCCCGGTCTATTATATCCATCTGTAGAACCACATCTCTGTCACCTCGAATCTCTTCATCTTTGAGGAAATCGTTCAATATTCACTGCCAAAATGAAGGACAGATGTCACGTAACAGCTCAGTATTCGTTTTTTTCGTTATCAAAGAAATCATCCTGGTTCGCAATACACTACTCAGCTTTTGGAATATGCCCTTGGGCGCCCTCATATGTCTACAGATCTCAATGTCGCACTTAAAGTATGCCAGATATTTAAGCTTCCGCGTCTGCTACATTGCCGTATTCCCAACCTTCAAATCGTATTTCTGGCTCATCAACTTACTGATGACCATGTATGCTGTCTTCTCGTAGTTTATGCTTAGTCCTTTACTTACTGTTTTCTTTTAGCCAGATATTCCTCGGTAAAAAGCCGTTTTTCTGAATACCAACCGAGCTTCGTCCGCGAATATTCCTTTAAAAAGTCAATTTTTATGTATTACTTGGCCCAGTTTTGACGCTTTAAAATATTTGCTTTACAAGAAGAAGTTTGCCTAGGTTTCCAGACTGATCTCAAATTGCAGAATACTCTTCATCTTTTGTCCGTTTTCCTCCCTCAATTCCCCTCTGTTCAAAGATAAAGGCACTGCTCAAAAGTGTTTGCTCCGCTATAACTCCCCTTAGTATACTTTCCGTGGAGACACGTTCTTAAAGCCTTTTGCGTTTCTTCCAATTCTCAATTTTGTTATATATTCAAAATTCCTCCTTATCGTTCGATTATCTATACTTACCGATTTTCATTTATCGAATGTGAACATATCCTCAATCAGTTATTTATTTCTTTGGTAATATTTGTTGAAACGTATGTCAACACATATTGACAAAAAGAAAAATTATTAGATTTCAGAGGCCTTGAACTAATAATATTTTAATATTAGTTTTGCATAATGTTTTCAAACTGTAATCTTTATGATAAATTTAACAACTTTAGCATGTTGAAAGAATTTAAAAAAGCTTTGTCTTAATATTTTTGTCGTGCGTAAAATGTATTGTATTTTTAAAAAAAAACGTTGAGGCACTTATGACATATTTAAGGTTAGATAGCACATTCTCACAACAGAATCACAAAAGCGGAAATTACTTATCACTCCACCTATGTATTTGTTACGGATTTCTATTGTTGTTGCTAATGGCTATGTTCAAGTGATGGAGATTTTGATAATTGATAAAAATTTCGTTTATAATTTTACAACATTAATTTCGAGGAATCTGAAAATGTTTTGAAGGATTATTTCTTTTAACAAAAAAAATCATCCATTGATCTGAAGAAACTGTCCTTACACCGTTGATCGATTAGACATTTCAAAATGAGTTTACATAAGATCCCAAAATTACATAGAGAATAAAAGATTTATATTGTCGATTGAATTGTTTCTTCTTCTTGTCGTTGCTGTTCTCCTCCTCCTCTTCCTCCTCCTTCTTCTTCTTCTTCATGTCGTATCCCTTCGATCGTGCTTACGTCCACATTGCATTGAAACACCGGTTCCCTTATGATGATCGAAGTTAAGCAACGGCGAAACTGGTCACTACCTAGATGGGTGACTGCTTCCGAATAGTAGTTGTTTTAAACTTGGAATTGTGGGTAGTGTAATGAAAAACGGCTTAGCATTTTAGTCAGAGAGCCGATTTCAAATTCCAGTTTGCATCGTTGTACTTACTTACGTGGAATTACCCTTCGGAAAGGTATGATCAACCACTTCTACCTTACCAGCTACGGATTAATTAGTAAGACTTGTATCAATAAATCATTATTACACCAAAAACAAATCTTACAATCTAAAAGAAATTGTCGAGCTTTAAGCAACCTGCAAACGTGTTGATAAGACATAAAAAAATGAGAGAATCATGAATAAGCGTTCATAGCTCACAAGAGCTTCCTCTCTCTGGTGGCCATTAGCAGTTTTTCTGTCTTTAAGAATGTCCACGCTGCATTCCGGCATCCCGTCATGCAATCTCCCTTTCTCCCAATAAGTCTTGTGTTTTTTAGGTTTACCAAGACTTCATTCCTCATTATATGTCCATTAAATTTCAATAATATGATCCTGATTTTCAGTAATTTTGGTGTGGCGGGGGATTAGATTTAACCTTTACATCTAATACTATTATTTGTTTTTATTAGGTTGGTGCAAAAATAATTTCGTTTCCTCACATAGTAACATATGTTAAAAAACGAAATTATTTTTGCACCAACCTAATAAATAAAATGAGTTTATGGAAAAAAAAGTGTTTAATTCTTCTCCTAAAAATTGCACGCTTAAAGTCTCATTGATAAAATCTATTTTCTGATTATACGCTGTTTTTAGAGATACACATATTTACACCAATGTTCTGTTTATAATAAACAGTATTAACCGCACTTACAGGCCAGAATGTTCGAAGATTTTCATAGAAAATAAGCCTCCTTCGACAGAAATCGAATCTGTATTCTATACGGAAACTTCATATGGCCTAACGTGCTATAAAATTAAGATCATTAGCTTTATTATTTGTATGTATAAACAGAATGTATAAACAGAATATATATATATATATATATATATATATATATATATATATATATATATATATATATTAAGCAGTCAAACAATTTATTTTAGCCCATATAGGACTAAAGAAGTCGTCTGTCTTTCCAAATCTAGTGTCGATCTATTAGTTGTAATATTTTTATATTACTAGGAGGCACTTGTATTATATACCGACGGATTTGGATTTGTTACCTTAATTAAGCTATTTATATTTGTTTATATAATTTTCTTTTCTGGACACAGATCTGTTAAAACTATCCAAAAGTTCTATAGGCGTCAGCTATACATTTACCTATAATCAAGAATGAATTTATTATTCTTTTTAACTTTATCTCTCTCTCTCTCTCTCTCTCTCTATATATATATATATATATATATATATATAATATATATATATATATATATATATATATATATATATATATGTGTGTGTGTGTGTGTGTATATATATATATATATATATATATATATATACACACGCACATACACTCACATACATATCTCTCTCTCTCTCTCTCTCTCTATATATATATATATATATATATATATGAATACAGTTAATGAGATCCAACAAACTACCTCATTTCGTCCAAGGGAATGGAGTTTCTCCCCGGACTTATCAATACAAATACATTTATATATATATATATATATATATATATATATATATATATATATATATATATATATATATATATGTGTGTGTGTGTGTGTGTGTGTGTGTGTGTGTGTGTGTGTGTGTGTGTGTGTGTGTGTGTGTGTCCGAATGTAACGAGAACGAAAATAATGTATAAATTCTAACGTCCACAGCATTAATTCAAAACAGGGCTCAATACCGATAATAGATCAATAATTAAAATGGCGATTTTGGTTATCACCAGTAGAGGTGCAAATAAATGCTCCGAAACGAAGTTGCATCTTTGCAGTGAATAAATTGTTTTTGTCTTTATGAAAAATTAATTATTTATATATATATATATATATATATATATATATATATATATATATATATATATATATATGAAATATTTTGCTTGTATTTTGTCAATCTTTGGAATTGTTTGTGTATTTAGTGAATCTGCCTTCTGGAAAATATAGCATTCCAACTACGCAATCGATTTCGGAGCATTTTTGCACCGAGTGAACTTAGGTACTCTATAACATTGTTCCTTATCTGAGAAGTTTTTTCTGCCTTTGAAACAAAATTTCTTATTAAATTACAACTTAGTCGACCTCTGAAGAAAAACAAATTGGTTTAAAACTTCTTTTTTTCCTCATAGAAACAATTTTTCAAACCGATTTTCGAAATCTCCATCTATTGACAGAAAAAAAAATAAGGAAATATGATATGGAAAATATAAACATGCAATATAAGAAAGTAGTAAAGAAAATCGATTTTATGAAAGAACGATAAATTGAAGAAAAGAAAGTAATGAATAAACCAAATATCCGTACATAAATAATTCTCTAACTAAAGAAAGAAAGCAATCAAAACGTATTTCGGAGAATTTGCAGGTTAAAAGACAATACGAGGGGCCGATACAAAAAACGAGAGTTTTATTACAGGAAAAACATGTAATTTAAATAAAGAGATTGGGTAAAAGTCATTGTAAATCAATAAAACAATCAAAATTTTACACACAGAAAGAAAGAAAACATAAAGAGAAAAAGGAACTAAAATAAGAAAAAATATCAACTAAATATGAAAGAAAGAAAAGTGTTCAGTGAAAGAATGAGCGATGAAGTCAATGTAAATTTAAAATCAAGTAAAGATGAAGACTGTGATTGAAATAAAAACGATAAAAAGAATATCAAATAAACAAAAAATCAACACCTGAAATATCAAATAAATTTGAAGAGAAATAAAAAATGAATCAAATGAAATAAACAGATGGAAGTGAAAAAAAGTTAAAATTTAAGTAAATGTAAAATTAAAAATAGAAAGAAAGAAAAAAGAAAGAAAGAAAGAAAGAAGAAAAAAATAGGAAATGAAATACGGAAAAAAGAGTAATACCGAAAGAATAATAATAAAAAAATTAATAAAAAATTAGGGTAACCAATAAACAAAATAAAAAATTGAATGTTACAGAATGGATTAAAAAGAGAAAACAAAATATGGATTTCAAAGTATGGAAACTTTAAATCCAGAAACAAAAAAATTAAAGAAAGAAGGGGATTATAAAACAAAAATAAGAAAGAAAGAAGAATAGATAGAAAAAAGAAAGAAAGAATGAAAGAATGAATGGAAGAAGAAAGAAAGAAACATACAAAGAAAGAAAGAAAGAAAGATTGGAAGGAAGGAAAGAAGGAAGAAAGGAAAGAATGAAGGAACGAAAAAACAATGAAAGAAAGAAAGTAGAAAGGAAAGAAGGAGAAATAAAGAAAGAACAGAAGCAGAAAATTAGAAAGAAGCCAAAAAGAAAGATAAAAAGAAAGAAATAAAAAATGTAAGAAAGAAATAAAAGAGATGAAATGAAAAAAATCAGGAAGGAAACGTTTAAGAAGGAATAAAAAAATGGAATAAGAAAGAAATAAACAAATAATAAATGATGAAAGAAACAAACAAAAAGGAAAAGAAAGAAAGAAAGAAAGCATGAAGGAAGAAAAAAAAATAAAAGCGCAAATAAATAAGGGCGTAAGAAAAAAAGAAAGAAAGAAAGAAAGAAAGGAAGGTAGGAAGGAAAGAAGAGAAAAAGGAACGAATGAAGGAACGAAGAAACAATGAAAGAAAGAAAGGAAGGTAGGAAGAAAGAAAGAAAGGAACGAAGAAACAATGAAAGAAAGAAAGAAAGAAAGAAAGGAAGGAAGGTAGGTAGAAAGGAAAGAAGGAAGAAAGGAAGGAAGGAATGAAGGAACGAAGAAACAATGAAAGAAAGAAAGAAGGGCGTAAGAAAGAAAGAAAGAAAGATGTTAAGATAAACTGTAAGAAGTATGTAAAGGAGAATAAGTAAAATAGAAATAAAAATAAAACTTGTAAAAATGAAGAAATTTAGAAAATAAAAATGATAAAAAAGAAAAATGAAAGAAAGGAAAAAGTAAACGGAATGAAAAATGAATGCCCATTAAAGAAATACAAAGGTAAAAAACAGAAAATAAAAGCGAAAACCATGGGCGTTTATAAAAGACAATAAAGAGAAAGAGAAAAGAGGAAATTAATTTAAATATACGCCAAAATATATGAAGAGAATTTAAAGATAAAGGAAGACAGAAGATTAAATACAGCCATAACATGCAAATCAGTGGAGCATTTAAAGAAAATATAATGAATAAATTAAGTGTAAAGAAAGTAATTCAAGATTAAATAGGATTAAAAATAGACATAAAAACGGTGAAAATTATTAGATAAATTATGAAGGAAAAAATCAGAGAAAAATTAGAATCTAATGAACAAAGGCGTTAATGGCTTAGTAGAAAGATAGATATCAGTATATGAAAACGACATTAAGATAATAAATCTATTTTAAAGAAAATAAACACACATAAAAAGGTACACACGCGCTCGCACACATACATAGAAATATTTTAATATATTTTCTGTTCATACGTTATTTGTCGGACTTAATTATATTTCATTGCATATATATATATATATATATATATATATATTAAAAAGGCTTAAACACAGTGGAATATTAGTGCTTATGCCTTTTTATTATATCCTTACTCTGTCTTGAAGATTGAATTCTACCTGGATTCTATCCTCTTGGAATTATCTTTTATACATATATCTATGTATGTGTATGTATGTATATATATTTATATAGTTTAGATAGATGATTGCATATGTAGGTGTATATTAACAACTAATATTATCTATCTATCTATCTATCTATCTATCTATCTATATATATATATATATATATATATATATATATATATATATATATATATATGACATCACCCTGCTCCTGCTCCCGTGCTATCCTGTGACGATCTAACCCTTGGCTGATTTGGATGGAAATCTGGTTAGATTCGGCATCAGCTTTGTCGTTTCCAGCTCGCCTCCAACATCTGGTTACCGAAGTAACTGCTTTGATTTCTAGTCTAACCTACCTACGTTGTGATTTGATCTTACGTAGACGAAATCAATCAGGCGTCGGGTCGTAGTGCAACCCGAATCTGGGGCAAAGGTGATACCGCACAAGTATATATAAAACAAAATAAAGTAACAAATCAAAAGATTCAAATGTGTTAAAAAAGAATAACAAGTATCTTTAAATCTGGTTGCTGAATACAGGACTGCATGTTTCTCCCAAACCGCTTCTATGAATTCGTGACACATTGCGTTTCTTAGGTGAGTCTTAAAATCGTAAGGTGTTTTTCAAGAAACTGGTTTTTGGTATCTTCAGGCGATATTCGGAAACTTGTTTAGGTGGTGTGAGTCTAAGTCGTTCTTTAAAAAAAATTGTTTATGGTTAGAAGTCGGAATGCGTGGAAATATTTCAGTCAGCTCCTGCGAGGCTGGTCTCTGAGCTCACAGCTCAACTGCAACTCAACTCTGTGACACCAACTGTCGCCAACTGGACTTCTCCAACTGTGTCTCTCCAAATATGTCTCGGGACGTTCGTTTATATAGATGCCGACCAAAACTGGTTGGGGCCCTCTCGTGGTTTGGGTTCCTCGATAACTCTAAATCTGCAATAAGGACATTCTTTGTTTTCGGACAGGAAAATTTATCAATTCCCATTTTTGGAAGTCAATTACTTTCTGATTTAGAGGGGTTCTTAAGGGAATTGTCCTCCCGAATTCTTCCTTTCTCATATTTTTATCTCACAACTATCCCCTCAGAGGGCGTCACCAGGTTTCCCTTCTTTGTCATAGTTGTATCTCACACCAATCCATTCAGAGGGCGTCAACAGGTTTCCCTTCTTTCTCATATGTTTACTTTCGCCCATCGCTCACGCCACCACTCAGCCAATGAACACTCAGCAGTCTGGGTGTAGCTAGACTGGCCTCAGTTTACAATTATCGCTCAAAGAAAAAGTATCTTACGTTTTCTTTTCTTTCTTTTCCACCGACTAGAAACTCCACGAATCGTACTGTGGACATTAAATCTCTATCATAACTTGATGTCATTTGGGATTCATCAACGGGGTTTTCGCCAAGTTATTATCTGGGTGGTCAACTGAATCTCTTTGTCTTCCTCAACATCATCGCATTCTGTCCCCAACAGACTGTCCAGGTAACAAACTATTATCATGGCAAGTTCTGGACATAACACAGGTGGTTATCTTTCCAAAACAAAATGGTATCTCCGAAAGATAGTTAATGGCTTATTCTTTTTCTTTTTCTCTTCTTCTTTCCTTTTTCTTTGGGGTGGTCTCACCTAATTCTTTCTCGGTTGCATGCTTGATCCAATTTTCGATTATCTTCTAGCATTCTGCTTTGTAAGAATCTTGACCAATTTGATATTTTCATTATTGCCATGGGCAGATTGCTATCGTTTATCCGCACTCTGCCCTTTCTCGACGCGTCATGGCATAAATTAATTCTGACACATCCGAGATCTTACGAATTTTCTATCTTCTGCGAAAAAAATACTTTTTTTCGCAATGAAAATAAAATCTTTACCCATTTTCCTATTGTTAAAAAAATTAAAATCGCCCAGTATGTCTTTCGGCACACTTTTTTCTCGCCTTAGGTTTTTCTCGCTTTTAATTTCCATGCTTAATTAGTTAGCCAATTAGCATAGCTTAACAGTGCCACATATATATATATATATATATATATATATATATATATATATATATATATATATATATGTATGTATATATGTCTGTATATATATATATATATATATATAAACATACACACACACATATATATATGTGTGTGTGGCTGTGTGTGTGCGTGTGTGTTTATAGACCATTATCTTGAAGTAGACTTTATTTCATTATAATGGTCTATACACACACAAGCACACAGCCACACACACACACACACACATATATATATATGTGAGTGTGTGTGGCTGTGTGTGTGTGTGCGTGTGTGTGTATAGACCATTATGTTGAAGTAGACTTTATTACGTACTTGATTGTTAAAAAGATAAATAACATATATATATATATATATATCTATATATATATATATATATATTTTATGTATATATATATATATATATATATATATATATATATATATATATATATAATACCTCACACCGAATGTCCGACTGCGAGATTCATGAGCATTGCAATTCTGATGTACTTATAATTGATTTAAAAAATATCGTGAAAGCAACTTTATATAGTAAATTAATTGGACGGGCCGAAATATAAAAAAATATATAAAGACAGATTAAGCGGAAAGGGATAGTGAAAGAAAGGAGCACAACTTCCTATAAAAATTATAGAAAATATTGTAATGACTAATAATTAAGTAATTATAAAAATTATTATATGTAAAAAAAAATATATGTAAAAAAAAGAATATGTAAAAAATGTAAATAATAAAATTAATAATAATAAAACTAATAATAAAAATCAAATTTCTATTTATCTCGCCTGATAAACTTAATATTATCTTTGAAAGACGAAAGGAAATCACCATATTGATAAATGTTTTTTTTAATCCTATCTAAGCTTTCGGCTTACATAAACCATCATCAGAGACGACAAATACATTACAATAAATTAAGCAATACACGGACGTAGCGATATTGATAGCCTGTTTTGTTTGCTTGGAAGATTTCCAAGCAACGACAAACTCGTGCATACTCGCCACTGGAAGCGAAAACGCGAGAGTGAAAACTAGAAGTGTTAAACATGTGATGCCGTTGGTATAAAACAATGACGTCTGTTATAAATTATAGCATTTAAGTATATTTGTTTTCATAGTTTATTTTGTTAATATTATGTTTCAACTGTTTTATGTCATATAGCTTCAAGAATTTTTACTTTTGTTTATTTTTTTCATGTTTAAGTATAGATGTGTTTTCAATAAGGTTATTCCAGAAATGTGTATGCGGACAGGCATGTTTGTTTAAATTCTTAAAATTGTTAGAATTATTTTTCAAATGTACAGCCAAGCGTCGTGAAAACGCGTTTGTGGCGTGACCGTCATAAATATTATTTAATCCGTTGGAGATAAAATCTCCCAGAGGGTAATTAAGTTTATAAACGATGTTAGTGTTTTGCAAATCACTAACGGGGGTGAGGGGAAGAATAATTGCGAATAGTTGAGTTGGATATACTAGATTTAGTGATTAATGATTAACTTAATGTTTTTGCTATGATCTGTTGTAGATATGTTAGTATTTCCCAATTTTTTAGTATATTTTCAGCCTGTTTATAATTAGTATGCATTTGATTATGATATTGGAGATTAATATTTTTTGGATTTCGTTGAAGCAGTATTATGTTCTATTTGCTTAGTATTGAGATTTCTAAGAAAGCATCTTATTTGTTCATCAACTATATAGTTTTGAAAGCTATTATTAATAAGTGTCTGTTTTATATTCTTTAGTTCACTGTAAAAATCTGTTTTGTGGATGAATTAGTTTCTGCACGATGTATTAGATTCTTTATAATTACTATTTTGTAGTAATATGGGCATTCACTCTTGTAGTTAAGTGTACATGAATTTATGCTTGTAGGTTTTTTGTTTGGCGAAATAGTAAATGTGTTATTATTTGTGTTTATCAATATGTCAAGGAAGGGGAATTTATTATTAGTATTGAGTTCATACGTGAATTTAAGCACAGAATTATTTTGGAAAGGTTTTTGAAGCTGAAGTATTTCATCTGTATTTTTAACTAACATAGGGATATCATCAACATATTTAGGTAGATGTTTGTCTTTTTTAAATCTGTAAATATTTTTTCTATTATTGTTTGATATATTGTAATGTAATGACCATCTCTGATGATGGCTTATATAAGCAGAAAACTTAGGATTAAAATACATGTATCGATATGGTGATTTTCTTTCGTCTTTCAATGATTAAGACTGATTAGGCTTATCAAACAGAATGAAAAGAAATTGCTTAAAATAGACAAAACTTCTCTATATTATTAAATGAAACATGCACTAATATATATATATATATATATATATATATATATATATATATATATATATAGTTTGTATCGGAAATGCTTTGACATGCTTTGTTGTTCCTAGCCCTATAATAAGGGATAATAAGAGCAAGGTTTACGGTAGATGGAGACATGTTGGCATGTAGATTGGGTTGCATTTGACATTCGATTACGTTTGGGGCGAGTCGCTCTTCAACTTTTAATTTAAATCTATTTTCCCTGTTTTGGTATTAGTTACCCGTAACCAAAGTTGTTTTACATACGGACTCTCTCTCTCTGTATATATATATATATATATATATATATATATATATATATATATATATATATCATACAAGAGGAATTTAGATTACATTAAGTTAATGATCATTTTCACCTTGTAAATTGAATTAAAATTTAAAAGGACTTTTCAAACCAAGCAATAAACGATAAATTATTGAAATAAAATGGCCATACAGAGGAAAGAAAAAGGGAAGGAAAATGAAAAAAAAAATTGAAAAACGGGGGGAAAATAAAATCTATGAAGTTGTGTAAGTCTGGAAACAAAAGTTGGTCATAGGAGAAAGGAAGAGAAAAATGGGGAGAAAAAAATGGCCTATTTATTTTATACACAGCAGCAATCAGAAGGCAGTTTAGACTTTAAGAAAACATTGGGACATTTGATATCCACAGGACCGATTGAGAGAAAGAGGGACATTTCCTAACATTATTCATGTTTTTTGAGTAAATGGATGATAGAACGAAATAGTGGTGCAGTAACTAGAAGACCGATCTTCTTAAGGGTTAGAAAGGATATGAATATGTGGAGGGCCTTGATTGTTACACCCTGAAGGAACACGACACATTAAGAAGAAAAAAATATTGCCTTGAGACAAAAGTATATGTTTTGACTTTATTCAGACTGTCTTGCTTCAGAGATTTATTGTAATTATATCTGAATCTTTTGCATTCACACAAACACACACACACACACACACACACACATATATATATATATATATACATATATATATATATATATATATATTACCAACAAAGATACTAGAAGCGCAGCACTTCAAGCGTATTTCATATAGCTCCCGTGAGTGTTATTTTGCAGCGAACGTTCGTGTTGTCTTTCAAACTAAGTCCGTACTTTCATCTATGTGAAAAAATGTTCTACCCCACCCACCATATTAATTCTGTTATTTACCATTTCAAATGTAGTTGTGGATGCGATTACATAGGTAGAACGACACAGTGGTCGGACGTTAGAATTAAACAACACGTACCTGCTATAATACTGAAGAAAATTTTTTCTTTGGGCGATACCATTCGTAACACGTATGGGCCTTCGATTGCGGATCACTTTATAAAGGATCCTATTTGTGCGATGGATTTCAGTGTGAACTGGTTTTCCGATTTGGCCAGTTCGCACTCATTATTCCATCTTAAGGTGTTGGAGACGCTTTACACCAGGTCCAGGCAACCTGCTCTTTGTAAACAAAGAGATTGTTTGCTTGGACTTGCTGTGCTGCGCTTCTAGCATCTGTGTTGCTATAATTTTTATAATATTTTTTTCTCCCTGTCCATTCATTCAGACTTTTTCTTTTTCTCATAATTTTAGTTCCTCGTTAACAATTCTGATGAGAGGGGACGAAACCGTTCGACTGGTGTGTGTTTTTGTTTTAAATCTATCATGGCCTACAATATAAAATTTCTTGTTTTTATTGCCTTATTACGCTTCTGTACTGTTTCAAATATATATATATATATATATATATATATATATATATATATATATATATATATATATATATATGAATATACATTTTTAGATTTTTCACTATCTATAATTTTAGAATTTTTCTTCCTGTTTTTTTTTCATCTCAATCTTTTTAAATTTCGTTTTTCATTTCCTATTCTCTCCTTTTCTTCTATCTTCTTTTTCTTTCTTCTTGTATTCTATTCTTACATCCTCTTCAACTTATTACATATGTTTCTTCTTTCTTTGTCTTTTCGTTGTATTTCTATATTATTATCATTATTATTATTATTATTATTATTATTATTATTATTATTATTATTATTATTATTATTCTTTTCCAGTCTGCGTTTTATTTCCTTTTAACCTTTCTTTTCCAATATTTTATGAATGTGAATACCTGCATGCCTGCTTAACACACACGAAATTAGTTAAATTGCAAAGAAATTTAAAAAAAAAATAGTAAAACAAAGCAAGCATAAACTAGGTGTGGAAGCCTATTGCCCTATACGATCGTGTTTTACCTCTTCATTTCTTTATTTCTCGTCTGCCTCTAGCTCTGTCTGTCCATTGAGTCGTCTCTCTGTCTTTCACAAGTACTCGACGCTCTATTTGTGTACAGAAATAGCAACGCTTTTCTAATATCAACGGTATTATTGATTTCCTGTTGGCGCTAAGACCAAGAGGATGACGACGATAAAAGTAGCACTTATCTACTTGTTAGCCGTACGGGACGTAAAAGCTTTCAAGAATTGAAGCTGGCATCTTTGATTGCACACCCACCGTCTACAATTTCAGACCAACTCTTCTCCTGCAGTGAGAGTGCCACAATCTCCATCATGGGTTTCTCTTGCGCATGCGCGAATATACGTGCACACACTCGTGTAAACGACATTCACAGAACGCATGTAGCTTTTATTACTTAGTACGTGTGTTTAATTGCTTTTTGGTTATTATTTTATACGTACACAAGTTTATGTTTTTTTTATAAGCAGGTGGTTAGATACATATTATCCTGTTTAGTGGCAACTGGGTTTCTAAGTATATAGTTATCTGATGAAAGCTGTCCAACGGGGACACACACGCTAGCACGCGTATGCACAGTCGCGTACATATTTATGTACGTATAAGAGGTTCAACCATACGCAATTCCCATTTAACGCAACCAGTTGTCCTGACGAATGTATCTTCCTAACTAATAATCATTCTTGACAGTTAATTAAAGATTTAGCCTACAGTAACATACATTTATTCTTGCACGCCAATAGCAGCATAAACCGTGGATAATAAAATAGGTGTTGTTTCCAATGCCGACACAATGGCTTATACAAGATCAACATAGGAAGGAATTTTGAAATGCTCTCGTTTTCTTTTGTCTATATTTCGGAGATGAGTTATTGTAATTATTTACATTATTTATATGTTTCCGACTATTTTCCTCATCTTTATTGTCATATTCACGACGCGTCGACTATTGTACGCTGCGATATTCTTCATCTGATATGTTTTGGAAATTCGAAACAAAGTCTTTATGTCTTCCACCTGGGTAGATTGGTTTAGTTCCGCTTGTCATACCTTTTCTAGATGTTTCAGTTTCAATTCTTTCCCTTTGGTAACTCAACTCTTTCTGCTGCCAGGTATTGAACTCAAAACTCTTTGGGTCATGTCAGTGGATAACATCAGCTAACCCTTTCATCATATTCTTTTCTATTGGGTTGGTGCAAAAATAATGTCGTTCTCTCACATAGTAACATATGTGAAAAAACGACATTATTTTTGCACCAACCTAATACCATACAATACAATCTATATTCATCGGACATAGCTCCAAGCGATTAATAGACTTTTTTTTATCTCTTCAAAAGCAGGATCAAGAGTTCGTCGAAAATGTTTTCACGTTAGAAACGTATGGAAAAGCGGTCTGATGATTGCAAATAATGGTAAAGATTTAGCTGAAGAGAATGTAGTTGAACATTATGTTCTCATGTATACTACTGATAAAGAAAAAATAATTATTTATGACACAATCAAATAGCAAATAAATAAAACATATCCGGCTAATCTTCCTAACTTCAAATCTCGAAGAACCAATAATCTCGTCTCCTTAGGTAAGATATTATATTGAATTTATTTAAAAATATAAGTTAATTCGCAAAATTCATTTCTTAAATATCTCTAAAAAAATGATATTTGACATCAACTTATTACTAATGTGTTCTATTTTATATTTCTTTTTTTATTGACTTCGTAAATTGAAATAGTGCAATTGCACTAGATATTTATATATCATCATCATCACCGTCATAATCATCATCATCATCGTCATCGTCGTCATCATCATCATCATCTCCTTGAATTTTTGAGTCCGAATGCAGAAACGGCACGAAATCTCCTCAACAACTGTCTGTCAACGGAAAACATCAGCAGTTCTGGAATAGTAATGCCTGTCATTTGTTTGACATTGTAAAAACAGATTTTACGTTGATCTCCTCTCCTACGTCCAACTTCAACGGTGCCTTGCATGATGGTTTTGCATAGGGTGTCGTGCCTTTTCATCTCTTAAAACCACGCAATTTTTCTTCATGGGAAAGTGGCGACAAGAAGTTCCTGGTGGCCCACAAATCATTTAACCATTTACCGCACACACTCATTGGTTGTATGTTCCCAAAAGAATACACCAACGAGTTTTCGCGCGCATTTATTTTAAAACGCTTGGATCGTTCTCTTTGTTTCTGACAACAGTGTCAACGTTTCACATCCCTATACAAGAATGGAGACGATCAGCGATTTGTACAGTCTGTACTTTATATATCTATCTTTGTAAGTATACATATATATATATATATATATATATATATATATATATATATATATATATATATATATATGTATATATATATATATATATATATATATATATATATATATATATATATATATATATATTTGTTTGTTTGTGTGTGTGTGTGTGTGTATATATATATATATATATATATATATATATATATATATATATATATATATATATATATATATATAAAACCTTTCTCTTAAAAATTTCTAGAAATTCAATATCTCAAATCCAGGAACTTTTATTGATCCATTTATTGGGATGGGGGTATTTCTTAACCTACTAGTTGGAATGTCAATATAATCATTATATCATATATTATCATTATATGATACGGGTGTTGTGAGAATATCTGGACTTAAACTCACTCCTGATTTCAAGTTGAATTCGTACATACGATCCAAATATACGAGCTAAACATGCAAGAAAAATGATCGTTTTTTGTTTTTGTTTTTTTGTACCGCTCCTGCAATTACCAGACTCCTGTTTTTTTCTATATTTACAATCACCAGATAAGTCGTAAAATAGAGCACATCTGTCATGTTTCGGCTGGAGCTCCCCAGTCCTCATTTTCCATCTCGACAGAGTGCAAAAGCGTCTCAGAATCCTTGTAGGTGGCGAATTATTTTCCACTCTTCAACGACTCTATCACAGGCGAGATGTGAAAAACCTCTCATTGATCTACCTCTCTCTTCATGAAACTTCATCGAAGCACATTTCTTGGTTCCGCCATTTGTAACGTCTATGGCCACGACCTGCCATGCCAATCTTGTTATAGCAAACCGCCCACATTCTTTCTATATTTTATTGGGGAGTATTAAATTCCAAAGAAATGTATTGTCCCTCTGAACCACACAACTGTAGCACCGATTACCAAGATTATGTTTCCCTGATCACTAAAATCTTAACCTTTTCCAAACTAGAATTAACCGTTTTCTCCCCCACTATCCATATTAACTATTTCTTGCTGTAACTCTCTATCGCTATTGGCGCCAGACATTTAACAGAGTGAACATCACTGTAAAAATTAAAACATTATTATTTTCTCTTCTTGATACGTGTCATCCATTTTATTTGCTGCTACTTTTGGATGTCTTCAAGCTATGTCTTTTGCTATTTGATAAAGTAATTTGCTTGTGTGTGTGTTGACGTTGATGTGTGTGTGTGTGTGTGTGTGTGTATGTGTGTGTGTGTGTGTGTAACTCGTACAGGTGATAATTTCATTTTTTTTAAATTTTGTTTTTGTTTTTCTTCGGCGGATTATTAACATGAATGAAATGGGATAAGTGTAATAGAATGTGAGGCTTGAGCGCGTTTCTCCCTGTGTGTGTGTGTGTGTCTAAGTGAGGAGATTCAAATTGTTACTTTGCACTTCAAGCCAAGCACACCGCCATATTCCTGATCAGCTGGAAATTGTGGCTTGCTTCTCTTTTTATGGAAGAGAGCTCATTGCTGGTGAACCGGAAGTCATCCAGGATTGATCAATAAATTACCAAGAAGAGTCGTATGTTGCGTAGTTTGGAAGATTGAAAAAAATTGTAGCTGAAAGAAGGTTTACAAGTCGATACCTGATCACTTTCGCGTGGGTCATCGTAGAGAAGGGGTATGATGTTGAAAGACCCGAAATCTCTATTGAAACTCGGCTAGAAACATTACTGATGATGTGTACTAAAGCATCAAATAGATGTATTTTACGCCACTAGTTCCAGTTTATATAAGCTGACGATGTATTGTTTTATTAAAGACGTATACAATTCATTGGGTTGTAACTCTTGAAATCATTTACTCGTGAAAACTTTTGTATTTATTAGGTTGGGGCAAAAATAATATCGTTTTTTGACGTTAAAAATACGCCAAAAAAATTAGCTAAGATTTGAGATATTTCGGAACGTGTTAAATGGATATCATTCTTAGGAATATCAGAATGTATGTCAATCTTGCTTTATTATATCTCAATGTATACAGTATTTAGTATCACTTCGTCATATGTGCTGTCTCCCTCGAGGACGTCGGCACTGGTTCACCTGATATTCATCGCGAGGTTCTTGACAAAAACCTAAGAAGGATCTGTAATGTAATCAATCCTATCTTGGCATCTCGACTTCAGTCGCTTTCTTAAAATGGCTTCCTCTGTATTTTCTACAAATATTTTCATGGCAACAGTTCTGACGAGAGTTTTTCAGTGGTACCCCAACTAAAAGATATTGCATCAAAATCCGACACTCGAGAAAAAGAAAACGAAATAGGCAATAAAACATAATTTTATATGCAGAGACTCGACAGTTTATTTAGCAACAGATAGAGTTACATACTGCATTATTTTTCAATGTAACCGTGTCCGGCGGCGACGACCATCTTAAGGCGGGCGCGAAATGAGTTACACGCTTTAGCGACCATCTTCATAGCGCTGTGTTGTGGACGTGCTTGTTAGTCGTGGCCTTGATCACGCACCAGAAGACATTCTCAAGTGGGTTGCAGTCAGGTAAGGAGGGCGGCCACAAATCCGGCAACAAGTGTTGACAGACATCGTAGAGCAGTCGTCTTAGCCTTGTGTGCAGTGAGGGCGACGTCGTGCCTCCGTTCTTGTTTCAAGAGGGCTTGAGAGTCACCGATGAGATCTACCAGGAGGTGCTAAGTAGTGTTGAAGCTCTGGATGGACGAGAACGCCGACGAATGCCCCTACGTCTTCCGGCCGGACGCCCCTACTTCTTCCGGCCGGACCCAGCCCTACTCACAAGGCCAAGATGACGCAGGCGTTGCTGCTCAACAATGTTCCTCACCATTGGTCGCTGGATTGTGGCCGCCTTCCTCACCTGACTGCAACCCCCTTGATTCTTCCTTCTCTAGCGTTATCGAGGCCAAAACCAACAAGCACACCCATAACACGGTCGACTCTCTGAGGGCTGCCAGCATGTAGTCGTTCGCCACTATGGACAAGGATATGGTCGCCAAAGCGTGTGACCCATTTCGCGCCCGCCTTGAGATGGTCGTCGCCGCCAGCGGCGGTTACGTTGAAAAATAATGTAGCATGTACCTCTAGCTGTTGCTAAAGTAGACTGTCGGGTATCTACATGTACAACTTTTGTTTTTATTGCCTAGTTCGTTTTCTTTTTGTCAAGTGTCGGATTTTGATGCGACACACTGTATAAGTATTTAAGCATACTATTAGATTGGTATCTTATTCACACAAGTTTACTGTTGAAATAGCTAAATTCATTGATAAATTTTGCATTCTTTCAGTTATATATTGTAAATATAATATTATTCTTGTAAATAAATAATCTAGTCAATAAATAAATAGCGTTAAAAAATTTTGTTGTAAATTCTCAAGAAAGAAAATGTATAAGTTCAATTTCATCATATTTTGGGTTTTATTCCTATCCTAATCATTGATTTTTAAAACAATAAACATTGCCTAAGAGTGATGGTAATTCCATAAATCGGAGCCCTGCGAGAAAGGTTCCAATTGAAACTACGTCTTATTTCGGTCACACTTACTCATGTTAGTCCTTCTTAGTCAAAACATGGTAGCATATCTTTGATTACATACCTAGGTTGCAAGTAGTTGGGATTGTTACTCTGTTAAAGACATAATTATGTTCTATATATCTCTATCTATTAAAGGCAGGATGTGTGTGTGTGTGTGTGTGTGTGTGTGTGTGTGTGTGTGTGTGTGTGTGTGTGTGACGAATGCACGGCCGCAATTTTTCGTCGGATTTGCACCAAAATTTATATGCACAGCATCCAAGTTAGCGGGAAGGCCAAGACTGACGTTGCATTTCCCAACTCCTATCGATAGTGGAAATAATCGATTCTTTCATGCTTCTACTGCAATTTTCATGCAGTCTTCGCCAATTTTCTACTGGCCGGAGTGAGAGCCTGTAGCTGGCTGCCACGAATAGGGAGGAAGATCCTATTGGCCAGCGTGAGTGCCAACAGCTGACTGACACGAATGTTAAGAAGCATGCTAGCATGCAAAAAGTATTGATAGCTGCATTCGTCACAAGTGGGAAAAATTTAAATCTGCATGGCACTTTATTACAATTGGCTCATTCGCTTGCTTAAACTCAACGTTGATTCTGATACCGCAGAACTGAAATGGGTGTGAAAAAGTATTTGTTAACATTCTTTTTTCATTCAGTTTTTCCAGTTACGAGTCCTTTTTTCGTAACAGATTTAATGTTTAGTATAGAACTTAGAAAAATTCGCAGTGTGAGATAGGCAAGAAGTAAGTCATGTAGCAACATCAGCACGGAAAAGGGCACTCCTTTAAAACAACGAAGGGCAAAAATATTTTAAGTCAAGTGATAGCGATTGCTGTATGAGTCGTACGATTTTTAAATCAAGCACGGGCAACGCCGGGCCATGCTACTAGTATATTTTTATTTCTTAAGTTGACTATAAGTCACGAATATTTATTATTTTTTTTTATGATACGAATTCTGTTTCTTTTTTGTTTTTATTATGGTTGAATGATATTTGAAACGGTCTTTGCGTTGTTGCTAAAAGATTTATTTATAATAAAACTTTCTCGCTTTAAAGATAATGTGTTTATTTATATTGTATATTTATATAATATGTTTGTGATATTATAGTTGATATTGCATGAGAGTGGTGGGACTTTCACGAAAAAGGATAAGGGTTTATGCATCTTTACATTTCAACATAACAAAAGATCAAGAAAACAAGACTTTAAAAAAAGTAGAAAGAGACCCCTATTCTTGAATCGAATATGCAAATATCTATCTATCTATCTGTATATATATATATATATATATATATATATATATATATATATATATATATATATATATACGCACACAAACATTATATATATATATATATATATATATATATATATATATATATATAGGGAAAATGATATTTTTCCAAAAAGAGAAAAATATATATTCTTAAATAAACTAGAAACCTCAAACGTTTTTAGTTATAATGTGGTTACTTTTAGTTTTATATGAAGTATAAAATATAATATATTCACTAAAACAAATCCACATTATAACCAAATACATTTGTGATTTCTCTGTTATTTATTAATATATATACACACACACACACACACACATATATATATATATATAAATATATATATATATATATATATATATATATATATATGTATACACACACACACACACACACATATATATATATATATATATATATATATATATATATATATGTGTGTGTGTGTGTGTCATCCAAAACCGATCCAGTGTCTTATCCTGCTGTCACAGCACCAACTTTGACATCCAATAGTTAAGTGTTTCGGATGGGAATCTGGTTAGATTCCATATCAGCTTCGTCGTTCCCAACTCACTTCCCACGTCTGGTCACCGAAGTAACTACTTTGATCTCCAGTCTGCCTACCCACGTTGTGAATTGATCTTAGGTAGACGAAATCAATCAGCGTTGCGGCCGTACTGTAAGCTTGAGTTCGAATGAGGGCGGTATCGCACAAGTACGGGCAAAATAAAATAAAATAATAAGTCGAAAATGGTATCAAAAAAACTATAACAATACTTTATATCTGGTTGCTGGATACATAGGACTGCGTCTATCTCCCGGCCCGCTATATGGATTGTGACGCGTGGTTTTCAGGCGAAATTCACAAAGCTAATTTTGGTGGTGTGAGTCTAAGTCGTTCTTCAAAAAAAAAAAAAAATTGTTCTTGGTTAGAAGATGAGTTCGGAAGTTGCGCGAATCTTGGTCAGCTCTTCGTAGCGGGGCTTCAGAGCTCTCAACTGGAACTCTCTCTCGAACTCAAAACTAAACTCAACACTAAACTCAACTGAAAACTGATTTTTGCTCGCTGCGAATTTGCTTATATGGACGCCGATTCAAAACCGGGGGTGGGCTCGTCGGGGCCTGAGGTTCCTTGATAAGTCTAAATCCATAAACCCCTTCTTTTGTCCTCGGTCAGGAAAAATTCATTATTTCCATTTTTGGAAGTCTTCTCTTACTCCCACCTTCTCTTATTTTCATATGGACACCTTCCCACTTCTTCGTAGTAATCACTCATACTTAAACTTTCTGCGGTTGCCTCCTTGCGTCACATGATCACCTCCTCCTGGCTGGTTAGCGTTCAACCAATGGTCGATCAACAGTGTGGGCGTGACTAGACTAGCCTTGTTCTTAAAAAAATATATATTTTGTTTTTTCTTTTCCTTTTCTTTCTTTTGTTTCTCTCTTCTTCTCTGGCCGCCAAGAAGACAATACGACCCGATTCTTATCCTAACGTCACGGCATATGAAATTCTTCAATCAGATTTTCGCCAGCACCAAGAGGCTAGTCAATCAGACACACTCATTCTTTGGCGCCAACGAAATATTGTTTCGCTGGCATATTCCAATTCCAACACAGCCCAGATGTGTTTTCTCTCAATGACACCTCCCATCGACAAAGACCCAACTAGAGATGACTCTCTTTGTGTGTGGTCAACAGATGACCTATTAAATTGTTTGCCATCATGACACAGGTAAACCTTTATCTATTTAAAACTCTGTAATCACCTGGAGTTTGTCAATTAGCTTTATGACAATTGCCATAAGAATTTTCACCATTCTTCATTTATCAAAACAACATTTTCAAATGTCTCTTCTCGTAGGTGACTTTATCTTTAAAATTTTCCTCGCAGGGAACCCCACCACCCCCGACAATCTGCTTGCCACAAAGACACAGTTAATTTTTTATCTATCTAAACAAAACAATGTATTAACCTGGACCCTGCCAGCCAGCCCCAAGACAATGGCCGACAGAACCCTCACCAGTGTCTTCCATTATCAAAATAACATTTTCAAATGGTATTTCTCGTGAGTGGCCTCCCGTTATCATATAAGTTAAGTTTCGCCTCTCGTTTTTCTTTCTTTTCTTTCTCTTTTTCCTTTCCTTCTTTTTCCTTCATTTTGCGCCCCTAAATGGTGTCACATATATATATACTCACACAAACAAGATGCAATGTATAAGAAGCCGTATAATTTATAAAAATGAAGATAACATTCACATCTTATTCCAACAGATTAGACGAAACAGTAAAATTATTCAATTTCATCGCTATTGTCTTCAAACACGGCCTCCGTATACTTCGGAATATCCTTCAAATATATAGTTTGTTTGTTTGTTTGATTGTTTGTTTAATGTTTAACGACCTATCAATCTTTATGAGATCATTTAAGGTCAAACATTTTTTTTTTGTGGGGGTGTTAATATGGATTGCTTTCAAAAAATTGTTTTTTTCAATGTTTTCATGTTTTCAAATAGATATATAGATAGATAGATGGATAGATATATAGATAATTATCCTATTTCTTAATCCATGTCAATAATTCTTAGAAGGTTCTAATCCAGAGAGCACAATGTAAAAACAGAAGAAATATTATTTATATTAAATAACAGAAAACGTTAAGCGTTATTGGGATTATAATTTGTTCTTGTTTTTTTAATATTTAAAAATTTTTTAAATTAGATAGTTGTTATTAATAATATTAGTTTTATGTTATTTTTATAGTTTTTCTTATTGTTGTTATTGTTTAAAATAATGTCAAGTGTTTTAAGTGTAAATTGTATTAATCTGTATTCTTAAATTTCGCTAGAGTCAAGCCTAATTTGTTCTTGCCACTTCACTCATGTTTCCCTCTTTGTCTTCTATACTGTCTTATCTCTTCTTTTTTTTCTTGGCCTTCTCTATCTAATTTCCTCTATTTTATTTCTTGTGTAAAGACTTGTTAAATAGGTTAACATGCCTTGTCTCTTATCTTAATAAAGATAGATATGAACATCTTCCTACCTCTCCTTTTCCTCTCTATTTTCGATCATATATCTATCGTCTTCCTCCTCCCCGTCTCTCTATCGTCTTATACCAACTTAACACTGGATCCTCAAACACATGTGTGCATAAAAAAAAAAAAAAATAATAATAATGTGTAAGTTTTTAAGCCTGGAAAAATTTGTCACCCGTATTTTTGTATGAAAATGGCGATCTGAAGAATTAGGACGAAAATGCCGGTCGGTTGGCTTCCATCTCTTCCGTTTGGCAATCTCGTGCAAAGATTGGTTATGTGGGTGTGAAGCGGACATTCCGACATCAACTGCAGCAGACTATCTATGATTTGAATGACCGTTCCATCTGGTAGTGCTTCCTCTTCTCTCCTAAAGTTGTTTTGCTATTTGTATCAAAAGCGAACATTGAATAGCAGGCCAAGCTTTACTTTCGGACCGATTCTATTTGCCATGATGTGTCGTTCCTTCCAAATGAGTTGAATGGCGTTTTTACAGATACTTTTCTCTCATGTACAGTGCCCTTCTTTTCCATTAGTTTTCTGCACTCCACACAGGATATCCTTCGTTAGCCGTTAGTTATTCTCTCTTGATTAAGAGCCTGTCAATTGAAAATTACTTTTTATACATACGTGAACTGACTACAACTCTGAAGTGAATCCATTTTATATGAATAATGTTGTACAGACTACTTGATGAAATCACTGACGTAAGCGGAAAGTTTTTTGTATATGCCCCGAGATTTGATTCGATAGATCGATAGAGAATGATCGCCAGGACAATAGCCTTGTAGATCATTAATTTTATGACTTTCCACATAATTTTTTTTATACAGGAAAGTCACATAAATATCTCATATGCTTCATACATCTGTCATTGTTGTGTATATATTCAGACGAGAAACAGTATGGCTTAGCAGTATCAATGATGGAAATACAACTGAATTTCCCACGGAGCATTTTTAAATCTATCTCTCAATATTATTAGGAAGATTAAAATTATGTGTTCATAGTCTTGTTATCGCGCATCTGAAAACTGATATAAAATTATTCGGCGGAAGTTGGAGACGATGTGATTTGAATTTCAGCAAAACGATTTTCTTCATGTTTTTGCCAGTCTGTTTCTGTTTAAGTTGTTTATTATTTTGACTCTTTCATGTTACCATTTTTATTTATTTTTTTTAAATACATGAAGGAAAATACATAGAATGAATATAGACTCTTCGCAAGCCGAATTGAGTCACTGTCGGTCACTGGGCGTGTTTCCAAAAATAAATACGCTAAAAATCCACCTTCATCCCGACAGCTTAGTGGTAGAATATCCACCTGATACGAATTCAGTCGGGTTTCGATCCCAGCTAGAGGCAACCGGATGTCTAGCCGCACTGATGAGCTGTGATACAGCGAAACGTTCTGTCTGTGGATGACATTATAATATTAGCTCCTGAATTAAATTTAATTCCAGTTGAGCACTATAGAGCTGAGGTATGGGTTTGTAAAACAGTGACTATTATAGCTATATAGCGAGACTCTTCGCAAGCCGAATTGAGTCACTGTCGGTCACTGGGCGTGTTTCCAAAAATAAATACGCTACAAATCCACCTTCATCCCGACCGTGCGCCGACAGCTTAGTGGTAGAATATCCGCCTGATACCAATTCAGTCGGGTTTCGATCCTAGATAGAGGCAACCGGTACAGTTAAACAGTATATATATATATATATATATATATATATATATATATATATATATATAGTAATAATAATTTATTTAAAAAAAAATTATAACAGAAATATGTTATAAAATCACTACAAAAATAGCCATTTTGTTTCAACACCCTCGGTGTCTTATCAAGTGATGATGTTGAATGTAAAATAAATGGTTTTAAATGTTTCAAATTAATCCTTTGCAAGGGGAAAACGTTACAAAAGCTAGATGGACCAATCAAAATACAAGTATAGGAAAATTCAAAAACCTTGACAACGAAGTCATGTTATAATATCTATTCAGATGTTTAAAATATGGGTAGTATTAAAAAAGAATTTATTCTAACCAATAATTACTAAATTATATGATAAAATTTAATATTAAAATTAAAAACTGCTAATTTCAAAACCAAAATTTAATCGCTATTAAGTTTACAACTATAAAATTACTGAGGCGAAAAGAAGAAATATATATGTTATTCATTTTATTTCTTCATTGAAGTTACTGTAGCTAATTTTATATCCGGTCCTTTGACAATGTATACATTTTAACCCTAAAAGTGTGTGAAACTCACGCGTAAAACAAACGCAACCAGATTATAATATATAAGCACCCAGACATATTTATATGTATATATACACACACAAAAAGAGACGAGACAGAGAACAGCTTCACGGTCGTTCATGAAAAAAAAAAAAAAGGAAGTGGGAGGAGAGGGAAACCAACACACACGTACATACATACAGAATTAAAAGTGAATGCACTTTCCATGCACATAGACAACTATAAATACATGCACACACATCCACAGACATTGACCCAGACAATCGGATGCCACAACCAATAAATATTTAAGACTGAAAGTGTCATTACACAAATGCTAACCACTTATTGAGATATAAGTTAAGCGAGCAAATATACAAAGATAAAAATGAATAAAAATAATATTATTTAATATATTAAAATAGTGTATGTAAATATAAATATAAAATCGGACAATAAAGTCAACACCCATAGTTAACTCGATGTGCACCTTATATATATACATATACATACACATACACACACACACATACATATATATATATATAATAATTTTTCTTTACACACATATATATACACACACATATACATATATATATATATACATACACACAGAAATATATACACATAAATACATAAACATATACATACGTATATATCTCCATGATAACAAGTACACATACACATACATACATATATACACATATATATCCACAAATATACACACATATATATGTACACATACTCACATATAAATGCATATATACACACAGCAATACACAAATATAAACATATATACACACATATACTAACTCATGTGGCCGTAATGACATACCCAAGTTTCCATACCTACACGTACACACAATCTCATATACAATAGGTGTCAACATACACATATACAACCGCAAACATACATAAGTAAACACACACACACACACATACATACATATATATATATACACATAAATATATACATAAAAATACCTATCTATAATAACAAGTATAAATATATACGTACATACACATAAATACAACGAAATTCAACCAAATACATATATAAACGTACATACATGCACACACATAGACATAGACACACATCCATATACATGCAAACACAAGAATACATGTATCCTAACATACATATATAAACACATTCATACAAACAGAAATATTCGTAAATATAAATTTAGGTACACAACATAACAGTACACACACACACACACACACACACATATATATATATATATATATATATATATATATATATATATATATATATATAAATATATATATATATATACACACACACACATATATATACACATACATACATACACACACAGATATATACATATATATATACACATGCATATATATACATCTACACATACATACACACATACATACATATATACACACATAAATACATATATAAATGCGCATACACATACATATATACATATATATATATACACACATATCCACATACAGAAATACACATACATACACATATACATCAAATTTTTTTAACCTCTTCTCATCTTCTCCTCCTTTTTACCTTCTATATATATATATATATATATATATATATATATATAATTTAATTAAAAACAGTCCACTTTAAGGTTCCCATACGGATATTGCTAGTAATAATCTTATAAGTATAAGAAATTATACTCGTCCGGAAAACCTTCGGTGTTTTGATTTGAAAATAATCAAACCAATACCAAAGGGAAAAATATAAGGTATAAAAAAAAGAAAGAATCAAGAACATGTACGTTAGCCGAAAATAATCGTCTAGCATACAAGTCCAACCCCCAAAGAAAAAACCCGATACGACTAAGCATAATGAAAACTAAATAAAGTGCTCAATACAGTAAGTAGAGCAGACCTAGCCAACCTTCCCTTAGCTGAAACCTTTGTAGGTTTGTTTGTCTGTCTGTCTGTCTCGGACTCTCTCTCTCTCTCTCTCTCTATATATATATATATATATATATATATATATATATATCTGTGTGTGAAATGTGTATATATATAAATATATGCAATTTATATATATATATATATATATATATATATATATATATATATATATATATATATATATATATTATATGAGCGGTAATTATCGGAAAAAGCACAATATCAGTGATAGATGTAACAATATTCTGATATTGTGTCGCTGGGTTTGCTAGTTTTGTTCGTTTTCAGTTTGACTGCGTTCTTATCTATTTGGGTTGGTGAGATAGATGACTAGTAGTCAGTGAAGCAGACACACATTGGAGATAAACTCATAAATAAGCTGAGTTGACTCGCCCGGAGATACTGTCGTACCAGAACCAGTCATCATGGTATCGAGAGGCCCCACTTGAAACTATTGCACCGTCCAGAAACCATCCACAAAATGGTAGTACAATAGACCCGTTACTGAAAACAAACAAAACTAGCAAACCCAACCTAAAAATATTAGAACATTAGAATTTCCAGCAAAATTATTAAAAGGCTGCTTGAAAAAGAAATCGTTTCCAAGCATGTGAAAAGTGGCAATTATATTCCTGAAGTGGAACTCAGTCTTCTTCACTCTAAAGCTGACCTCTCTGAAACACGTATCAATGTCTCTCTACCATTGCAGGTACTCAAAAATCCGGCTACTCATTATAACTAAATGGAACTACCTAAATCGTCATGTTCATGGGCTCGGATGGGTTTTCCTGTGGCAGGGACACAAAAACGTAGACCCAGATTTCTAGTATATGTGATCCCATGTTGCACTTATCCATAGCGCCATATTCGTCTTTGCTCTGTATCGTCCTCGGGATGAAAGGTGGGTAATCTTCGATCGGATATCAGAGAAGATTGACAATATCCTTACCGAAATTCACTTCGACAGCATTGATGCGATGACTTCAATGTAAGCCAATTCTCAATCGTATATAAATAACCGAGATCACTGAAGACTCACCCGAATCCCGGATGCGACGGGACAGCAGACAAACCTCATCGAATTTTTCTAACATCCTGCCCTGACATCCTGCCCTCACCAAAAGTTTAACCCCTTTCCCTAGACAGTGTCCAGATTGACTCCAAACCAATGACATCCCTATATTTAACGTTTCACAGAACGTTTTTCTCGCTATGCGGTGGCAGACTGGGAGAGCTTTTGGTCCTACATAACGGAATATCCTCTCCCAAATTTCTTCAAGCATGCTACCAACAAAACGGCAGCCCAAATCTCCGATTGGATCCCTTGTGGAATGGCGTGTTTTATAAGAAAATTCCAGCGAAAACCAAATGGACAGCCCTGTTCCCCCCCACACCCTGCATGCACTGCAGCCATAGATCACCGGAGCCCCTATTTCAAAATCTATCGCAAGGAGTTGTTTAGTCTGGACTTTACCTCCTTCAGAACCGCCCGAAATCGCTGTAAGAGAGATTTAGAAAACGTGAAGTGCAACTACGAGCGATCTATCCAGACCAAGTTTGAAAACAAACAAATTGGATCTCGCAAATTATGGAAGGTGACCAACCAAATTATGAACAGAGCCAAAGCGGCTGTTTCAACTAATATGAATGGCCCTAAGGTCATATCATCTTCGACAAACAAGGCGAAGATCTTCGATTTGATCATTGCCTCAAACTCACCGTTAGATGACAAAGGTCATTTCCTACCTAACTTTCCACCTCTCACTAAGCACAATCACAGTAATATATTAATTTCAGCGAGAATAGTCTCTAAACTTATCAAAAGCTTCGACCCAAAAAACACATTGTCACTTGACAAAATTCCAGTGGACATCCTTAAAAATAAGAACTCAGAATAATCCCCGACTCTAGCAAAATTATTAAAAGGCTGCTTGAAGAAGAAATCGTTTCCAAGCATGTGAAAGGTGGCAAGCATATACCAGGTTTTCAAGGACGCGTGAAAATCGATCTTTCCACTCTTAGTATAGACCCATTAGTCTCCTCATTACCATCAGTAAGTTTATTGAGGCCTTAATCAAAAAGAAGGTCGTCGAGCACTTGGATGTGAACAACCTCTTGTGCGACGAGAATTATGGCTCTCGATCAGACCAATCCACTGCTGACGTCCTAGCTATCATTTCACACAGAATATATGAGACCCTTGACGTCACATATACCATTAGGACCGTAGTATTAGATATTTCCAAGGGCTCTGAAAACGTGGTTCACAAAGCTTTGTTACAAAAGCGCTCCAGCTATGGAATCACAGGAATGTTTTTCTCTATTATATAAATCTTCCTAACAGGTAGATAATTGAAGCTAGTTATTAACGACCTAAGTTCCTAGTGTTCAACGCAGGTTTCACGCAGGTGTCACGCAGGGACCACTTTTCGGACCAACCTTCTTTCTGATTTACAAAGATGATCTACCTAAGAATATACTCCGATCATTTGTAATCGTCTATGCCGACGATACGTCGATGTACGGGCGCAACTCTAAACGTTTTGACGAACAGTGATTGGCAGCTGACCTCTTTCCCTAGCTAACACTAACTTCCCAGTGGGGGAAAAATTGGCTGGTTACATTCAATGACTCTAAAACCAAACATCACCGCCGCTCAAAACCGTAACTACCAGCAGTCATGATGACCGGATGTCTCCTCGAGGAGGCCTCGTCGATAAGACATTCGGTCTTAAACTTACACCCAACTTCAAGTGGAAATCCTATAAATGATCCATCATTAAAGATGCAGATAAAATGCTCGGCACTCTGTGACGCTCCACGTAAGTAGATGACTCCCCTATCCTCTACCTTTATAAGAACCAGATAAGGCCGAAAATGGAGCTGCCCAGAACTCACTTTCCAGCCTTGAGAGAGTTCAAAAGAATCTCCGAGCCCTTGTGGAAGAAGAATTATTTTCCACAGTCCATCCTCTCTCTCACAGGTGGGATGTGGCGATCCCCTCGCTATTCTGTTGCTACTACCATTAGAAGTACTCGAACGAACTGTATCTCATTGTTCCACCTAATCTGATGTTCACAGTTAGGAGACACCATATATCTTACATTCCCTCTGTATTTCATCGACAAGAAGTTCCACTCAAATAAATTCTTCCCGCGAACCGTCGCCCCATAGAACAGATCCCTAACCTCTAAAATCTTGATCTGTTCAAGTCTATGGTTAACCATTATCTTCCCATCCTGTCCATATAAACTTCCCCCGTTTTGTAACCCTCTATTTCGAGTGGCCCGGACCTTGAAAGACAGATATAACTATTATATCATTATATTATACTATATTATATTATATTATATTATATTATATTATAATATATTATATTATATTGGGTTTGAGCGAAATAACGCCGGCTTTATTAATCGCAACATTTACTTAATAAACAAACGTTTGTGTCAAACCATATAATCTTATATTATATAATATTATGTTATAAAATTATATTATATTATAGTATATACTATTAAATTATATGGAATAAAATCATGTTGTATTTTGACATTATAATATAGTATTATTTAATATTATGACATATATAACTTACATATTTCTTTGTGAGACTTCTGATAAAAGGACGGTATAGGACAATCTATGTCCTATAGCCTCGGAAGGCAGTCGATCTAGGTGAATGAAAAACACTTAATTCTAAAACAATGAGGAGTGTTTTGGTATCTGTCAGGATATATTTTCCAGGAAACACAACTGTGGTTGCATGTTCAAGTGGCGCCCCTAGAGCATAAAGCAATTAATGGTTTCCTGATAGTGATAAAAAGAAGTCTATTTAAAAAAATGCTATTAAGGATTTTTGAAAATAAATATATTTTAAGCAAAGCTATTAATGCATTTACATATTATTTATCAAAGATTTTACCAATTTCATTTTTAACGATCGCAGCTCAGAAGCCATATTTTTCTATTCCATGTATACAGAAATATGTCTTTTTTCCTTAGAAAAATTAGAACTGCTGCTTCCAATTTATTTGTTTCCGAATGTTTCAAAATTTGGGAAATGCTCTAAGGATCAAAACAAATGGAAAAATTTGGATGCTGAATTTTATGAATGCGAATGATATAGAAGTACATCTCCCAATGATATTTGTTTGCCTTGCGTATGCTTTGCAGAGTGCGCCCTTGTTTTACTAAGAAGAACATATTCGACGTAATGTTCCGGTCAATCGATCAAGTTACTGGAGTTAAACGTCGACAATAATTGTCTTTCCATGTTCCAGAAGGTCGGAATGCGACACCTTCAAATTTAACAAGGGTTAATGCGGATGTCACCGCGGCTTTTCTGTTGCCTTTGGTTTCTCATTGGCTTATTAGTTTTCTGTTGACATGTGAAACCCTTTATTCATCATCGGTAAGAATGCGATGGAAAAATGAAACTTTGTCATTCCACGTTAAATAAACGCTGCAGGTGGCGGAACGTTGTGTTAGATTCAGGAAAGCTCGTAAGGAACGCACGATCACATTTCTAAAACATTTCCGAATTATCTGTAGAATATACTACGAACCAAACGCTTTTGGATAGGACAGATACTAAACCAATTATAGAATGACTTCCATAACAAACATAGTTTTTGTTTTGGTTGGTTTATTCATATTTCATTATGGTGAAATACGTAATTATTTTTCATATAGCCTCATACCAGAGATGCTAACTCTATGGGGATGATGTTCCTGTTTATATATGAACCTCCGAAAATCTGAAAAAGAGTAACTTAGCAGTAAACCTCTCTTCTGACATAAACCTGGTGACTCAACAGAGTAAAGACTGGCGTGTAACATTTAATTTCACGAAACATAAACTAGGGACAGTCCACTAACAGGGAGCAGAACATGAATTTTCATTTATCATCACAGATGGGTGTTCTCTCGAGGAGAACGTCTACTGGAACTCAGGCTCTCCCCACACCTCATGTAGAACTCCTATATACAATCTACTGCTAAAGATGCTGGAAAATTGTTTAATTGTACAGCTCCAGTAAATATCTGATTCCACCTACTTTACTCTATTTATAGATGAGCCAGACCTTTCCAAAAATGGAACATTGCTGTCATATCTGGGCAGGAGATGGGTTGAGGTTGGATCTGTCCAGTTTTCATTTACCTGGCCTGGATAGATTTCAGATGCGTTTAGGCAGGGCTGTTTGTGAATATGTTCCACTACTTGAAACATCTTTCCAAAAGGGCGACACCTCGCCAGATTTTACTGACGAATCCTTTTTTTTTTCAGCACATGTATTCCGAGAAGATACTTTGCTTCATCCACCAGACCTGAACTCTACAAATTGGACCCGTTATGCTAGGCACACTCAGATGAATTATGTCTATTCACTTCCCTTCGTATTCCATAAGTAAGAAGTAATTCCCATGCAGAAAACTTCTTCTCAAGATCTTTTACTTTGTGGAACACACACCGGGCAAGATGTTTTCTCAATCACTATGATCTTGACTACTTCAAGTTTAGAGGTAACCGTTATATTTAATCGATAACCCCCCAAAATACACTTTTTTTCTTTTCTTATTCTCATACACCATACCACATTAACTGTATGCCATGAGTGGCTCTTGAGGCTTGCATTAATTGATCATTATTATAAAATAAAATGTATTATTATTATTATTATTATTATTATTATTTATATAGGTCCAATAAATTGCATTCATGTTCATGATCACGAGTGACGTAAATTATTAGAGGTGCCATATGTACTGTAGCCATTGTGGTGCGTTTTAGGTAAGATAGCAAAACGGAGTCCAGCCTTCTTGAGGACGGTTTAATTTTAGGGTTTACCTTCTCCTAAACCAGTTGCCACTCAAGGATATAGAATCCAGCCTGTCCTGCTATTTACCCATAGATTAGAGTGGGTGGAGAACAGATGGATTTATTCCTTTCCCAAGATTATTAACACATAAGTTAATGTAATGAATTCGATCTCGGCTGTCAGATTCCTCAATCCAAGCCACAATCTATTACTTCACCCTAAATTCAATCATGCTATACATTTTATATATTCACTTCGAATTCTTCAACTTCTTCCGTCTGCCATTATATTATCTATGTGATCATTCCCACAAGAATTCTTCTGATTTCGCTCTAATGATTCCTGTCATTCATACCACCACCAATTTGTTTATTCATGATATTCTTGTCGTCTCTGAAGTGATCCATATCTGGGATCCAATATTTAAGGTGATGCGCAACTTCCTGTTTACGTCATCAGCCAGAGACACACAATCGACTTTAACTGAATTGTATCGTTTATATTTGTCAGATTTCCATAGTGTTATTTATTGGGCGCATTTTGCTTTCTGCTGTCATTTAGCGAAACACTCAATTGTCGAATATAAATACCGTCTATTCTGCAGATGATATATATATATATATATATATATATATATATATATATATATATATATATATATATATATATATATATATAATGCCATCCACAGACAGAATGTTTCGCTGTATCACAGCTCATCAGTGCGGCTAGGTTGCCTCTAGCTAGGATCGAAACCCAACTGAAATGGTATCAGGCGGATATTCTACCACTAAGCTGTCGGGATGAAGGTGGATTTTTAGCGTATTTATTTTTGGAAACACGCCCAGTGACCGACAGTGACTCAATTCGGCTTGCGAAGAGTCTCGCTATATAGCTATAATAGTCACTGTTTACAAACCCATACCCCAGCCCGAGAGAGCTCAACTGGAATTAAATTTAATTCAGGAGCTAATATATATATATATATATATATATATATATATATATATATATATATAGCGTGTTGGAATCATATTTTTTGATAAATAATTATATATATATATATATATATATATATATATATATATATATATATATATATATATATATATATATATATACAGGTCGGGAATGTCATTAGTACGCAGGAGTATAAGGAGGGGTGAAAGTGAGAGAAAATACTCAGTATAGGGAAGATTGAGAAAAGACAAACGATGAACGGGATTTAATGAGATCGATGACGATTGACACTGCATTTAAATTTTGGAAGATTGTAGTTATCAGAGAAGCAAGTAAGTGGAAGTGAGTTCCTTAGGTGTGAAGTGCGAGAAAAGTAACAGATGGTTGCATTTAGCGATTTCAACAGTAAAATGATGAGACCTAGCTGCCAATCTAGTGGCAAAGTTACAATCCTGCAGTCAGGGCATCAGGGAAAAAAAATCATGAAACAAGTGTCATGAAAGCATTTATAGAAAAGACAGAGGTGAAGCCACGTCATGTCTGTGAGAAAGTGACTGAATTCGAGAAGACAATACATACTCGATTATATTACTGACCGTTCTCTGGACTTTTTCAGGAACTTGTATCATATATTAAACAAGACAAGATTAATAGAAATAAAAGTTAGTTCTTTTCAGAAAATTATCGGAATTCACTTTAATTCTGGGATACAGAATGGTAGATTTGTAAATGTAAAAGATGGCCACAATGACACAACTTTCCTTACACTAGATGCAGCTATTGATTCCATGCATTCGCTCTACGCATACACACACACACACATATAAATATATATATATATATATATATATATATATATATATATATATATATATATATATAGAATGTAGAAAGTCCGACAATTATTGTAATAAATTTTTATGTTCATACGTTCTTTTTTATAGATATAAATATTTAAGTAAGTGATCTGCTTATAATAGACAGTAATAACAACATTTATCGGCATAAATGTCCGAGAAATTTTCATAGAAAGATTCGATTCCTGTCGGAGGACGAATAATTTCTATGAAAATTTATCGGACATTCAGACCGGTAAATGTTGTTAATACTGTCTATTATAAGCAGATGATTTACTTAAATATTTGTATCTATAAGAAGAAACAATAAACATAAAAATGTCTTAACATATATATATATATATATATATATATATATATATATATATATATATATATATATATATATATATATGTATGCATGTACGTATGTATCTATGTATGTATATATGTATATTCCTCATCGAGAGTACGACTCGCAGTTTAAGAGATAAAGACTGAAGTGATCGAGGAAGCTTCCTCTCTGTAGTCTGTTCCATCATATACTAATTATGGGAAAGAAGATATCACTGGATCTTTATACTTACAAAGCAAAGAGGGGGAGGGTGAATCCACTGCTTATCCCAGCTATAAAGGCCTGGAATGGTGAAAGTAAGGTATGCAGCTTGTTTGGACATTTCGCATCAAAATAGTAATAGCGTACAAAAAGCTAGCGAGATTTCGTCTGTGGGGAAGGGTTTAACAAATTAAAAAAAAAGAAAAAATTCATCACCCATTAGGCAACTTAAACGTATTTGAATTATGTATACGCTCCAGTCCATAATATATTTTAATTATTTCATCCCAAACAAGTTGATATTCCATTATGACACAAGAGGTCATTGAGTTTGAAAAAATATAAGAAACAGAAAAAATACAGACAGTGAAAGAAAGTAAAAAAAAATAGGAGGACAATAAAAGAATAGGTATTTAGAAGACAAGATATGATACCTTCTCTTTATCTTTGATCGAATTTATTTATTTTTTTAATGGTTTCACTCCAAGCAAGGCGAGAAGCCGCTAGCATGCAAGGTGTTACAGAGAGTTGGAGCGAGAGCAAAGAGGAGTGATAGAGAAAAGGATGAAGACAAGGATAATTGATAGATCAGGGCATATGGAGACGTCGATTGACATTACATTTGTATAGTTGGAGCTCATAGCTGTCAGGGAAACAAGAAAATAGGAGGGAGTTCCACAGGCGAGAGGTGCGAGACATGCAGCTATTGGAGTAGAAGAGACGGATACATCTAACAGTTTCGACAGTGAAAGGGTGTGAGCGAGATGTCAACCTAGTAGATCGATTAAATTTATGAAGTTTGGGAACCAGTGAAAGCAGCTCATCGGAGCAGTTACCATGAAAGTATTTGTAAAAAGACAGAGAGAGGCGACGGAACGTCTGTGAGAGAACGACAGCAGACGAGATGCCAGATCAGGGTCAACTGCATTGCATATCCGTCTCTGGATCTTATCAAGAACCTTGAGACAAACATAAGGGGTACCAGACCATATATGGCAGCAATACTCCTTGCAAGGGGGAATGGTTGATTTGTAGATTAGAAGGATTGACTCCGGAGAGAAAAATTTCCAGGCGCGGCACAGGGAGCCAATTTCCCTTGCAGTGGACGAAGCTAAAACTCTTGTAAAAATTCCGCATGGACGAAAGTATCAGGTAAATGGAACCGAACATTTCTTTCAGCGATTAATCGTATACACAGCTCTGGAAGGAAGTCACTTGTAAGTAGCCATTTAAGGCAGAGATAATCGTTGAGATTAAACCGTTAGTGCTATCAATGGCATTGCAATTTTAACATTGCATTATAATCCCTTTTAGTGAGTTCAAGATCCGTTTTTTTTAAACAAATCATTGACTTCATTTAAATTTTGAATGTTATAAGATTTATTTCTGTTAGATTTAAAATGGTGTCCTATTTTACTTCATTTCCGCGGATTCCTAATTAGACATCGCATTATAAAAAATATAGTTACTACGCACTATTTTATTTTAGACATGATGGATTCTCCAGTCTTGTAAAAATTATAGTTAAACAGGAGAGTCTATCATACATAAAGCAGCGAATTACATTTCATTCACCGTGTAGATTCTTGAATATATAGTTTAATTTGAAAGTGTCCTTCTTAGCATAAAAATCATAGTTCCGTTGAAATAAAATATAAAAATTGATTGGCGCATATCTGCGAAAAACGTTTTCTATTACTTTTCTAAGCTAAAATTGTCTTGAGAGTCAGACACGTTTACAAATATTATTGCCAATACGACACACTTCCATACAATCATTTTTTTTTTAAAGAATTATATATTAAAAAAAAAAAAAAGTCAAGTATGTCTTCTGAAAAAATAATGATTTAAAATGGTGTTTGGGGAATTAAGATGGCGTCTTGTCCAAAAGTCGCAATCTCTGAAGTTGAATTTTGGCATCGTTTCACGATTATCAGTGTTGGTGAATATCTCGTTTGAAAATACTCCAGGAAACGTCAATAAATTTTATCAATAAAATATTTTACATTTTTGAAAGAAGAAACATTGAATAGACATACATAATTACAGACACACACATACACACACACATGCAAACACATAAATATTATCATGCAAAAGTTAAAATTAAGAAGTGAATTTTATGGGGTTATGAAGGAAAAAGTGAATAAAAATGAATATTTTCCTTTAGTATTTGTTGTGTTGTCTTCCAGTCTGTAACGTAGTCGTAACCGCCGTTCAGTTTCGAATGAAGACTGACGTATTTGTAGTCCTTTGAGATCATGCAAAATATCGTAAGTCGCTTTTGCACATCTCACAACAATAATATATCTCGAATATTCAGGCCGGTAGACAGAAACAAATAATTATTCTGTTTAATAAATAAACAGAACGTCTACTGAAATACGTGTATCCACAAAAGAATAACGTTTAGGTGATACAGTCTGTTGGAATAATAATAAAAAAAAAAAATTGGTTCTTTAGAAATTGCTTTGTTTACAAATCTGAGCAGATATATATTTTCGAGTGTCTATAACGTTAAGGATTTCACTTAAAGGTTAAGGTTGCTTAATCGGCATAAGTCCCTCTTGGCTGTGTCGGTATAAGCACATTGGGTCTAACGAAGGTTTCACGTGCCAAGTGGGACCCGCATTCTAATTTTATTTAATTTAAGAACAACTATTAATAGGCATCAAGTTAACTTAAATGTTTTGTCAATTATGAAGGATACTAAGTGACGTAATTTTTTAAAAGAATTATGAGGTAATTATTATTTATATTATTTCAGTTTGGGATTAATTTATGTTTTATATATATATATCTTTAAATATTATAATTTATTTAATTGTTTTCTTATAATTTTGGAACATTTTATGGTAATTTTGGGAAAGAAAACAGCGGCGAATATTTATAATTTGATAAGATACGATAACGTCACTCTTATCTTTTCTGTCTAAGTAAGTCACATTCTCTTTTAATAAGCGTGGCAATTCTTTAGATCAAAGTTTTACGAAGTGGTGCTGCTAGTCGCATCCACGACCTCTTTTCAATTCAGAGGTCTAAATCTAGATATTTTGTAGGCCGAATCTAGAGTGTATTGTCTGACCTGCTTTTAATCTCTATCCAGATAAAGTACATATAGTGATATTCCAAGAGTACATTATATGTGGCATAAGGTCAAAATGTTGGGGCACCCAGTGAGGACCGAAGCCACTACTCCATCGTAATTGTTCTAGCGAGACAACCTTGATAACTATTACACCGCCTGGAGGTGCCCAAATTTATTTTCCAAGCGTAGCACAGATTTGGCACAAGGTCGAAAGTCTGTGGCATCCAGTGAGAACCGAACCCACTACTCAGTCGTAAGTATTCTAGTGAGACAAGCTAGATAACTATTACACCGCCTCAAGGTTCCAAAATTGATTTTCCAAGCGTAGCTCAGATGGGGCTCAAGGGCGAAAGTTGGGGCACCCAGTGAGGCTAGAACTCACTCCTCAGATGTAATTGTTCTAGCGAGATAAGCTTGCTAAACATAACACCGCCTCAAGGTGTCATAATTGATTTTCCAAGTGTGGCACAAGGATAAAAGTTTGGGGCACCCAGTGAGAACCAAACTCACTAATCTGTTGTAATCGTTCTAATGAGACAAACTTGCTAACCATTACACCACCTCCAAGTGTCGTAGATGGAGTAGATATAAATTCATAACTTTCGACCAGTATTTGACCGAAACGGCTTCATCCAACATTCATATTTCAATTTTATCTTCATTTTTATTTCTATGACATATTATCGCAAATGACAGACTGTCATTCTACGGTTGATATTTCGCAACTTGCTTGAGACTAGAGATTAATTATACCAAGATATCTAATGTGAATATTCATGTATTCCTGAGCAGAAACCGTGTTCAACCAGGCACACGTATCTACAGTCACAATGTCTTCGTGCATGCGTACATATGCATGCACTTCCATACGTATACTGGGTGTTCCACCATTGTTCAAAAAAAGTATAGCCCTCTCAGATGAAGAGAGCTTGAGAAGTAACATCACCTTAATGAACAGTGGTTTCCAGTAGAATGGCACGCCTCCCCACACTGCTGTTTCCATGGCATGGCTCCGTGAAATGTTTAGGGAGTGTCTCATCGGCCGCTGAACTGAAGTAGAATTGGCACCCCGCTCAGCACGCCTTACCACAAATCTCCGGATTTCTTCCTGTTAGGTTCAAGGACAACATCTAGTAGGGCAAACTTCGCAACATTACGGTACTGAAGGCTGTCATCACTGAGAAGATTCAAGCTGTCACCCAGTAGGAATGTTCATGCGTTATGAACAAGTTTGTATTCAACAGGGCATTCAATTGAGGCGGATATCTAGAGCATATAATCTATAGCTCCTATTGACTATTTGGTTCATTCTTGAGACTAAAGCGTTGCAGACGATAAACATTTAAGCTTTTACCTTCTAATAAATGTAATTTCCAATATTCTGTTTTTGTGGTCCTTGATTTGTGTCCGATCATTTTGTTTCAAAAATTGTGAAACACACTCTATGTGTGTGCGGGAATACAATATAAATATCCTTATGAAAAAGAATACATTTAGCATGAATGACATAATCTTGATTTCCAACCAAACTTATTCATGCCGCAACCGCAATCATCATTATCATTCAAAAAGTAACCTTCTAATTTCTGTAGCTTTCGAACTCTGTATTAAGCATATTTTCTTATTAAAAATATCTTCTGTCTGAATTTCTGGGATCGGACATTTACATACAGACTCCTGTCCTCATCATTGCTGTAGTTTTAAATCTTCAAGTTCTCCACAGAAAATTGTCACACGAGATTAATGGAGCCAAACGTTGGTTCGTGAATTTGGTGTTATATTAATTGTGGGTTCTGTTACTGGCCCGGGCAGTGTGAACTTAGTTGAAACAGAGCGAGCAATATCTTTAAAATATAAACTAGCTAGACATGGGTAATGGAACGAGAACAGTCTATTCACGTAAAATATTAAATAAAGTGTTCAGTACGAAATTTGCTGTAGGTTAACCGGAGCGATATACACCTGATGAAGGCCGGGGACTGAACGACGGAAACGGTGGGAGATATCAAAAGATAATGATGTCTCACATGTAACTAACATAAACCTCACAGTTTATATAGGAGCCATCCAGAAGTAAACGTAGTTTGTAAATGAAAAATTATTTAAATATCATTACTGCAAGGATACGTGTTGCTTCAGCAGCCATAAAAGATGCAAATGGATGTTGTTGATCATTTAACTCATTCTGCAGAAGACACCTGAACAGAGCATTATGTCTTTAAGCATTTCAATGTCGCTAGATTAAAAGAAAAAATGATTTCATAGTTTTAAAGCAAAAAACAAAACAAAACAAACAAACAAAAAAAAATAAAAACAGCAAATATACACGACCGGAGTTGAATACCGAATATAATTTTGCATGGACTGATTCAATAGTAGATTTTGAGATTAAAAACAAGTGTCGAATTAGTCGAAAGATTTTAAACTGATGCAATAAGGGTGCCATCTCGAATACACGTTTTGTCGTATATATATATATATATATATATATATATATATATATATATATATATATATATATATATATATATGTATATATATATATATTAGGTTGGTGCAAAAATAATGTCGGTTTTTGATGTTAAAAATAAGTCAAAAAACGTCATTATTTTTGCACCAACCTAATATATATATATATATATATATATATATATATATATATATATATATATATATATATTTAAAAATATGATTTCCACACGCTACATAAGAAGTCTCATGTTTCAAAAACAAGAGCCGAAAACTTCAATATAATTATTAGAATTAAATTGAGTTAAAGTGAGCTCTGTTTCATCTTAAAGCGAAATTTTTTGGGAATAACTTATTTCTGAAATTTACGTGTTTTATATAGGAATCAAAAATTCCCATGGTGACAGCCATCGTGGATATTTTAAATAGGTAGGGGTGTTGTCTGCTAATGATATGTATCAACATAGAGTTACTTTCATAGATGTCAAGTCAGGGTAAGGTGGGGGTGTCTAGATTTAAAGCGGAAGATGTTTTCAGTTAGGTTAACTTGTCTATGAAGATCAATTTATTTTTTTGTTTTATTTCTTTTATATATATATATATATATATATATATATATATATATATATATATATATATTTATATATATATATATATATATATACACACTCTGGTGAAAAATAATGAAACAAAACTAATAATTCCGTTATTATTTACTCTTTTTTTGCATTTTTCCAATGAGACATGCCCCAGTTCACATGTTACTACTTCGTATGTCCATTCCACGAAGTCGTTCCTTGCAGATTGACAACAGATTCTCGACTGGATTTAAATCACGAGAGTTTCCGGACCAGTCTATAGTATTTTGATTTGCTCACTGCAAAGCCTTGCCAATCTGTTACAATTTTCGTACGTCCATCGCAGACAATGGCCGTAGGACAATTAATCGACAGTCGAGCCAATAGTATCTGGGTGGGATTAAACTCTGATGCAATCTTAGATGATGCAGTATTTTTAAAGGCCAAACAAGTTTCATGATACACCCCCAAAATAGATTCATATTACTGAACACCACTGTAAATGTCCTAATCAGGAAAAAAAGAAATGGGTTACACCGTGTTACTTCAGTGGGTCTAAAACTGGAAGTTTGGCGAAAGAAAGGGAACTAAAGTTGTTGTTTCAATTAATATAAAAAGTTGTTCACAAACACACACACAGGCACACACACACACATATATATATATAAAAATAAAAATTTATTGTAAAATTAAAATATCTAATGCAACGGAAATTTATAAAACAGGATCTTTCCATTCATGAACAGATTCGGGCGTTTTGTATATTATTGAATTGTTCGCGAAGATGGATTTCTCGGCATTTAATCATTAACCTTTGTATTTGTTTTATGTATGAATAATTCATGAATTTGTAAATTAATTGCACCTTTATTGAAATATATATATATATATATATATATATATATGTGTGTGTGTGTGTGTGTGTGTTTGTGTGTGTGTGTGCAATAAGCATACATATCATATAGGATACCGGATATTACATGAATACAAGAAGATTAGTGTGTAAAAACATGAAAGTAGCGGACAGGTATTGCCTACCTGGTTATTGAATTAATATTCAAAGGGTAACCGTTCATCTATCTAACTAGCGGACATCATCAGAATTAGGTCAGCTGATCCTGACAAATAAGGTCAATTGAATGAATGTCATTTAGAACTCTCTGTTCTTGATGGAGGACGGAGAGGGATGGCTATCTGTAACTGTGGTCCCTTGCAGCCAAAAGAAAAAAGGACCGCTCACCAGCCATGCGAAATTAAAAGCTCACGCTGGTTAGAACGTTCGCCACCCACCACTCGCATCGCCACACTTTTCCTCCCTCGTCTACAGCCAGCAATTACGAGAAGGTGGCAACAGAATAAAACTTGCCGTCTGCTACAATCTTGACTCATGGTTTTATTTTGTGGTCACCGATCCGTCGATAGCATTATTTCCCAGACATTAATCCACAAGATTTTGTTTGGAAGAAACTGCACATTGCGAAAAATCTGGCGTATCGTCTGAGCTACATCTCTACAGATGTCAGAATGTAATTTCACAGTTTTTTTTTCTTGTTCAATATTAATGACGTAATACTCTAATAACAAATTACTCTCTCTCATGTTTGAATTTGCATGTTCCCGCCTTCCACGCATGATCAGTTACGTCATCTGATGCGGTAAACCTGTAACGAGGCATATTTTATGAAGTTGTTTGGCGATGGGACAACGTCAATTGTTGTTATATGAAGATAAATAATCTCTGGCAGGATTCGAACTCCGTTTGTTGATTTGATTTTCCGTTCTGTTAAATATTAAGGTATTTTGCGTTACCGCTTTTCGGTCTTTTACCTGGATTGATCTTCGGGCGAAATCCAATTGAAACATACCTTATCGTTGAATACCCATCCCATAAAGCAAAACCTTTCGATTGCACTAACTGTAAAAGTTCAAGAGTGCTTTTGAATTTGGCAAGTTTTGTCTTTTTTCGCATGGCTCCGTCAGAGATCTCAGATTAAATATTTAGGGTTTTCCCACTTGAATAATCAGCTAAAAAACAGTTATTTTCTTTTTATTTGACATCAGCACAGCGTCAATCAAATGGAGAGATGTCAGTCAGACAGACATGGGTATATTGCATCTAAAATTGGTGATTTGCTATTATTTGCTCTTGAAATTTCAACTGTCATATTCTTCTGATTCTAATTATGAATGTATTTTGTTTGTTTTTCTTTATCTTAAACTTCCTCATTGCTCAAATTTTCAGTCTATGACTTTCTCAGGTTCATACTGCAGTACTATCCATATGTTGTCTCAATTCTCTATCTAAATTACCATTGATTTGTTGATTGTGTGGATTTGTTACAACATATCTAACTTTAGAAGTTTATTTAAAGGCAGAAAATATTTTTGGGAGATAATGATGATTTACTGATACAAATTTTGTTAATTAAGCCATAGCTGGCTGGGTGAAGAGTTGAATTCATACCTTTCCAAAGGGCGTTCGCGTGTATGTGAATATAACCACGGAAATTGGAACTTGACTTTTGCATTTACGAGCCGTTATCCATTACCACTCCCGCAATCTTACAGCATGTGATATTCCCAAGGAATCACCCATCTAGGTACTGACCACGGGCGACTATGCTTAATTACGATGATCATACGAGATCTGGTGTTACAACGTGATAATATCATTTGCATTCAGTGTCATATAAGATAGCGGATATCACATGAATGTTTAGTAGTCTTTTCTTTGTATTTCGTATTAACCTGAGAACTCCAGTCACATTTGTTAAATAAACCTTTACACTGATATGGATATCAAAACATTCAGTAATGTCAAAAATATCAGCAATATAAAACCATTTCCTTAAATCAATGTTTAAAATGGCTTCAAGAGAATGCAACATCTAGGTTTTAAAGAAACGGTGCTTCATCGGATTGTATGGACTGCAGCTGCAGAATCTCGAACAAAGAACTTACTAAATAGCGAGAATCATATTACGCGAGGACTTCTAACAACAACAGAAGATTCTTTGATATATTCGTTTTCTAAGGAATAACAACAATTTTTAGGTTAATTACAATCAGAAAATATATTTACATTGTAAGAATTTTGGGGTCATGGTGGGATGTAAATAATAATGATTTTAATTTTACAAATCTTACTAATTAACCGATAGCTGGGGACTGTAGAACTACATACATACCTTTCCCAAGCGTATTTGCCCGTGAGTGAATAAAGCGAACCCAGCGGGAATTGTATCTAGGCTCTCTGATTTGCATTAACGAACAGTTAACTTTACACAACCCGCACATCCAAGCCTACAGCGCATGGTATTCACAAGGGGTCACCCATCTAGATACTGGCCAGGCTCGAAGTTGCTTAACTGTGATTTAACGTAAGCAGTGCTCGGCCGTGATCTGACCGGAAGTCTGGAGACTAAAAATACAGAACATGTAATTAGAAATGGAAATCATGATACATTGATGAAGTCGACCTTTCATGCTAAAGGCACAATGCGAATATAGAACTTCCTACCGATACTAGACAGAATGATGGCAGTGGAAATGAGAAGGCTATTTTACAAACAGACACACACACAGAAGTTTATATAGCTGGGGACGCAGCAAACTATTGAGTCCAACGTATATCTGAAAATATGAATAAATTATATTTTTATTTATTTATTATATTTTGTTTTGGAAAATATTCTTGATATGGTTTAGATTGATTCACTGAATTATTTGTTGGTTTTTTAAAATCGAATTACATTTTGGGTTGAAAGAAAATTTCTCATTTGCCATTCTATATTGCATTAACAATGAACTTTTGAACAATAACAATGATTTTTTTTTAGATTTATAAACCAAAGTTGAGGTAAGTAGTTGTATACCAAGTTTTTCAAGAGTAACGTGAATGTAACTCATTGATTTATTGATAACAAAAAAGAAAAAATTCTCCATTCAATAATTTAAAATATGAACATGCTGATAATGTTTGGAAAATAAAAAAAAACAAAACTTTCCAATCCCAATAGAGACACACACACACAAGCACACACACACACACACACAAGCACACACACACACACAAGCACACACACACACAAAAACATATATATATATATATATATATATATATATATATATATATATATATATATATATATATATATATATATATATATATATATATTATGTATGTATGTATGTATAAATCTACATTTTCAGTTAAAAGGAAAATATATCCTAGATATGAATAGGAGATATCGCTTGTTTATATAGAAAATTTGAAAGGTATTTTACACACATTATGTTAAAAAAAGTAAATACTTATACGAATGCAAGTGGAATTCAATATAAAGTAGTCTTCAAAGGAATTTGTATAAATATAAATGTATATATTTCATGTATTTAGCACGGCTTCCCTTTTTCTCATGTAATTCGAACATTTTCCAATTTCCCATTTGTCACTTTCTAATTGCCTCTGTCTCAAAATTACAGGTGCATATAAATAATCACTTGCAGCTTTATGTACTAATATACACACACTCACACATTATATATATATATATATATATATATATATATATATATATATATATATATATATATATATATATATATATTGTCGTCCACAGACAGATTGTTTCGCTATATCACACCTCATCAGTGTGGCTAGTCATCCGATTACCACAAGCCGAGATCTAAACGCGACTGATTTGCCATCAGTCAGATATTTACCCCTGAGCTTTCAGTATCCGGCATATTCTTCGAATAAACATACCAGTGAACGATACAGCTCAATACATAGAAGTGCTTTGCAGTATTAACAGTAGTAGTCATTGTTTACAAATTTGCGCTTTCTCTTTAGAGTGCTCGAACCGGAATTAAATTTTACGGGTGGGGGGCGGCGCTTATATATATATATATATATATATATATATATATATATATATATATATATATTAAAGAAAAAGTTAAAAAAAAAAACATTGAGGCTACGGGCAACTTGACAAATTGCCTGAATTATCACTTAAATAAGATAAAAGGATAACAATAAATATAATCACACACATACGCATAAAGACAAACGCACGTTCTCACACACCCCATATATATATATATATATATATATATATATATATATATATATATTCATGAAAATAATAAACATAAACTAAAAATTTTTGAAGCTATATATTTTAAAAATTAAAACCAAATCATAATAAAATTATGAATACTTCATAAATGCTTTAAAAGGTTTAGAGAATTTAGTTAAAATATCAAGGTTGCAAATAATAATTTTAAATAGTTTTTTTCTTTTTAAAAACATATTTAAACATTACAATAACTTAGTTAACTCCCTTGACGTAAGCACGTGAACCAACATGATAGAATTTAAAGTGTACATTATATAACCTTAGTGTCTTTCACTGCACATATAAAAAATAAATTTTCAGATGTACATAACAATTTTGTCTTAGAAAATTATGAATACAGCATTTTTTTGTATTAGAAAATATAAGACCCTGATGAAGATATTGTGTTAATTGTGCTAATGTCCAAATTACGCGGAATAAAATGAATATGCATCAACATAGTAATGATCTTTCATCCTCTACTACGGATACTACGTAATATGTTTCTATCTACGAGAGGATACTATTAAATATAATGAGACAAAACTTGGTCAAATTATTAAATGAGACATGTCTTACATATATATATGGCGTAATTTTAATTACCAGCTGTTTTTTTTTTTAATCAGTTCACTCCAAGCAAAGCAATGCTTCCACAATGACTCAATGCATTGCTGTGTGTAAGAGACTATCAGGAAAATAGTCTTAAGAAGAGAGAACAATGACAGAAAAAAATGAAGAATACAGAAGATAACGACTTACAATGAAATTTAATTTTTGAAGATAAAATGTTGACCGGAAGTAATAAGCTGGAAGAGAGTTCCACATAGGAGAAATGCGATTGAAGGAACTGTTAGCATACAAATTACTGTTATATCTATCATTAGATTCAGATGTTGACACGGTATTTTGAGAGACGTCATTAATCGTCAGCCATATTTGAAACGAGAATTTTTGCCAGTTTGAAAACTTCCTATTCCATCTGAAAATCGACGTCAAATATGGCAGGATTTTGGTTTATAAAAAAAAAACAAAAAAAAAACATAAATATAAATATATAAATATATAAACAGATGCTGAAATAAAAGTATCGTGGAAATAACTATACCATGATGCTGCTGAAATATTATTTCCAAAAAGAATAACATCTGATGAGTTATCATTTCGTGAATTTTGGGAAATTCGTCTAACCATTATTTCTTCAGCATTGATCTATCTATCTATCTATCTATCTATCTATCTATCTATCTATCTATCTATCTATCTATCAAATCGCAGTCTGTTCATATCTATCTATCTATCTATCTATCTATCTCTCTCTCTCTCTCTCTCTATATATATATATATATATATATATATAAATATAAAAGTGAACATAGAAGTCAACACTTAGAGGCGACAGTCTGTTTCATGCTATATGCAATCGTCAAGCCACCTGACAGGTGGCTTGACGATTGCATATAGCATGAAACAGACTGTCGCCTCTAAGTGTTGACTTCTATGTTCACTTTTATATTTACACACGCTCTATCTCTGATATTGAGCACTTTATTCCATAAATATAGCACACCTTAAGACTATATTTCTTTATATATATATATATATATATATATATATATATATATATCAGCCTATTGCTTTCTCACCATCGGTTTCTCCATATCTATCTATCTATCTATCTATCTATCTATCTATCTATCTATCTATCTATCAAATCTCAGTCTGTTCATATCTATCTATCTATCTATCTATCTATCTAAGGATGTTGATCCTTTAGGTCGCTATTACTCTTTTCTTGTGATCAATGGCCACCAACCACAGGCGCAGTCATGTAGTAATACTTGGTTTGGTGTCCACTCGAGGGGTGTACCCAGAGAGTGTTTTTAACTCTTTAGATTTTATTAAGTTATCCAAATAAGAGAATCAAAACGCCGATGTTACATCTGCGGCTTGATAGTACCGAATGAAGTTGATTTGTTTTACTTTTTCGTTACAAGCATTTTTTTTGGAATAGAAAAATTTCATACATCGGTATGTAATGTTTATGTGCTTCGCAGAATCATCAGGAAAATATAACTATTTTTAATACTTTTTTCATATATCATATATTTTTTTTGGTAAAAGGCACTAACTTTTGATATACATTTGGAAATGTTATTTTTTTAAGATTTTATTATGCGTTTCTTTAGTCGTAAGATAGGAATTAATGCTATTTCTATTGAAATACGAGAATACAAGTCAAACTATGTAAAAAAAAATATGTATCTCGTCTTTTAAGAAAAATATATTTGAAAATAAATTAAGAATAAATCCAATGGGTAGATTTCAGAATCTGCGAAATCTCGAACACTGATAAATAAATATTTTGTCTTTTATATTTCTTTATTACTATTATTATGGCTCTTGTAATTTTTTCCTTTTTGGTTTGTTTCTTCTGTTTCCTCTTGTGTTTGTTCTTTTTCTTCTTCTTATAGCACCTGTACTATCCCTTGTTGTTGGTGGTGTTGTTGTTCTTCTTCTTGTTCTTGTTCTTGTTGTTGTTGTTCTTCTTCTTGCTCCTGTCCTTTTCCATTTTCTTCTTCTTCTTGCTCCTGTCCTTATCCATTTTCTTCTTCTTCTTCATATTATTATTATTATTATTATTATTATTATTATTATTATTATTATTATTGTTGTTGTTGTTGTTGTTGTTGTTGTTGCTGTTTTTGCTTCCTTGGATTTCTGTTGAATACATATTTTTCTTCTGCGTCCCAACCAGAGACCTATGGCCCAAACTATCTTCATAGCAATTTACTTTGTTCATAGACTGCACACATATTACATAGAAAATGCACTTCGTAGTGTGTGAACGATAATTGCTGGTAGAATGTTTTCGTATTTCGTTACGGCATTGGTTACAAAGAATCCCTTCAATGAGTCTATCGGAACATTTTCCAATCAATCCTGGGGCTCCAATAAAAACTAGAATTATTAATGTCTTCATGTGAAACATTTTTTATATTTCCACTTCAAGATCCGCGTATTTTAATGTTTTTTTTTTTTTTTAAGATCTTCAAAGATATATTACAATCTGCAAGGGCAGCCATGTAAATAAGAAAGCATATCTGCTCCTTCTAACTATCGCTCTATTAGTCTCCTACCCATTATAGGCAAAGTATTTGAGGCTTCAGTCAATGCTGACGGGGTTAAGCATCTTACTTCTCACAAACTACTCTCTGACAAACAATATGTTTTCCATTTTACGAAGTCTACCGCTGATGTGCTAACGGCCATCACTGAATATATATATATAGCTCTTGATAATAACGGCGAAGCTCGAGCTGCCAAACCCTGTCAAACGTCTTTGACAGGTTTTGGTACATTGGTCCTCAAAGTAAGCTCAAGGGATGCCATATTAGAGGGCGTTTGTTTGATTTAATTCAATAATTCCTACCAAATCGTGAAATGAAAGTCATTTGGAAGGGGTTATTCTCCAGATCCTTTCATCCGAACGCAGGTAGCTCCAAAGCTCTATACTTTGTCTTACGCTGTTTCTGATCTTCCTCTTCAAAAGGACCACTTAACTTGGACAGGAAATGATTAGAAATTTTAAATACCTCCAAAATAAACTCCAGAATATGTCTCAGCATACAACAAGAACAATCCAGAACTATTTACTGAAATTTTTCCTGTTGTCATTAGTTCCCAAGTAGGCAGTTATGCAGATGGCACTACGATCTACTCCGTCAGAACGGACAAAATTAACCTGGCTGCAGTTCTTTAAAAGGACCACCAAAACGAAAGACTTTTTATTTAAGTATCATAGAGAAACTTTCCTGTCCGCCATCAGCATGCCTGATACTAGACACTTGGAGAGCAACACCGTCTGGGCCTCACTAGAAGTGGAACAACTACATCGAATCAACAGCTGCATCTTCTGCAAGGAACGTAGAGTCACTGATTCGTGCCAGAATGTGTTTTTTTTCTCATCAGAGTCCATCACATTTACAAATCTACAATTCACCGTACATTGAATGCTGTTGCCATACCTGGACAGATGCTCCTGCTATTCATCACGAGGTTCTTGATGAAATCCAAGGAATTATCTGCAATTTATACGATCCTGACTTGGCATCTTGGCTTCATTCAGTTTATCACCGACATGACGTGGTTTCCCTCTGTCTTTTCTACGTATATGTTCATGGAAACTGTTTTTAAACCGTATTTTATGTCGTCTACCGGCCTGAACATTCAAGAAAATAACATTACAGAAAAATGCATCCAAGAAGTCATATACAGGTATCAGCCAAGCACTAAACACCAGAGTTTACCTTCACAAAAGCAATATCAAATTACGAGAAAACAGAAAAGTCTTTGGGTGACACCACATCTACAAATGTAATCAAGGTAAATTTAAAATTATGTCAATTTACCAAACCGACAATTATTCTTACCTCCAAGTACAAGAAATACTTAATAAACAAATTCAAACCATATATATGTGGGGGTGTATATATGTGTATGTATGTATGTATATATATATATATATATATATATATATATATATATATATATATATATATATATATATATATATATATATATATATATTATAAATTAATTTACTTAAAATATGTATTTTCGCTACACTGGAACTAATGTCTTTAATTTAATTACAAAATTAAATTCGGAGCTTTTAGCTTCCATTTTTGAAACATGGTTAGAACTGTGTAGGGAAAACATATTTTAAGTCAATTAATTTATAATATTAACGCTCTGTAAATTTACATTGGGTACTATTTTGTAAAAATAAAAATATCTATAAGAACACCAGATTATATATCTTTCTGTTCTTTCTTTTTATTATATATATATATATATATATATATATATATATATATATATATATATATATATATATATATATATGAACCTAGTGAGCCAGACAAACCGTCCCAGGTCTCACCTAAGGGGATCGTCAGGGTTGTTTACTCGTATCGGGTTTTTTTTCTTTGGGCTTCAAACCTGTATGTGTGCGATTTTTTCCGCACACTTTCATGTTTTTAGTTCTTTCTGTTTTTTAAAGCCTTTTTTTTCCCTCGAGATTGATTTGATTATTGGCAAATCAAAAAATCGAGGGTTTTTCGAAACGAGTATAGTTACCTATATTTGTGTGTGTATATATATATATATATATATATATATATATATATATATATATATATATATATGGGGGTATATAAATATATATTTGTTATATATTCTCTTGGTTATATATATATATATATATATATATATATATATATATATATATATATATGTATCCTTGTGCAGGTATGCAGAAAATAGAAAAGAACACGCTGGGTGCATAATCCGGGGTTCCTTAGTATTTTTGTTTTTATTTTTAAAAAACAGTGCTCCATACAGAAGTAGAGCTTAAACTCCCTGACCACTTAAAGAATGAAAATAGTAAAGCCACTCCCACAATAACAAATTCTGTAAAAATACACGTAAACCGAGAGATAGCTTATTCCTAAAATTTCGCTTGAAGATGAAACGTGACTAAACACCTGAATCCAACTTAATTTTATTAATTATTTGGATGATTTCGGCTCACGTTTTTGAAACATGAGAACTCTTATGTAGCGAAGGAATCATATTTTTAAACAAAAAATATTATTATATTATATATATATATATAGTCAACGACGAAATTTTTCGTACACCCATAAATTTAGAATATTTTTCCATTTCTCAGAATATATTTCTCGTATGTTGCGAGGTTTTTATATCTTAATAAGCATGCAAAAAATGTATATAAAACTCAACTTTCATAACTATATGTCAAATACAACAAAATATAAAGACCAATTATGCAAAATAGGAAAATACAAAATTATTCGTACATTAGAAAATATCATTTTAAATTGATTAATTCGTGTAAGTATAAGTAATTTACATAATTATATCTGTGAAGACGTCTAGACTATTTATTCAGTAGATGATCGGTCAGAAAAAAGATCGTAGAGTTGATATGAGACAGAGAATTATTTACTTCCACAAGTCGGGAAATAATTACAGCCCTGTTTCAAACCAGTTGGCTATCCCTAGATCTACGGCACAGTCCATTATTAAAAAAAAAAAAGTTTAAGCATTTTGGCACGACAGACAATTTGCTTGGGAGTGGAAAAAACACAAATTATCACGGAAAACTGCACGAAAACTCTATCGCCAGGTCAATATAAACCTAAGCATTGTTTTGAAAGATATCGCTAAAAGTTTGGATACGATGTGTGTTTGCGTAAGTGCTTGCACAATACAACGTAGGTTAACTAGAAATGCGTTGTATGGAAACAGACAACGACGGAACCCTCTTCACAAACCATGTCAGATTGTTGCTCGGTTTAATTTTACCAAAACGATCTTGGACCAAAAAAAAAAAATTGTTTTTGGGAACACGTACGATGGAATGATGAAACACAAACTAAGCCTTTTGGTCATAATGATGTACCAAAGATTTGACGCTACAAAGATGAGTGTTTTCTCCGAAGGAACACGGTGGAAACATTAAAACATGGAGGCGGCTCACTGATGTTCTGAGGCAGTTTTAACTCAAGGGGGACTGCAAAATTAATTGCAATGAGAAGAATAATGAAATCTGTAGACTATATCAAAATTCTGGATGAACATCTACAACTATCAGCGAAAAAATCTTCATCTAGGTCGGCGATGTATTATCCTGCAAGATAATGATCTCAAATATACGTTGAAATCAATGACTGTCTGGTTTTGAAAAAGGGGATTACAGTTCTAACATTGTCTTCAATGAGTCCTGACTTGATTCCTATTGGAAATCTATGGCAAGAATTTAATGTTCGAATGAATCATCAGTTAACAAATACCTTCAGGAATTATAACGTGTAACCATTGAAGTATGGAAGAAAATCCCAGAAAAAAACTTGCTCAAATCTCATCAAAAAATTTAGAAAACGATTGCAGTATGTTATAAAGAAGAGAGACCAAGTTAATCATTATTAATATTGTGAAAAAAAATGTTCATTTATTCTATTTTTTATACAATAAGAATAATTTTGTCATTTCCTAATTTGAATAATTAGCCTGTCATTTGTGTTGTATTTAACATATTCTTCTGAAAATTGAGTTTTATATTCTTTTTGTGCTTATCAAATTATAAAAAAAAGACTTGGCAGGATACGGGCATTATATTCTGCAAAATGAATAAAATATTCAAAATTGATGTGCGTATGAATAATTTCTTTGACTATATATATATATATATATATATATATATATATATATATATATATATATATATATATATATATAAAGAAAGAAAGAAAGAACAGTAAGATATATAATCCAATGTTCTTATAGATATTTTTATTTTTAAAAAATAGTGCTCAATGTAAATTTACAGAGCATTAATATTATTATAAATTAATTGATTTAAAATATGTTTTTTCGGAACACAGTTCTAACCATGTTTCAAAAATGGAAGCTAAAAGCTCCGAATTTAATTTTGTAATTCAATTAAAGACATTAATTCCATTTCATCCTCAGACTCCAAAATTCGCTTGAGGATGAAATGGAACTAATGTCTTTATTTACAAAATTAAATTCGGAGCTTTTAGCTTCCATTTTTGAAACAGGGTTAGAACTGTGTAGCGAAAAATACATATTTTAAATCAATTAAATTATAATATATATATATATATATATATATATATATATATATATATATAATTATATATATTATGTTCTCTGTTTCAATTTTTTTCAGTTTAGATAGAAATACATCAGAATGATTAGAAAATAATAGAAATAGAGAGACAGTTTTGATTTACTCTATACTGCTGAGATGACGTATTGTCCGGATTGTTTTCCCCAACTTTATTGTCAAATTCAGGAGGTTTCGACCGTTATACCCTCCAGCTTTCTTCAGGTTATATCAAACTGAATCTAAGATAGCCATAAAAACCATGACTCCTAGAACTAGAACAATCTACCCCGGAGGACGAAATAAATCGTTTGGTTCGAAATTCAAACGTATATGAACTGAAGAAGGCCGGAACCTGCAACGGTCGACACGTCGTATATATGACAATAATGATGTGAGGCAACATACCGAACAATGTAAATAGATTTTCCTTCTTAGGCCCTTTCAATGACTTTTAATGTCAGCATGACATAAATCTTAATAAACATCCACATATTCAACTTCTCCGCGAAAAAGAATGATCATGCATTTTCCTCATTCTCATTCATATATTGTCTCGCATTTCCTCGTATTTATCCCCGCGTCACGTATTCTTTGCCGAGA
>OZ010595.1:62158047-62175547 GCA_963932145.1 Acanthosepion lycidas
AACTTTCGTGTACATTAAGAACGTTTCAACAGGCCCAATTTTACTCACTTTGTTATTCGGTAGAATTCATATGAATGGTGTCGTCCCTATGGATGCCGGATATCAATCATTTATAATACGTATTGGATAGGTCCACTGACCCGCAAATATCAGGGTGCTGTTAAGAGTTATAATGTAGTAGGTCTTAACGCCTCTCGTTATCTTCCAACCATCTGCGGAATCGATGCCAAGTTGAGTTAATAGTATTCGGAGAGTTTGACTCTTTTATATGCCATATAATAATCATTTCTCGTATTTTTTGGTACGTCCAAATATGTTGGATATTTAAACTGAAAAATACATTAAATCAATGGGAATGGGTTATTCTCTCTCCATTTTGTCTGGAGTCGCTTCATATTCTGTAATCTATTCACTTTTATGTCACGTATATCTTTCTCCAAATGAATCATTAATTTTCTCACCCTTGTTATAACGATATACTACATCCGGTAGCAAGGCCACTGATCAGGAAATTGGAGGTTTTGAGGAACGTAGAAACACCTCTTAATTGCTGTTGTTCCAAGGTTCAACCTGACCCACGATAATAGCACCTGGTATTGGTCCCTGCTATAGGTAAACAGAGAACGAACAAATGAAAATCAATAGTATTTTATTATAATAATATAACCAGAAATAACCTTTTGTAACAAAATAACAATCAGCGAAACACTAAAATATAAAAAATACATTTCAATAGTAAAATGACCAACAATATATTTTTTATGATCTACAAAATATATATCTAAACATTACCTTTATTCTAAAAGTATAAAATTATGTACAAAATATCTGTAGTTGAAAGCATGAATTTATGTACAAAATATTTAGATTTCTACATTAAATAACTCATAGATATTATATATATATATATATATATATATATATATATATATATATATATATACACACATATATATATATATATATACATTTATATATATATATATATATATATATATATATATATATATATATATATATATATATATTATATCATGTATAACTCATAGATAAACTGCCAAACAAAATCAATCAACCGATCAACCAATCAAAGAACCTATATGAATGAAATTTCATGAGATTAGTCAATATAATATCCTACAATTTTTTAAATCAAACGATATTCCAACGTATAAATTAGATAAAATTTCAACATAAAAAGCACACATGTCACCGCCTATAGTAATTATGTCTAGACAAGCGTGTATATGTACAATTGTGTTGAGTATCTTCTACCACGTAATCATTTGTAAAAACCGAATAAAGTTTATCTTATATTGGTTACTACAAAGCTCAAAAAGAAAATTAAACCTCGTCATAAATGACCCAGAAGGAGTTGATATGCCATTAAACGAACAAAACAATCAAACATTGTTTTCCCTCAGTGCTGTGTCCAATTGCTGTGAATGCTAGTGCGGGAAAAACAAAATCATATACCCTGGTTCAGGTAGAGGCAAGTGATCTTCGTTCAAATTGGAATCAACTAAGGCAATAAAGTATCTTAATTAAATTAACCGAATTATTTTCCCAAATCATTTAACCGTCCATTTGCTTGCTGCTACAATAGGTTTCGTTTTATCGTAACGATGTCAAAGAAATACAATCTCTTGATAAGGTTAGCTTTTCCTTCCTATCATACAGATTTTTAAGGAATGGTATCATGTGAGAAATCATGAGATGTGGCACTAAGGACACTTCTGAATTAGAAGTGATTCGTTAAATTTTGGTCTGAATAAATTCACCATCTCTATTTACTGGGTTTAAATTATTCGGACACAAACACAATTAAGTCGAATTCATTATATCAATTTAAATATAGTAGGAATGTTATTTTAATTTCTTAGAAAAAAACGTAGCCGAGACTGTCTATTTGAAAGTCAAAGGTAATTAATAATGATAATCTAATATCGTTTCAAAAATACAATTATCGTTATCCGAAGGAGAAGACACCGGAGCATCATTATTCCAATCATACTTTTTTAATAAATGTTACGGAAACTTTCACCGACCCCAGTATTTAAAACTTGATGAATGATCTATCTATCTATCTATCTATCTATCTATCTATCTATCTATCTATCCCAGTCTGTTCCTATCTATCTATCCCAGTCTGTTCCTATCTATCTATCTCTCTCTCTCTCTCTATATATATATATATATATATATATATATATGTCTCTGTGTGTGTGTATATATATATATTTAGGCAGCAAACTTTTGTTCATGCAAATTCCATTGAATACGACAGACAAGGAGCTTTGATTTAGTATTTTTTACAATTTCTCATGTGATCTATTTTTATCTTTTTGTATGGTTACTTATAAAAATACTGTTTAGTTGTTCTTTGTATCCGAGCGTTCTCGGCTATATATTTAGCCATTTTGAAGGTTGAATTGCAGTAACTCTAAACAAGAAATAGATTGCTCTATGTATGTATTTGTATATTGTTTGAATTTTCAAAAACACGATCAAGATTTTGAGTCTGTGTTCATTGTTGAAATTTTTGAGTGCTGTTTCTTTTGTTTATTTTAATCAGGCTTTCAATATTTTTAGCCGTTTTTTGCATGTAGATGATGTTAATATATAGGTGTGTTCAACAATATATATATATATATATATATATATATATATATATATATATATATATATATATATATATATACATTTATAAATATAAATGACAATAGGAAAACTAATTATTGCTGACGCGTTTCGTTCAATGTGGACTTTCTGAAAGCAAAAAACGAAATGAATTTAATTAAAGGAAGTAACTAATAGTAACAAAAAACAGAATGTTCTTAGCAACTGGAGGAATGTAGAGAACGCTATTTTCATTGTTTACTGAAAATAACGTCAGTTATTGTCACGTGTGGAGAATATTATATGGAGAATATCATTATAGCTGTGTTGACGGATTCAAGCAATTTCTTTTGATTTTACGATATTGTTGAGTACGCTTGTTTGGGAGAGAGCAGTAATTTTGTTAAGAAAGGTGAAATAGGGAATAAGCCTGGACGTAGATTAATATTCAATGGCGGCACTCTAGAATTTTCTTTCTGAGTGAGTTTTTTTCTATTTTATGAGTGTAGCATTTTTAAAATCAAAATTATGGTTGAATTTATTTCTATATATGATTAGTGCATAGTTAAGTTTTTTGTGAGGTCTCTTTTCTGCTCATAAATGCGCTTTTTTTTTTCATATTTCACCTATATGTCGATCATTATCTGCTTTCTTTTTAATTAATGTTCCTTTATTGCTAACTCCCATATATTATTACATATATATATATGTGTGTGTGTGCGCGTGTGTGTGTTTGTTAGTGTGTATGTGTGTGTTTGTGTGTGTGTGTATAGCCAAAAACGTTAAAAAACGCGACATGTAAAATAAAATAAAAACTAGTGAAAATGTCTTTGAAAATGGCGAGTGTTAGCCCAATGCGCTGGAAAATAACTTTTTAAATAGAAATCGGAAGTCGGTAAAACGATTACAAACATCGAAACAATAAATAATCCTCTAAGATACTTCATTGTTTTTTAGTCGAACGGTCGTAAATGAATAATTGTAACCAAAATAGACCCAATGTATATGTTTGAGTGTGTGCGTGTCATTGCACGGGTTTGTGCGTGTGAAATTTCAGAAATATGTAAATATATATCTGTAAAAAGAAAAACGAAAATAGACAAAAGGAAAATTTAACTTAACCGACATGTTTTGTCCTCTGATGAACATTTTCACGGCCAATGGAAGGTTTTTATTTTATAACAAGTATTCATAAACAAAGGGAAAGTGTTAGGTTTTAATTAATTAATAAGTTTTAATTAATATATACATAAGTATAATTGTCCAGATAAGTGTTGAATGGTGTAAAATGACGTAATTTAATGTGAAATAAAAGTAAGTAAATCATTTCTTTTTCTTTTTAAAAATATAAATAATATTTATGTTATTTTATTTTGGGATTAATTTAAGTATTTTTTAACAAAATCATTTCACCTTAAGCAACGTAATAACGCCTCGAAGATACAAGAGCTTACTGAGTTTCAGTGTATATAAGAAAAACACAGTATTATAGAGAAGGAGATAGCAATAAAGGAATATTAATTAAGAAGAAAGCAGATAATGATCGACATTACATTTCAGTTTTGAATGGGGAGCAAGATACTGGAAGAGAGCTCCAAAAGCGAGAAGTAGGTAAGAAGAAACTGTTAGCATAGAACTTACGGTTACATCTCGCTATTTCAAGTATAACCTGATGAGACTTTGCTGCCAATTTAGTATTGCGCTTTAAATTCATAAACTGTAGAAATTTTACAAATCTGATCAGATCAATTACCAAGAAAGTCTAAATCGAAAAAGCACTCGGAAGCTACATTACGCCGGCGGGAAAAAAAAACTGAATACGAAATGCCAGGTTAGGAGGGATATCATTCGAAATTATTTTGGGGATTTTATCAAGATTCTCTAAATATATAATATGAGCATGAAACCAGATATGATAGTTCTCTCCAAATATAATTATGAAAGTTTGATTCCGGTGTGAAATATTGTCTAGCACAACACAGGGGACCAATTTTCCTAGCAATCGATTCAATAAAGTATTTATACTACATGACAGCGGGTAATGTTAGTCAGAGAAGGAGCAATGAATCAATCCCTTGACATTTAGCACCAGCTCTGCTGATGGAAGTTAAAATGGTTTCTCTCGTACGATTTAAGGTAAGCAGTTTCGTTTTGGAGGAGTTAAAATGAACAGGTAATTCCTTGTCCCACTTAACAACAGAAAAGAAATCATTTTTAGGCCGGCTGTCATTTTGACCTTATAGAACCGCACAGACTTACTGTTAAGACAGGAATAAATGGTTAAGTAGAGAACTGATACCATCTGGACGTTCGTTGCTAATACGTAAGAACAACGTGGATACAAGGATAGAGTTGTGGAGGATGTCTAAATCAATACAAAAAGGTCTAGATGAGTGAGAATTCAAAATAATTTTCATTTCACCATTTGATAGAAAAGATTAAATCAGTTCAAAAATTTCTCCAAAAATACCATATTCTTTCAACTTGTAAACAAGACCAATATACAAAATCCCGTCAAATGCCTTCGCGATATCCAAAGTAACAATTAGAACTTCACCATTTTTATCTGAAGGCTGATAGATTTTACAGAAATAAACCATTGCCACACCCAGAAAAGCGCGAGCCATATTGCTCATCTAATGAAAACTTTGCGAGGTGAGTTGCTTAACCAAATCAGAGTCGATTAGAACCTCTAGTACATTGGCAAAAAGAGGTTTAATGTTCATAGTTATTCCAATTAAAAGAATTTAAATATTTTTTATCAATTATATAGTCACGTATGTTGACTTGGGAAAGTAATTATTTCAGTTACGGAAACATTAGAAAAAATCCGGGTGCAATTATATATATTGGTAAGATTCAATGATATAATAACAATCTCAAGAATTTTCAGCCTAAGTAAGATATTTTCTCTTATAATAAATGTGGTATTATTCAGATCGAATTTCTAGATGAATTTATTTCGAAGGATGACAATTCTGAAGAAGGTAATATATAAAATAAATTGTCCCAACTGATCCTTAAAATACATTGGGGAATAGGCAAAAATTTAAGAAGAAAAAACTATCAATTAACACAATAACGCAAAAAATTTATCAAATGTCTTAGTAATACATAAAAATAAATTCAGTCAGATATTAAATTACGTCATTAGTATCTTCCATTGTTTAACTTGATTTCAGTTAGCGTAATGTATATTTATGAGCGTCCTGAAATTAAAAAAATTGAAAAGCCAACGTCATTTTTGCTTTTGAATATAAATAGTTTTGCAAAACAAAATCCTTACATTTGTGTTGATAAAGTTAATCAGATAACAAAATGCGTCGTCTAGGTTAAATTTCCATTCTATCTTTATTCATATATATATATATATATATATATATGTATATATATATATATATATATATCATTGTGCAGGTATGCAGAAAATAGAAAAGAACACGTTGGGTGCATAAAGCTTTTTGTAGTCGTCAAAAAACAAAAAAAACAAATTGAAATTCAGTGCAATGCGATCTGTATATAAAACACCCACTTGAATAAACAAATAAGTAAGTAGATAATCAGATGGAGAATAATAAAAGACAATTCTCCAGACACATAACGATTGTAGGCGTGCCATAAAAATATCCTTCACTGGGAACCAACTAAAGGATGACCGCAAACATTAGCCTTGAAATAGATACCCTACCCAACCTTAGCAAAACCTCTCAGAGGATGAGGAATCTATTGATGAGAATTAACTCCCTGACCACTTAACGAACGAAAATAGTCTAGCCACTCCCACAATAACAAATTCTGTAACTGACCGTGCCTAAAAATACACGTAAACCGAGAGATAGCTTATTCCTAAAATTTCGCTTGAAGATGAAACGGGACTAAACACCACAATTCAACTTAATTTTAATAATTATTTGGATGATTTCGGCTCTCGTTTTTGAAACATGAGAACTCTTATGTAGCGAAGGAATCATATTTTTAAACAAAAATATTATTATAATATATATATATATATATATATATATATATATATATATATATATATATATATAATTATCGGCTGGAGATCGCTTGTGAATTTAAATTCTTAATGAATTTTCCGTTGTTAGCGTTAAAAAGGGACACATAGGGAACGAGAAGAACTAAAACTAACTGACTTATAACTAACTAACTAATTATATATATATATATATATATATATACATATATATATATATATGTATATATATATATATATATATATATATATAAAGAGAGTGAGCAAGAGAGCGAGAGAGAGAGAGAGAGGGAGGGAATAGAGAAAGCGATTGCTTCATTGAGATTGACAAAATGAAATTCGATTACCCATGTGTTAATTTATTGAACACTTTTAATGAATGTGTTACACTAAAGAGACGCGAAACGACTAAGTACCAATTTGAACCAGTATATCATATATCACATTAAGTAGATAGATTGAGCGAAATTTTGAAAGTGTAAAAGATACATAGCGGTTGTTTTATGGACTACTATTGTTTCCCATCAGTGTTCCACAATGAGGATCGAACACATAGAAACTACATTTCGTTCAAGTTTTCAACACTGCCGACCTTCCTTTCAACGTAAGTCACATACCTCTAATTTAAAAAAAAAAGTAAAATTTAAATTAGAAACCTTATTCAATAATTTTCAGTCTCTGTTAATGTTAATTACGTATCTAGTATTTGTGATGCAAATAAAACGATTTAAAAAAAATGACAGATGTGTTAGTTGCATGTGATTAGATGGCACCAAGAAATTAGATAGCAGATTGGTTTTTGTTTCATTTTTCGAGCGAAACCTCACCCGACTGTTTCAATTTGCATTGCTAATGACTGTTATTAGGAGCTGGCAGAAGATAATTCGCGCCTCGACGCGCGCGAATCTGTTTACATTTTGCCTTCTTATTTAGTTGGCCCGCGTAAAATAATGAGACGTCGATGTGAATAATCATCTGTCAGTTTTGATGTTAATAGCTGCTATTTGCCGGCAAAAACCTGAGGATTATTATCAACTGGACACACTCATTGCTCAACAAAACGAACGAACACAGCGTGGAAATAGAAACAAACGTTAAATTATGTAAATGCGAAGAAAATCAGTTGAAAGAAATGGAGCACAATCGAAAATATAATTCGTTTACGTGTTAAAATTGAAACTGGCTTAATAGAAGGACGACTGAGTGTACAATGTAAAAAATGATTGAAAAATCTAGTGTAGTTGAAAAATGAATTAATTAAAGAAATATAATATGCAGCAACGAGAAGAATGAATGTTGAAGGAAACATATATTTCTGATTAATAACCAGGATTGTGTAAAACTATTTATTACATACTTTTGCTGTGTTGTCAGATTTTGCTTGTTTCTTCTCGTTCCATCATTTTCTTATCTCCTCATTCTCATTCTTTTATATATTCTCATTCTCTTCCTTTTCTTATCTTCTCATTCTCTTCCTTTTCTTATCTTCTCAGTCTCTTCCTTTTCTTATATTCTCTTTCTCATTCTTTTCTTATCTTCTCATTCTCATCCTTTATATCTTCGCATTCTCATACTTTTCTTATAATATCATTCTCGTACTTTTCTTATATTTTCATTCTTTTTCTTTTATCTTCCTTTTCTCTCCCTTTTCTTATATTCACGTTCTCTTCCTTTTCTTATGTACTCATTCTCATCCTTTTCTAATATTTTAATTTTCATTCTTTTCTTATCTTCTCATTCTCATCGTTTTATATCTTTGCATTCTCATCCTTTTCTTATATTCTCATTCTCTTCGTTTTCTTATATTCTCATTCTCATCCTTTTCTTATATTCTCATATTCTTATTTTCTCATTCTCTTCCTTTTCTTATATTCTCATTCTCTTCCTTTTCTTTTATTCTCATTCTTTTCTTATCTTCTCATTCTCATCGTTTTATATCTTTGCATTCTCATCCTTTTCTTATCTTCTCATTGTCTTCCTTTTCTTATATTCTCATTTTCTTCCTTTTCTTATATTCTCATACTCTTGCTTGTCTTATCTTCTCATTCTCATCGTTTTATATATTCGCATTCTCATACCTTTCTTATATTCTCATTCTCTTCCGTTTCTAATATTCTCATTCTTTTCTTATATTCTCATTCTCATCGTTTCTGATATAATCATTTTTTTATCTTCTCATTGTCATCCTTTTCTTATATTCTCATTGTCTTCCTTTTCTTATATCCTCATTCTCATTCTTTTCTTATCTTCTCATTCTCATCGTTTTATATATTCGCATTCTCATACCTTTCTTATATTCTCATTCTCTTCCGTTTCTAATATTCTCATTCTTTTCTTATATTCTCATTCTCATTCTTATTGTATTTTCACATTCTCATCCTTTTCTTATATACTCATTCTCTTCCTTTTCTTATCTTCTCATTCTCTTCATTTTTTATATTCTTATTCTCATTTTTTTCTTATCTTCTCATTCTCATCGTTTTATATCTTCGCATTCTCATCCTTTTCTTATATTATCATTCTCTTCCTTTTCTTATATTCTTTTCTTATCTTCTCCTCATCTTTTTATATCTTCGCATTCTCATCATTTTCTTATATTCTCATTCTCTTCCTTTTCTTATATTCTCATTCTCATTCTTTTCTTATATTCTCATTCTCATTCTTTTCTTACCTTCTCATTCTCATCGTTTTATATATTCGCATTCTCATCCCTTTCTTATATTCTCATTCTTTTCCTTTTCTTATATTATCATTCTCATTTTTCTTTTCTTTATTCTTATTCTCCTTCTTATCTTATCTTCTCATTGTCTTCATTTTCATATATTCTCATTCTCTTCCGTTTCGTATATTCTCATTCTCTTCCTTTTCTTATCTTCTCATTCTCTTACTTTTTTATAGTCTCGTTCTCATTTTTTCTTATCTTCTCATTCTCATAGTTTTATATCTTCGCATTCTCATCCTTTTCTTATAATCTCATTCTCATCCTTTTCTTATATTCTCAGTCTCTTCGTTTTCTTATATTCTCATCCTTTTCTTATTTTCTCATTCTTTTTATATCTTCTCATCCTCTTCCTTTTCTTATATTCTCATTCTGTTCCTTTTCTTATATTCTCATTCTCTTCCTTTTTTATATTCTCATTCTCATTTTTTTCTTATCGTCTCATTCTCAATCTTTTATATCTTCGCATTCTCATCCTTTTCTTATATTCTCATTCACTTCCTTTTCTTATATTCTCATTCTTTTCTTATCTTCTCATTCTCATCATTTTATATCTTCGCATTCTCATTCTTTTCTTATCTTCTCAATCTCTTCCTTTTCTTATATTCTCATTCTCATAGTTTTATATCTTCGCATTCTCATCCTTTTCTTATATTCTCATTCTCATCCTTTTCTTATATTCTCATTCTCTTCCTTTTCTTATATTCTCAATCTTTTTTTATCTTCTCATTCTCATTGTTTTATATCTTCCCATTCTCATCCATTTCATATATTCTCATTCTCATCATTTTCTTATCTTCTTATTCTCATTGTATTCTTTTATTCTCATTCTCTTTTCTTATCTCTGATTCTGATCCTTTTCTTATATTCTCATTCTCTTCCTTTTCTTATATTCTCATTCTCATTCTTTTCTTATCTTATCGTTCTCATCCTTTTATATCTTGTCATCCTCTTTCTTTTTCTTATATTCACATTCTCTTCCTTTTTTATATTCTCATTCTCTTCCTTTTTTATATTCTCATTCTCATTCGATTTTTATCTTCACATTCTCATCATTTTATATCTTCGCATTCTCATCCTTTTCTTATATTCACATTATCTTCCTTTTCTTATATTCTCATTCTTTTCCTTTCTTATATTCTCATTCTTTTTTTATCTTCTCATTATCATCCTTTTCTTATATTCTCATTCTATTCCTTTTCTTATCTTCTGATTCTCAACCTTTTCTTATATTCTCAATCTATTCCTTTTCTTATATTCTCATTATCATTCTTTTCTTATCTTCTCTTTCTCATCCTTTTATATATTATCATCCTCTTTCTTTTTCTTATATTCTCATTCTCTTCCTTTTTTATATTCTCATTCTCATTCTTTTCCTATCTTCTTATTCTCATCCTTTTCTTATATTCTCATTCTCTTATTTTTCTTATCTTCTGATTCTCATCCTTTTCTTATATTCTCATTCTATTTCTTTTCTTATATTCTCATTCTCATTATTTTCTTATCTTCTCATTCTCATCCTTCTATATCTTCACATTCTCTTCCTTTTCTTATATTCTCATTCTTTTCTTATCTTATCATTCTCATCGTTTTATTATATTCTCATTCTCATTCCTTCTTATCTTCTCATTCTCATCGTTTTATATCTTCGCATTCTCATTCCTTTCTTATATTCTCATTCCCTTCCTTTTCTTATATTCTCATTCTCTTCCTTTCTTATATTCTCATTATTTTCTTATCTTCTCATTCTCATCCTTTTCTTATATTCTCATTCTCTTTCTTTTCTTGTATTATCATTATTTTCTGAACTTCTCATTCTCATCATTTTATATCTTCGCATTCTCATCCATTTCTTATATTCGCATTCTCTTCCTTTTCTCATTTTCTCATTCTCATTCTTTTCTTATATTCTCATTCTGATCATTTTACATCTTCGCATTCTCATCCTTTTCTTATATTCTCATTCTCTTCCTTATATTCTCATTCTTTTCTTATATTCTCATTCTGATCATTTTATTTCTTAGCATTCTCATTCTTTTCTTATATTCTCATTCTCTTGTTTTCTTATATTCTCATTGTCTTCCTTTTCTTATTTTCTCATTGTCTTCATTTTCTTATATTCTCATTCTCATTATTTTCTTATCTTCTCATTCTCATCCTTTTCTTATATTCTCATTCTCTTCTTTTTATATATTCTCATTCTTTTCTTAACTTCTTATTCTTATCCTTTTATATATTCGCATTCTCATCATTTATATTCTCATTCGTATCCTTAACTGTCTCGATCTTTTGGCGCGTGTACACGCTTTTGCTTAAACGTTCTACTAAGTTTTTTAGTATCAAAAGAGACACTGGAATAAAGTGTGGTGAATTTCTAAGCGTAGCTTAGATGTGGCACAGTGTCGAATATATGGGACACGCAGTGAATATCGAACTCAGTATTCAGTCGTAATTGATCTAGGCAAACAGGCTTCCTTACCATTGCACTATGTCGAAGTGCCCAACCGGATTAAACTATCTATTTTCCAATACATCTATTTTAATCTGCAAACAGAATTGATTCCAATTCTTAATAAATTTAATACCAAATTTTTTATCGTTGTTTTTTTATATAGTGCCAGTAAGCCACCCTCGCAAATTGGTTTTCTTTCTTATCAACTCTTTTTCTATCTTTCCACACACACACACACACACACACACACACACACACACACACACATATATATATATATATATATATATATATATATATATATATATATATATATATATATGAATAAAATTCTCTAAATTCTATTTTTATTTCCGGAGTAGGTTTTTTACTGTTTTCTTTTTGAATTTGTAGATCTGATGAATTGGATCGTATTTACGATTCCAATGGAATAAATTATGACCATGGAATATTAGTGTTTAAGCTTTTTTTTATATCCTTACTCTGTCCTGGACATTGAGTTCTACCTGGATTCTATCCTATCGGAATTTTTTATTCAAAAAATATACATGTGTGTATATGCACCTGTGGATTTTGCATATATATATATATATATATATTTACCACTAATATTATCTATCTATATATATATATATATATATATATATATATATTGTCAACACAGGTTTGATGTTTTCCTGAATCAACTAGTAGTCGATAATATCAAATATATCTTTGCAAACACATCAAGGTATTAATCCGAAAAGTTTTGAGTTAAGTGATGAGGCCTCTGTTCAGTACGCCTGTTAGTGTCTCATTAGATATGATGTTACACAAAGTAAGCAGAGTAAGATATTCTCGCCACATGTATATTTCGAAATACATTATATCCTACATATGTCCATAACTCTATCATGATCTTTAAGTAATTTGAGGTGATTAGAATATTTTATATCATTTGGGGTTATTTTTTACACTCAAATCATTTTGCAAATGATGTATATATTCGGTCTTCGCTTGAGAATTAAAAATTCAAATAAAAATAATGGCCTTGTATATTTGTTAAATTTTTTACCACTTGATAATGAGTAATATTTTTCCTTTATTGTTCTTCCTTGCCTCTGTTTTAAAATATTCGTTTATATTATATAAATATGTAAATTTTAAAATGTCTTTAGCATTGACAAGATTACTAGTGTAATAAGGAGAATTTCTGGCATTGAATCCCCCAAGTAGGCAACTAGTTACTATTTGAATGAACTTTCAATTACAGAAATTATTATTATTATTATTATCATTTTTATTTTCTTTGCTTTCTGGCGTTTACACATTTCTTTCCGGGTCCCACCCAGGGACCTAAGGTTAGAAATGGCATCATGACACTTTTCACTGACAAAAAAAAAAAAAAAAAAAAAATTACATAGATAGAGCCCTTCGTAAAGTATGGGCTGTACTTGTCAGAACAATTTTTTTTTTTTTTTTTTTGTATCTCCTTGAGGCATGGGCTTCCAGGGATCCCTGCAATTAGTCTACTGCAATCTTTTCCAACCAGTCCTAGGGATCCAACTACAACAGGGATTGTTGATGTTCCCATATGCCACATTTTCGAGACCTCTATTTCAAGGTCCTTGTATTTTGACAGCTTTTTGAATATCTTCAAAGATACATTGCAGTCAGCAGGGACTGCCATATCAATAAGGAGGCACCGTTTTTGTTTGTGGTCTTTAATAACAATATCTGGTCGGTTGGCCTTGATTGTTCTGTCAGTGTGAATTGTGTAGTCCCATAGAATTGTAACAGGTCCTATCTCCGTAACTGGGTCTGGGTGGTGTTGGTACCAGTTTCTTTCAGTTTCCTTCCCGTAGAAGTTGCAGATTTTCCAGTGCAGATATTGGCCCACTCTGTCATGTCGGGTTTCATATTCAGTGGGTGCCAACATCGTGCAACCTGATACAAGATGATCAATCGTTTCTGGATATTTATCACAGAATCTGCATTTTGGGCTGACACAATATTTTAGTATATGTGCTTGATAATTCCTAGTTAGCAAGCATTGGTCCTGCGCAGCAAGGACAAAAACCTTCAGTTTCCGCTTTCAACCCTGCACTGCGTAGCCACTGATGGGTACGGGTTTTGTCTACATCAGCTTGGTTGATACAGGCAGAGTATTGGCCATGAAGCGGTTTATCTTGCCATCGCTTCTGTATCTGGTCGGTTGCATTCGTCTTTGCTGTCTTTTTCAAGTATTTTGCAGTTTCAGCCGGTGTATTGTGCTGTAGTTGCATCTCTACGCCCATTTGAAGCTCCAGTTTGAATTTGTTGGCTTCTTTCATTACGGAGTAAAGACGCTTACTACTTTCATGTTCCTTGACGCATACCATCATCCAGTCTTCTGTAGTTTCCAAGTATTTTTGGAGGCCAATTGTTGTAGTTTTGTAGGACAGTTCTAGTTGAACTAATCCTCTGCCTCCTTCGGATCTGGGCACATACAGACGATCAACATCAGCTTTGGGATGATGCATGCGATAGCAAGTGAGAAGCTTTCTCGTTTTGGCGTCCATTCGCTTAATTTCAGCTATGGTCCAGTTAAGGACATTAAAGCTGTAATGCACCACTGGGATAGCCAATGTGTTTATAGCTGATATTCTATTTTTTGAGTTTAGTTCAGTATTTAGTATCAGACGTACACGCCTGTAGTACTCTCTTCTTATTTTTTCTTTCATTTGGGGGTGTTGTATGCCATATTATTATTATTATTATTATTATTATTATTATTATTATTATTATTATTATTATTATTATTATTTCGTTTGATTTCTGTTGTATACGCATATCTTATATTAAGAGCTGAAGACATCTAAGCTCAGACCAACTTGAAATAGAATATACTCATGTTCAGGTAATTTTGGTTCTAGTGTAAAAATATATATACGCCTTGTTAAAATAAATACATCGTGTTCTCTGTGCATGAGATTTAATATTTTTTATTACTAGGACATATATATATATATATATATATATATATATATATATATATATATATATATATATATATATATATATATATATATATATATATGTGTGTGTGTGTGTGTGTGTGTGTGTGTGTTTGTATGTGTGTGTATTCACCTAAGACGAATGTGTAAAGATTCAGATATAAATTTAAGAATAAAAATTACTAAATTTAGTATAATGATGAGATTGTTGAAATTATTAATGGAATTATTTTTTTTTTGTTATTTTCGTTTATTTTGAGAAAATAATTTATTTATTTACTTTATATAATAGAAGGTTTTTATTAAACCGTTTTTTTTTTAATATTATAAATTTGCGTTGGAAAGGGATATATATTATTTCAATAAGGTACATACTTGTAAACCGGGACGTAGTTTTACATTTTGGCAAGATTCGATAGCAGCATTCTCAGGAAGTTTCCTACTAAGTAATTATTTTCTGCTGTAATGAGTATGACATTCATTACAATGGTATTGTGTTTGGATTTATTTCTATGTATGACTCATGCTTTTGGCAAATTTTTATGTATAAGGTCTTTTTTGCATTCATAGATTTTTTTTCTTTTCATTTCGGCAGGATTCCTCAATAGGTTGTAAGGAACACTCATGGCAGTTTATTTTTTATACAGGGTGCGATGGACAAATTTTCATCAAAATGTCACAAAAGTGAAAATAACACTTACATATCATTTAAACAGATATACAGTACTGTTCGATAAAAGTGAATCACACGATTTTTTTTTTACTAAAAATATTTTTTATCGATTGTTTTTTGGTTAAAATAATTTTTAAACTTACAGATAAAAAGACCCCTTCTTCACCACCTAGTAAAACGTTTACTCACCCTAAGGTATTCGATTGATATTAATATGAATATTTTTGGATGTGTTTGAAATTATTTTGTTTGCATTTAATTTTGATCATAAATATTTGTTCAAAATGTCCTTACATTCCATTTCATTCAAACTCTCATAGGTTGAAACGCATCGGTAAAGACATATTTTTCCTTTGCCTTTATTGATATATATATATATATATATATATATATATATATATATATATATATATATATATGTACACACATACACACACACACACACACACACACACATATATATATATATATATATATATATATATATATATATATATATATATATATATATATATATGAAACTAAAATAATCCTAAGGAGCCAAGCAAACCTACTTAGGTTTCACCTAAACTGTCGAAAAAGGCAAATAATGGAACGATATTTATGGACAAAACCAATCAATAAATATTGTTCCATACTTGTCTTTTTAGCCAGTTTTACCCTGAAGATCCGTTTAGGTGGAACCTCGGCACTTTATTGAGAACTTTACGTTTAGTCTTTTACTCCTTTTGTGTTTTTTGGGAATTGAAGCTTAAGCACTTGACGAGAGGCTTCCTATAGTGTTATGGTTCTTTTTTTTTATTTCCAAATTTTCATCGGACATCAATTTCTTATATTTCAAGTTGAGCTAACCGAGGTTTTACAAACAAGAAGCTTTCGTATACAACTATATATACATATACATATATATATATATATATATATATATATATATATATATATATATATATATATATATATATATATATATATATAGTAGTATACGAAGCTTCTTTTCAATTAACGCTGAAGACGAAAGTCAATGCATTTATGAGTACCGCATCGGTAAATCCGGTAGTTTAGGCCTTGCCAAATGTCATATCATCGCCACATGAGGCTAGGATTACCTTACTAATCATGATATGTTTAAATGTAATGTAAATATTTATTTTCTTATATTGTTCTTTTAATGCTATATCTCCTTAATAATGTTTTTATTATTCATTCACACCCAGTAAACACTTCTGTCTTACTGGCTTTATTGCCTTTTTTGCGGTAAAAGGATTTTTAAAAAATTCTTCAAATCAATGAAACGGCAACATCAATTTCCTTGGAGTGCTCTCCTGTATATAATATTGAAAATGGTGAACATTTTTTCTGCAAGTGGTTCATTAGAATGCCACTTCTGGTAGAAAAAAAGATATTTAAAATGTTACAAATTTTCATGTTATTTATTTCCTGTTGCACGAGGTCCAATACGAAAATTATAACACAAACTATAAATATTCAATGTCTGTTTAGTTCTTGTTCCACGACATATCAGGATCTCGACTGCACGAACGGGAGAATGAAATTGAGACAAAGAAAAATATTATATTGATAGCTGTATTACACTGACAGCCAATATCAAAGGTTTTTCATGTCGTGATTACACGAAGACAAAAATATCGTTAGCCATGTATCACCTCATGGTGTACGTATGTATACACATATAGAGTAGTTTTAATATTTCATCATAAATTTATTCATACTTACACTCTGACATAAACACACACACATACATCGTTTTGGGTATGATAATATATATATATATATATATATATATATATATATATATATATATATATATACACTTAATACTTGCACATACATATATATTAATTTCTCAGCCGTTTTATATACAATGCTCAGTATTATGTAACAGAGCAATTAAGCATATATAATAGTATCTAACATAGCAAAAATCGGTGTTTCATGTAGACTTGCCATCTTTAGTTGCTGCATACAGAAATCAAAGATATATTCTTATACGGGAACAATCAGCCAGAGAACGCATATTTTCTACGAATCCCTCGAACATTCAGGCCCC
>OZ010595.1:62178047-62243047 GCA_963932145.1 Acanthosepion lycidas
AAATTATATTAAAGATTTTAATAGTAAAAAAAAAAAAAACTTAATGTCTTCTTTCATTTGAAGAGAAGTCCTACCTAACATACGAATGAGAAACGCATTTTGATTAAAAAAAAATTTTCCCATTTTGTCTTATTGCTCCACTTTTGTTGGGAATTCTCTATCTGACTAACACGCCAGATATATAGAAATAGATGGAGAATAGCTAATCGTTTATACATTACCGCAAGGATATTTATAATAGGTACACAATGCATATATTATTTGAGAGAGGACATGATAAAGAAAGACACGCATACAAGTGGGAGAAATAGAACAAAAATATATGTTTATTTAACAGTGTGCATTTTAGCATGCATTGTTGCAGTGTATGAAGTCTATTAGGTTGGTGCAAAAAATAATGACGTAGTAATGTCGTTTTTTGACGTTAAAAATACGTAAAAAACGACATTATTACGTCATTATTTTTGCACCAACCTAATAATTGTACAATACTGCACTCTGTTTGCACGTAAAACAATTAAAACGTTTTCTTTTTTTTTTCATTGTGCTGGCTTAAACATTTTGTAGGAAACAGCTTTTGAAAAATCGGAAAGATAGCTGTGGGAGAACATCCCGTGATATCAGATCAAATTATCTCGAAGCGAGGAAGAATCAGATATGAAAATACAAACGAATAATGTCAGAAAACCGAACGTATAAAAAATAAAGATCTGGAAAAAAAATTCCTTTTAAAGAAAAATGGCGTACATATGCAGTAAAAAAATCCTTCAAAGAAATAGACAAGCGATCATAGTTTGCCGTTATTCTTTTTCTCTCTAATTATCTTTTTATCTCGATATCGAGCCATTAGGTACAGGAAAAAAAATTGGATTGTGAAGAACGAACACCATCAAGGAGATAACTCCTTCGATCGATTGCATTAATTGTCTATGTTCACATGATCTATATAATAAATGGAAATGTCAGTGTGTCACTGTGTGACACTTTTTCAATTAAGGGGACACAACCTTCTGACTTTCAATAGCTCATGTTAGACAGACTTTAGACTCCAAAGTTTTCATTACTGTAAAAGGTTTTGATGATTTTTACGTGAATTTTTTGCGATGTATTTTTTCTCCGATAACAAGTTTTATAACTTGGAAATAAATTTAGGAATAATCGAAATTAATTCTGAAATCTAGCGAAAGTCACCCATGAAATAATAATAGTTTGTCCGGAAATAAGGACCTAAGCACATCAAATCGTCTTTATATTAAGTGGAGGCAGAAGAATTATCGTTGAACTTTTAAAAGGTAAGCTTAAATATTAATCCAGTACTTAAATGCAGCAATCAATTTTGAGTTATTCTATAGTTTATTTATGAATTCGCACACCGCAGCAATGTGTCTTGAAAAAAGTAAGAAACATTAATCTCTGCCAACAGAGGACAAGATGACAATCATAAGAGCCAAGGTTGGGGCGAGATTTAAAAAAAAAGAAAGAAAAACTCCCTTGCACATGAAAATCGAGATCAAACGGCAGCCAGGAGAGCTTCCAATGCTGAGAATATACAAAGTCTTAGGGCATCGTTTCCCAAACTTTTCTCAACCAGCGCCCCCTTTTGAAATTTGCAGGAAGTTTCTTTTTTTTTAGTAAGAAACTCTGTAACTGCGTTGAAACCACAATCAGTCATATAGGAAGTTGAAAAAAGCAATGAAGTAAAATTGGACAGATTTCTTTCTTTTGTAGCCAATATCGAATAATTTTTGAAAATCTGAAAAAAACCGGATACATGCCCACGACCTGAGTATGTTCACCCCCGCCCCAAATGAAATAAAAAATGCCAGTGTCCCCTTTCAACATAACAGAGCCCAAACGGGGGCACTATCGCCCAATTTGGAAAACACTGCCTTAAGGACTCTCAAACTCCTGAACAAGCCAAAGGCGCAATCAAGTGTTCTCAACGGGAGCTAGCTGAAATGCCGCCCCATAAGGCGGATTTTCCGCTAGTTACTGATAATTATTACAGCATTTTCTCGATTTAGTATTTTGAAAACATTGACTGAATTCAATATGAGCATATCCGAAATGTAAGATAAAAGATTATTAATCCGCCGTAGTAATCACTGTACACCTAAAAGTCAGTTGACGTATTATCATCACTACTATACAATTTATTCCCTACTATATCGTAATTTCTGTGTTGTAACCCAGGGAAGGTTACTGAATAGACTAATCAAATGAAATTTGGTAATGAAAGATAAAACTTAGGACAAGAACAACACATATAAGATTCGCAAGCGGCGAGTAGAAAAAGTAAACTGCTAGAAGTGAGTCAAGTAAATTCCACAATAAATCTTCAACGGCAGGATATCTACCAGTCGCTCCATGCGGTCAGATGTGGCACAAGGTCGAAATTAATGTGGGGTATCCAGGCCGGTAGGTTCGACCAAAAATTACCCGTAGACCCTGTATAATTCGAGGTCGGGTACCTGTATTCCGAGATGAGACACTGCCGTTTAACATAGCCTTGTCTGCGGATCCTTCCTGCTCGGATGCAAAGAGTTTGACCAGCACAGCTGAAGACGAATCTCTAGCTGCAGGATATCTACCAACCGGCCGACACGATCAGATGTGGCTCAAAGCTGAATTTAATGTGTGTCAAAATGTACGGAAGACATAGACCTTACCAGAGACCTTACCCGAATGCGAAACATCCGCATACACGAAAAAATCTTATTCTTGGGGCTTGCATCTGGAAAGAGACCACGTGAAGCCCAGAGTCATCGTTAGAAGGATCAGCTCAAAAAACATATTGCTGTGAAGAGAAATCGATCTAGTTGGGAGACGTAAACCGCCGAAAGAACAAATCGGAAATAAGTAGTCCCCAACAAAACAGCATCATTTCAAAACACTAGAAGACAAAAAGAAGAGACGAAGTGAATCCAAAGAAACCTCATATCTCTCCCTCCACAGAAACCTCGTAACAAATATAGTCACATACTCGCAAATACCCTTGGGAAAGATATGATCCTAATCTTCTCCACCTAGCAATGAATACTTTGTAATACTTGTATCAGTAAATCATTATTATCTCCCGCGCAAAAAAAAAAAAAAAATCATACAATCCAAAAGTATTTTCTCTATTTAAACCGCATACAAAAACTTGATAAACATTCAATCTAATTAACATCTGCACAGGTTATTCAAATCATATCTTAATTCTGGAATCCGATATATTGAAAGGATCTGTTGACGATTACAATTCTGGAAAAATAAAGAAACATAAAAAGTTAAAACATTTCACATTGTCATTTCATTAGCCCCTTAATTAAGGTATAAACAATTAGTGAGATTCCCTTGAAAAAAAATGAGTGTCTCCCTCCACAATCTTTCATTGAGAATTTTCGTTCGTACAAAAATACTTTTCTGTCACATGTCAGGATGGCTAAATCTATCTCACACACGTTTCTCTCTGTGACACTGACAAGTTGTCGGCAATATAACACTATTGTGATCAATAAAATTACCTAATATATACCATATGCATAGTTCTATTTAATACTACGAAAAATAAATATGTTGATTTGAGGTTTAGTAAGAGAGAGTTCGACTTTCATTTATACACTTGAAACAGGCATGACATTAACCTTACGTCACAAATGAATTGCTTCCACCCCACAAAAACACAACCGTGATCGCCAAATACAAATTTGAGCTATGTACTTAGACACGTATGACTTCGTGGCTGAGTTAAATTATGAAGATTCTCTATCTTAAGGATGTTATGAGTAACAATACAACTTAATTTAAGAATATTATTTATTAATTATTATAATACTATTTAATTAATTTAATTATTATAATATGATTTAGTTATTGTAATATTATTTAATTATACTTATAATATCATTTATTAATTATCAATAAAATTAATTTAAATATCTTTGATATTTTTTGGAACATAATTTTGGCGATTCTTCATGTCTTAACCTAATACATCACTTTAGATTTTAATTCTCTTTGAATATGTTTACTGTACTTTGTCTGATTTCGCCAACAGTATAATTTCTTCTATTAGGTTGGTGCAAAAACAGTGTCGGTTTTGGACGTATTTTTAACATCAAAAACCGACATTATTTTTGCACCACCAACCTAATAGAAATAAATATTATACCTAACCACATAGAAGCAGCTGAAGCGATGTCTCGGAAGAAATTGTCCTAGATTAGTTAACGAGATTTCTCTTGAGAAACATGTGTAAAATGAATCTTCGTATTTGGCAATGAGTCATTTAGTGATTCAATAAACTTTGTAGATGCTAATGAAGACAGTGAAATCAACAATTGTCTCACAGTCCCTAACGAAATATCTCGCGAGAATTTTATTTGTCCCAGTCGTTCAGCCTATAGCAGGAATTGTAAAGTAATTTAGGCAGAACGGAAATTGTGATGAAGTCCGGGAAATCCGGATTATTCCTGATTCGGCTGCGGAGATATCCCCAGAGTAATTTCTTTGTTTCAGGTTTGTGTATGCTGAAAGTTTATCAAAGAGTGATACAAGGCAAATTCGAAATGGTGCTGAATATCGGGAAACCGATGATATTTTTTCTTTTAATGATTTCACCCAAAGCCCGGCGATAGTAGCCACTAATTAGCAACGGGTTAGTAAGAGTAAAGTAAACTCAGAGAGAACAATAAAAGAAAGGAATCAAAGGAGTAAGGAGATAACGACTTATCCAGTGACTAGATAAATCGCGGTAAATTTATTTGGGTTGAGCCGTCTCAAATCTTGAATGGATTTCGGAAGGGAGTGTTTCTAGAGAATACTTAACTTGGGATATAAACTGAGAGAATCGATTCCAACATTTTCTGATATGAAATGCGTTAAAGCTTTTTTGTTTTACAGTATAACGATTATTAATAAAACGAAAATGCAGTGGTGAGAAGGGCAAGATAAAAATTGAGGATAGCACTTACGGTTACAACTGACTATTTCAAAAATGAAATTTTGAGACATAGCTGCGTATCTAGTACTAAATTTAAATTCATGACGTCGAAATAGCAGACAGAAAAGCTCATCAGAACAATTATATTGAACATATATATAGAAAAGTCACAGCGAAGCTACGTTACATAAGTGGCAAAGTGACTGGAGCCGAAAAGTCAGGTCAGAACGGATCAAGTTTCATACACTCCATTTTATATTATACCGGATTATCCATGACGCATTAAGGGTTCACATTAAAAAACATTGAAGTCACATTAAGATATATCAAAATAAATGTCACCTTAAAATGTCAAGCGACCTGAGTGTCTCGAGAAATGACTGTCATTGAGAGTTGAGAATGTGATCTCATAGACACCCAGTTTAAATCCTGCCATCGAATTATATTACTCGGTACACAAACACCATCAGGAAGTGAACCTGATTTAAGACATATGCACACACCCTGATGACATGAGTTATATAAACGCTCAACATCAGAGGGAATACGAATTTCCTCGCACATTCACAAGGTTATTGTAAATTCAAAAACGGAAAAACACCTAAAACACGTAGACTATTTTGGCCAACAGTAATAAGAGGCGTTCGGAAATGAATAAAAAATATATTTAATTATCTGTCTATATTTCTGAGATGAGGTATTATGTACACTATTTATATTATTCGGACTATTGTCCTCATCTTTGTAGCCATATTTATTACAACGTTTCGGCCGTTGTCAGAATCTGGCATTGGTTAGATCCGATGACAAGACCCAATTCAATACCAGGTTAAGGCAGTGGAGAACTCGGAGAGTGGAATTAATGGGAGATAACTAATAACTTACATCCATTAAACATGGCACGTCGAACTAGAACAGTCTACCCCAGTGTCGAAATAAAGGGTTCAGTTCGACATGCCACCCACCTGAAGAAGGCCAGAGTTTACAACGGCCGAAATGTTGTAATAAATATGGCAACAAAGATGAGGAAAATAGTCCGAATAATGTAAACAGTGTAAATATATTTCATATATTCTTTCTCGTAGGTTATCATATGTCATAAATTCCTCGTCTTCAATCTGTTAGCGATAATAAGCGTTGATCTCGAAGTCTGTATTGTGAAAGATGAGATAAAAAATAATTTAATTCATTTCATCCTTCATGATTTTCTTTAATTATGTGATTAACGCTATATTTTTTTTCGAATTTTGAACAGTATTACGTTAAGCAAACTAAAAAAAAAATACACTCTTTAATATTATATTCGTAAAATTTCTTTTATCGCAGCATGCAGTTGTGTAACAGATGTTCATAACTGAAGTTTCACTTGAATCTTGGTTTGGAGAAGCCATTCCATATACAGCGCATCGAAAGTCAATACCAATTACAATGCTTCTAAGCAGAAGCCATAGGATTTATAATCAAAGAAACGCCGAGTCAGATGTTGTAAACCCAAGGAATCATGTTATTTTCCATTCACGTACAAAAACCTGACTCACGATTTTAATCTAATAAACTCCTGTTTCGCTGAAAGAATGTATATATCTTCTTCATTACACATATAAATTTACTGTAGCTATTATTATGTGCAAATGTTAACACACACACACACACACACATATATATATATATATATATATGTGTGTGTGTATTTTTAAGGATTTCAAAAAAAGCAAGACGGGGGGTATACTAGCACGCAAGGGGTTGCAGAGGCTGAGAGCAAGAGTACAGAGGCGTCTTTGAGGAAAGAATAAGGAAAGGGACGGGGTACAAGATAAAGGCATCAGAAGATGCCGATAGATATTACACTTGAATATTGGAAGATTATATTTATCAGGAAAGCAAGTAAGAGGAAGGGAATTTCACATACTGTAAGTGCGAGAGAAGAAGCTGTTTGAGTAAAAGAGACGATTACATTTAACCGTTTCGACACTGAAAGGGTGGGACCGAGATGCCAACCTAGTAGGGCGCTTAAATTCATTCAGTTTGGGAACTAGACAAAGTAGCTTGTCGAAGAAGTTGCCATGAAAATACTTGGAGAAAAGACAGTGTGTGACGTCCCCCCGGTGTCGCTGCGCCAAATGTGACGTCTACCTAGCCGCGTCCGTCGTGCTATCCTGTCCTGTGACGACCAACTGGCTTGGTATTGATCGCGGCACCAAATGTGACGTTCTAACCTTTTGGTGATTCGGATGTGAATCTGGTTAGATTCGGTATCAGCCTTGTCGTTCCCAGCTCGCCTCCAACGTCTGGTTACCGAAGTAACTGTTTTAATTTCCAGTCTAACTTACCCACGTTGTGAATTGATCTTAGGCAGACGAAATCAATCAGTCGCCGGGCCGTAATGCAAGCCGAGTTCGATCACCGGTAACACTGCACAAGTATATGTAAAAGAAAAGAAAATAATAACTCGAAAAGTTCAAATGTGTTAAAAAAAGAGGATAACAATATTTTATATCTGGTTGCTGAATACAGGACTGCGTCTTCTTCCCAAACCGCTATATGGATTCGTGACACTTTGTGTTTGTTAGGCGATTCTTAACATCTTAAGTTGTTTGTTCTTTAAGAAACTGGTTCTTGGGGTATCTTCAGTTGATATTCGTAAAACTTGTTTTGGTGGTGGGAGTATAAGTCGTTCTTCAAAAATAAATTGTTCTTGGTTAGAAATTGAGTCGTGATTTGCGTGGAATCTTTCGGATAGGTTTCTACGGGGCGGGTGCAACTCCAACTGCGAACTTGAACTCGAACTCGAACTGCTTTTCACTCGCTGCGACTCTGCTTATATGGACGCCGACCAAAACCGGTGTGGGCTTGTCAGGGTTTGAGGTTCCTTGATAATTCTAAACCCAAAATCCACTTCTTTTTTTTCGGTCAGGAAAATTTTATTATTTTCCATTTTTGGAAGTCTTTCGTCTTCCCACCTTCTTCTGTTCTCATATTGGTATCTCACCATGCCCTCAGAGGATGTCAACAGGTTTCCCCTCTCTCACAGTGGCATCTCACACCTATCACTTCAGGCGTTCGCAACATGCCTCCCCTCCTTCTTCACATGATTACCTCCGCCTAACGCTCATGCCACCATTCAGCCAATGGGCGATCAGCAGAGTGGGTGTGGCCAGACTAGCCTCGGTCTAAAAAATCTTGCTCAAAGAAAAAAAAAATTCCTTTTTCTTTTTTCTTTTTTTTTTCTTTTCTTTCTCTTTCTTTCCGTCTGCCCGACCACAAACCCTTGGACTTTTATCTTAGCCAAATGTCACTTGGGCTTTATCACCCAAACGAGTGGGTGGTCAATTGGACGCATTCGCATTCGCATTCTTGGTGCCAATTACTGATCCGATAAAATAGTTTCTCTCTCATAGCCAGCCCTGACGATAAACAGATGCTCCTCTCTATGATATTCTGCATATAGACAAAGGCTTAATCTTTCCTTCATGGTGGTCAGCGGACATTTTTGTTTTTCTCGGACAGTGCGTGCTTAATTAATTTTTATTTTTATCTCTTTAGAATACTGCGGGAGGTCTCTTGTCCAAATTGAATTTTTTTTTTTTTTATCATTGCCATGGGCAGATTGGATTTATCTTACTCGCCGCCCCGTAACATAAATCAGATTAAATTCTGTGTTTTACCTTCTCGACAATGGAAATAAAAATCTTACCACTTTTCCCCGCCAGAAAAGCAACGCCGCTCAATGTCCTTTTCGTGATGGCTTCTTATCACCTAAATTTAATTCTCAGCTTTCTTTTTTCTTCTTTCTTCTAGCGACGTAAATAGTGTCACAGAAGGAAGTCTCAGCAGGTCTCTGAGTTAGTAACTGTAGACGAAATGCCAGATTTGATACAAATAAAAAAAAAATTGCAAAATCAATCTATCTGTGTGTGTAAAACAAGATTCATTTTGCATATTTTTTGTTATTTTTGCCAAATCAAGGAAACACACACACACACACACATATGGGTGTGTTTTTATTTTTATCTGTGTGTGTGTAAAGCTAGATTGATTTTGTATAATTTTTGTATTTTTTGCCAAATCAAAGGAATATGAGTTGAAATTAAATAGAAATTATGAACAGTTCTTAGATTCTGAGGTTTCATCAAGTTAACATAGTGAATTACGGCCAAGTGAAATGCATTTAACATTGACTTTCTAAAATTCAGTTTAATGTTTTCGATGTTTCAAGAAACATAAAAAGGTTATTTTATTAAATAAAATGTATGAAACGTAAAATGAAATTCATTTTTTAAAACATTTGTGGAACAAAAGCTATTACATGACGATATAAGTTTTTCGCAAGATTTTCTCTGTTCATATGAAAAACTTGATACATTTATGATTTTTTTCTTTTTACCTATTAATTAATTAAACTGCCTTTTCAACTCAGTGTTAATGTAAAAGATTTTGAAGCAACGACAAATCTGTACCATTGTTCAGTCACACTTGAATTTCCTTGAGAATGACACCTTATTACATAATTGTTAATGCTAACGAATGGGGAAACATCCATTTTGATGGCTCTAGATCTCCGTTATCGGAAAAAAGGTCTGAGAATCAATTCCTAGTTTAATTTAAAGATTGTCCTTAATTTTTTTTTTAATCTTTTTTTTTTATGAATATAATTTAAAACAAACCACCTCCTAAAGAAAATAACCAATTACATCGAATTCTCCGTTTACTCAATTAATGTATAACATTTCTGGGAGGGCCCTCCTTCATTTCCAAACTATCTGTTCCAACAGAGTTTAAAATGAGTGATGTCTCAGGTAAGATAATGGCCCGATTTTTTTAAAGCAATTCACTTCAAGCAAGGCGGGTGTGGCACTAGCACGCAAGGGGTTACAGAGGATTCAGAACAAAAGTAAAGTGGCATGTTTGAGGAAAGGATACAAAGAAGGACAGGGAACAAGCTCAGAGTGTCAGATGTCGATTGACATTACACTCGAATATTTGAAGATTATAGTCATCGTGCAAGTAATTAAAAGAAAAAAAGTTCCACAGTCGGGAAGTGCGGGAGAAGAAGCTGTTTGAGAAGAGACGGCTACATTCAACCGTTTTAACAGTGAAAGGGGTGGGACCGAGATGCCAGCCTGGTAGCTCGTTTAAATTCATATAGTCTGGGAACAAACTTGAGTAGCTCCTTAGAACAGTTACCGTGAAAATATTTGTAGAAGAGATATAGGGAAGACACAGAATGTCTGTGGGATAATGATTGTACAATTTGCAGATTATTTAAAGCCAAAATATATTTTTCGATTATGAGAATTTCTTTTGAGATAATAATTATTTAGCGACACAATTCTTACTAATTAACCCATAGCTGGGGGAGATGAGGTGGATTCATACCTTTCCCAAGAGTATTTACGCATAAATTATAACAGACCAAATGGGAATCGGAACACGTTCCCCGATTAACAATTCCGTTCCATTATAATTACATCCAGGATAATAGCATCTGTTATTCCCAAAAGGTCACCACTCTGGGTACTTAACAGGCTCGACGTTGCTTAACTTCTGTGAGTGTGATATTTCTAAATGCAATATCGTGGATATGTGCTGACTATGCCCTTAACGCCACTGGGTCGTATTATTTGGGCTATCAGTAGTATATATCACATCTACAAACAAAAATATAGCTATTAAAATTTGATATTTAATAAGAAATAGCACTAAAGATTCATAAAAGATTAAAAGTGGATGCGGTCGTCTCTGTTATGCATCTAAATATATCGAACACAAAAATTAATATATATATATATATATATATATATATATATATTAATTTAAAGGTCTGTGTCAATTATATTTTTAGTTTATCTGGACGTAAAATTGTAAACGATTGGTATATATTTCTCCTTCCCGCTTTGTTAACAAAACGCATTCTTTGTTAAAACGATACTTACATTAAAGAAATCAAACCTAGTAGGGAAAAAGGGTAATTTAGTAGTATTTTTTTTCATTTTTTTTTTATTCACTTTCAAAGTATTACTCGTAAAAATGGACTTGGATAACGTATTTTCCATATTCCAGACATTCAAAAAGTAAAAATATTAATTCAAGAAACTATTAATATCAAGGCATTCCTTTTGAAATATATATATATATATATATATATATATATATATATATATATATATATATATTCATAAAAGAGCATTCAACAGAAAAAAAAACAAAAAAAAACAGGGTAATAAAATTCACAAACAATACGGAAAACATCACACAAAATGCTTTCAACAAAGGCGCATGCGCGCACACATCTACGCACACAAACAATCTCATATATGAATGTGTCTGTAAGTGCGGGTGTGTGCGCGCATGTATGTGCATATTTAGTGAACATTATATTAGGTCGGTGCAAAAATAATGACATAATAATGTCGTTTTTTGACGTATTTTTAACGTCAAAAAACGACATTATTGCGCCATGATTTTTGCACCAAACTAATATCATCCAAACATATTCTGAAATAATAACTCGACAAAGACAGTGTATTTATTTATTTATTTTTTATTTTCTATTCCACAATTTTCGAATAAGATATTTGAACTCAGGATCAGATATATGGGGAAATTGTGAAAACTCTAAACAAATTTTGTTGTTTTATGCAAGAACTTTCGGGTGTTTCACTGATAGTGAAGAACTGAGTATTATATGTGAGCTAATGAGATTTCATATATACATAATCCTATCCGAAAACTGAGCTTCTGTATATATATATATATATATATATATATATATATATATATATATATATATATATATATATATATATATATATGGATATTCTCAGGTGTATATGAAAATAGGATATTTATCATTTAGAGGCCTAACCTAAACATGTCGTTAATAAATTGCGACGTGAAAAAAAAACCCAAAAAAAACCCTCAAGTGTTAACAATGCCTTATATATATATATATATATATATATCTTTTTGGCAATTTAATCACCAATACGATAAAAAAAAGGATAACATATTTACATTAGTTACAAAACCAGTAAATTTGATTGTCAGTTATCTTTGCAGTTGTAGAGTTCCTTCTCATACAGATCATTAGCTACCAAAAGGAAAATAAACTAATATAAAATTAAATGCAAGGTGTAACATATGAAAAGTATCAATATATCATGACAAACACTACACAACAGAACTCAAAAATACTGGTAACTATTATTACACCAATGAAAGAAGTCGCTTTACTTTTTAAAAAATGTACCAGCAAAAAAAGGTGTTTCAAAAGTAGATATTTACTTGACACTCCACTGAGTCACGTTGTGACACAAGGTCAGTTTTTAACGTGAGGTCCTGAGTATTTTTACTCGAGCCGCTGGGTGAACATGTCTAAGCTGATCTTAGCTGATCATAGCTTGTTGAAGCTGGTCAAAGATGGTCTAAGCTAGTCATAGCTGGTCTTGTTTTGTCATACCTGGTCCAAGTTGATCAGAGTCGGTCCAAGCTAGTCGTAGCCGTGTTACCACCAGCACGGATACGGATCCCTGTGCCAAGTAAGTATCCGGATGTCTATGTCCCTCAGTAGAGGGGTTTATACTTTCAAGGTGTTTCAAAAAGGTATGTGTTTTTCTCTTGCCACCACTATTCTGGTATACATCTTAGGTATTTTTTGCGGAGGTGGTTTAGAAATCTATTTTCATAATTTTAATAATTTACACTCTTCACAATTTTCGGAGTTTTGTCCTCATATTTTGTCATTTTCAAAATGTTTCGGCTATTGTACGCCCCAGCCTTCTTCAGGTGACAGGAATTTCGAACTGAAGTTATGAAGTACTTGGTAATCCGTATGGGTAATTCCAAGGAGAATGAAATCCTGAGAGATCAATGTAAATCCAGAGCTAATATTTTTTTCGGTTCATTTCATTTTTGGAAGTGCTATCTGATGATCCGGTTTACTTCAAAAGGGCTCAGGTGTAATAAATTATTATAATGGCACCTTAAAGTGGTCTGTTTTTCTTAACACCTTAACATCTGGAATGTTATGACTGCTAAGACAAATAATTTTGTTTGTCTGAATTAAATGTTTACCTTTTTTGTTAAAACCGTTAAAAGTTCCGTTCAAGCGCAATGTCTCAAACAGAGTTTTTAAATTTTTACCTTAATTTAAAAATTTTAATGTAAGGGAGGTAACTTCTTTTAAAATTGAATTCTTGTTATGGTAATTCTGCTGAAGTACGAAGAGGAAAGCTGCTTGAACTCCATCGAATACCTCCGTTGATTATAACAGAGTCAAGCAAAAAAATTGTGGTCGTCTCGCCACACGACAGATGATCAATCTGTGGCCATGGCTTGAGTAGCTCTTTTCGGTCAAGAACACTAATTACGAAGGCCCAGCAATTAGCATATTGCATATAGTTCGCCTAATGATACGCTTTTCTCTTCAAAAATCAAAGCCCACATTGAAAGGGAAAAAAATCAAGACATCGAAGAAAACCAAGAGAATGCGACGAGGCAGCAGCTGGCTGTCCCCACCACCAAAATAAAAAGGGGCCCGATGAATACTTCCATAAATGGAAAGGGCGCTAGGTAAAGTGCGTGGCTTCAGAAAGGGGATGACTTCGGAGAGGATTAATGTTGAATTGATATCTCTTGTAGTTTTTATATTTATAGCTCCACTTCCAATACGTTTTGATCAATCCTAGGTAGAGGCAACCGGATGGCTAGCTACACTGCTCAGCTGTGATACAGCGAACTGTCTTGTGGATGGCTATATATATATATATATATATATATATATATATATATATATATATATATATATATATATATATATATTAGAATGAATCATTGATGCAAAAAGTAGATTAGTTAGTAAAGTTAATGATATGAAATAGCGAAATCCTTTCGCAAAGCAAATTTTAAAGATGCGTTAACCTACAAATCACTAGTTGAATTTAAGGATTCTTGTGTTTAAAAATTATAAACTCTATAAGGTCTTTCGAAATTACGTACAACTGTATATTCAGTCATCGACACACAGGGAAATTATTTTTTTAATTCAGGTCGCATCCAAGACAAAAACTGTCTGTTGCTTTACTAATATTGCAATTTGAAAATTTGATGGTAGCATCCACAGTTTGTATCCATTAACAATAACACATTTTAGAAAAACCTATTTCGATTCACATTTAATTTTTTCATCTCGGATTCTACCATATATATATATATATATATATATATATATATATATATATATATATATGTGTGTGTGTGTGTGTGTGTGTGTGTGTGTGTGTGTGTGTGTGTGTGTGTGAAAATATTATAGAAAATAGGAAAGAAACTGGTTTGGTAAATAATCCAAAGTTCCTTATTATTTTTGTTATTATTTTTAAAAAATAGTGCTCGATACGAAAGTAGAGCATAAATATAATTATTTATTTAAAAATATGATTCCAACTCGCTACATAAGAGGTCTCATGTTTCAAAAGAGCCGAAAACTTCAAAATAATATTTGAATTAACTTGAGTTAAATAGGCTCTGTTCCGTCTTCAAGCGAAATTTTTTTTGCAATAACTTATTTCTGAAATTTACGAGTTTTAATAGTATATTCAGAATTGAAATCAAAATTTCCATGGTACCATCAAGGGCGGATTGTTTAGAATAGGCAGGTGTGGGGTGTTAATAATTTGTATCAGTATAGAGTTACTTTCATAGATGCCGGGTCAGGGTAAGGTTGGGGTGGCTAAATTAACAACGGAGGAAGTTTTCGCATAGTCCGGCTTGAGCGTCTATGGTGATTTATTTTTTTTTTATTTTATTCTTTTATTATATCTCTTTATGAAAGGGATTTGTGTATATAAAAAAGCAGTAACGTTTGTTTTTTGACGACTTCATAAAGGGTTATCTTTTTTTGTAGGGTATTAAAACTATGTATATGGGCTATGGATTTTAAAGTTTATTTTATTGTATGCGTGTTTTTAGCTAGTTATTCAGAGCTTAGTTTGGTAGTGTCGGCAGAAAACCGTTAATTCATGTCTGTTGTTTAACAAATTTTTATTGTTTAGAAACTTAATAATGTGTAGTTTCTCATGGAGGCACAAAGGGCATGGGTCATCCCAAGTTTTGCAAGTTCTAGTCCTGTTAATGATTTTCCATTTTACTTAAGGTGTCTTTCTTTCAGGTGCCAAAAATATTTTGATAGAGAGGTCTGATGTCTTTTGTTTATGTTGTTAAAGGAGCATTTATCCTGCCTCCATCTGGTTTTAAAAGCATTTTCGTGGACCCAATGTATATCATATTATTGTTAGGGTTCTCAGTGGATGATATAGTGCATTGGTATACCACAGATTTGATGCAGCACTTATTTTCTAATGGGCAGTCTTCTGGGTTTCTACAATCGCGTAATTTTTCCCTATTATTATCTGATTTAAGTGTAGAATTTTTATTAAAACTATTCAGGTATGGGGGTTTGTTCAGGATTTTATTATTGTGTCTTCTTATTATACCTTCTAGATTTTCAGTGCAGCTGTAACTCAAATTTAGTGTGTTCTTATTGAATATATTACTAAGCCTACTTTTGGTGGGGAAGTGTTTATCGATTAGAGCTAAGAACTTCTGTACTAGTTTAATACTAACCATTTGGTTGAACGGAGGTGTATACCAAATGATGTTTCTTTTCCTGTTTTTTATTTCCTTTGGTTATTGCAATTGTCCCTATATTTAATGTTAGCATTTTTATAACCACTACTTTTTAGGGCAATGTTATAGAAGTCGTTATGTTGGTGGAATATTTCATTGTTAGCGGAATTACTGCTAATTCTATTTTCTATTGATGAGTGTATATGTTTAATTGTGGATGGAGGGTGGTTAGACTTCGGCTTTATATATAAGGGGTTAGCATTTGGTTTTGTATAAGGTTGGTACATGTTGCTCAGTAAGTATAGGGTTACGTCGAGGAAGTTTACCTTTTTCAATTTAGAGGGGACTGTTATATTTAAGTTTAGATTTTTAAATTCACTAAACATAATTTTTCTGATCTTCTCTATCTTAAAACTAGTGGAACTCTTCACCACCATGAGCCCGTCATCTCTATACAGTCCGATGTCCTGGATATCAATCTCGACGTGTGCCGTTAGGTTGTACAATATTAAAAAAACAACCATATTCTAACCTGACAAAGGAAGAAACCGACATAATCCTCAGCGCAAAAAAATCCGTCCTCATTCATAATGGGGAGCAATGGATAAAAAACAATAACGACCTGTTTGACATCACTATGGGATCATTAGACTCTGCAGAGTCTTCTGACCTGGTTGGTCTTTTAATATAAACAACAACATCAAAACTAGTATATGTGGCGTCCGAGAGAGCGAAAACAATATTAATCTGGGGCAATGTGCTTGAATAGGAATTTACATCTAGCAAAGCTTGTGCTCATTATCTCTCTTCTTTCGTTTACCAGATTGGGACTGATCATAATTTTTAGTATCATGAACTTCTCAGAAAAAGAAGCGATATTTATCGCCTTCCGCTTATGGGTTTAGTTTTCGTTATTTAGTCCATGTGTTACTTTGGGTTCTATTCTAATAATGATGAGTATAAAATAAGCACTATATATGTGTGTATTCTTTTTGGTCAATGCTACTTATGAAATACACTAATTTTTATTGTTTTATCATTTCAGGTAAGAAGAAATATAGAAATGGAATCATTTTAGAAATTAAATGAATGTGATATTCTAAGCTGCTCATGAAAAAAGGTAAGATTTAAGTATTAATCAAAAATTAAAGATTTATTTAACTCGTATATATATATATATATATATATATATATATATATATATATATATATATATATATATATATATATATATATTATATGTATATGTGTGTGTGTGTGTGTGTTTATTTATATCTCTCTTTTCACTAGACTACGAAAAGACGCACAATAAAGTAATGAGCTGTTTTGACTTTAAAGCAAACTTACTATTCAAAGGTTACAAATTCTTCATTAATTTCCTATAATACGCAGGCCGGAAGACGAACTAAAATTTCAAATGAAAAGTGTGTCTACATAGACACAGGTGTCCACGAAAAATAACGTTACAAAAATATGTGGAATGTAAGTTTAAATCAATTATTCTTTACACCCACAAACACACGCACACGCACACACACACGCACACGCACATATATATTTTGAAAGTTGATGTGCCATATCTGTGATACTGAGCTCTTTAACCGTTAAATATAACATAACTTTTTTCGCATCTATCTATCTAACTCTCTATCTCTCTCTCTCTCTCTCTATATATATATATATATATATATATATATATATATATATATATATATATATATATATATATATATATACGGGTGTGTGTGTGTATGGGTGTATATATATATATATATATATATATATATCCAGTTACCTTGATCTATCCACTGCCTTCATCCTTCCTTCTATCACTCCTATCTGATCTCTAAATTTTCTGTAACCCCTTGCGTCCTAGTGTCTTCCCGCCTTGCTTCGGATTAAATGCTTAAAATAAAATAATATTTATATATATATATATATATATATATATATATATATATATATATATATATATATATATCCACGTAAGTTGAGAATAATAGAGTACAATTTCAAAGTTCGTAATATTTAATTTAAAAGACGGCTCAATACAATGTAAAGCACTATTCTTTATTGTAGTAAATTACATAGAAAAACATGTAAAAATCATTACACAATTGCAATCCTGTTTCGATGCCTATCAACGAATCTCAACAGGCGATTGTAATTTACTGGCGAATGAATGATTTATTCAAATTTATAAGAAAAATATTGTATATTTTACAAAATAAAAGAAAAAAGTAGTGTTATAAGGTTTGTGGTCTTTACACAGATCAACGAATGAAATGAGACTTACGTTAAATATAAACTAAGGGAAAAAGCAAAAATTAAGAAATTATTTTGTATAAACGATAATAATTTTACCTAAACGAGTCAATGGCAGCAACACACGTTAAATAAGATCGTGTTTAAATGGATACACAGTGTACATTAGACCATGTCATTTACTAAGAAAAAACGAATTGGTGATCTAAAAAAAATGGTTGATAAGTTTTATGATTTATGAGTTTTCTACTTTTCATTTTTATAATTGATAAATAAATATCTTCTTTAAATATCTTATGCCTCGTCTGTTAATCATTTTTTCCGATAAATGGCACATTGCCTGACTGAGCAGCACTTTCATTCTCTTCAAGATGCAAAAAAAATGGGGCTACTGGTGGTTAGCCTCAAAAGAAGTGTCGTTTTTCGTTTTTGGGAAAACGCAGTGGCTCAAGATGGACTATACTTTCAATGACATGTTTTCTTACTAATTACTGTAAATAAAACACATTACTTTTCATGAAAAATGAGCGAGAATTTATTCAATATCCTTATATATATATATATATATATATATATATATATATATATATATATATATATAAACCGAGTGAGCCAGACAAACCTACCCAGGTTTCACCTAAACGGATCAGGGAAAGAATGGCCATTCGTTCCCTGACGATCCGTTTAGGTGAAACCTGGGTATGTTTGTCTGGCTCACTAGGTTTATCTAGGTCTGCTCTACAGTTGTATTGAGCTCTTTTATTAGTTAGTTGTTTACTCCTATCGTGGTTTTTTCTTTGGGCTTCAGACCTGCATCTGTGCGATTTTTTTCGGCAGAAATTCATGTTTGTAGCTCTTTCTTTTTTTAAAACCTTTTTTTCCCTCGAGATTGATTTGATTATTTGCAAATCAAGAATTCGAGGGTTTTTCGAGACGAGTCTAGTTGTCTATATTTCTATGTATATATATATATATATATATATATATATATATATATATATATATATATATATATATATAATCCTACAAGATAATGTGATATATCATTTTCCATTCGTCAGACCGATGTTATACAAATGTGTGATTACTTCTACTTAAAACTTTCCTATGTAGTATACTTGTATGTTCGAGGTGTCTGGACATTTGATTTTAGAATTGAGCAGTGGGTACGCATGCGTATAATATGAAAGTAGACTCCATTATATATTTTACAAATTTCTTGGCCCCAAAACATAATTTACAAAAGTTATATATATATATATATATATATATATATATATATATATATGTGTGTGTGTGTGTGTGTGTGTGTGTGTGTGTATGTCTGTGAGTTAGAGTATTTGTCTGTGTGCGTGTATATATATATATATATATATCAATGTGTATGTCTGTGAGTGAAAGTATTTGTCTGTGTGCGTGTATATATATATATATATATATATATATATATATATATATATATATATTCAATGTGTATGTCTGTGAGTGAGAGTATTTGTCTGTGTGCGTGTATATATATATATATATATATATATATATATATATATATATATATATATATATATATATATTTGTGTGCGTGAAATGATCAATATCGCCTCGTACACTAACATATGTATATTTGGATTAGACCTGCACTGGTGATCGATTACTGCTTCTTGTATCTAGCACAGTTTCTGAACAGAAACCTCATTATCATAATATTCGAATGCCTCACCCCACCCCGACACACAGACACATCATCTCAGAATAACCAACAATCTTCGTTGGTAGGACATCTACAAAATCATTCCCTAAGGTATGTGAATCGAATGCACTCTCTGCCAGGTAAACGAACTATACGATCTGAATTATTCATTTGGAGAAGCCTCAAAGATTTTGTGTTTGTCGTAGCTGAGAAACCGAATCCAACAGCATCGATAAGAAATACGTAACAACATTTACTTCGCATTCACATTACAAACATCGAATTTTTATATTTTTCTCTATCCTTTCCTTTCATTATTGGCTTTGAAAACAAATACTGTCTCCACAATATACGGTATGATTTAATTGTTCTGCTACATATCTTTTGAGATTTCTTGAAGGATTATTTCAGTAGTTTATAGAAAATATCCACAAACGTTAGATCCTAATTTTAAATTAATAGGACCATCGAAAATGTTTATCTTTCCATTGGAACTTCATATATATATATATATATATATATATATATATATATATATATATATATATATATATATATATATATATATGTCTGAAATTCGCTGAATGCAATGAACAAGAAACACTGAAGATAGAGGGTCAATTTGTGCTCCATTATGAGCATAAAAATGGACATGAATTGAAATTCTTTGGGATAAGCAGGAAAGATTACTGCTAACTATAAACTTAAAGACGTCAAAATCTAATTAATAAATAGAATTTCAGAGTTGCAAGTAAACTTTAGAAGGAAGAGAAAACAAAGAATAAACGTCTACTTCTGTTCAAAAAACCGGAGAGGAATGTGAAGCGGACGGACCTATTTAATCCTAATTGGTAATTAAAATTTCAGAGCTCTGTTGGAATCATTAGAAGTATGAAGTTGCAGTAGACTTCAAAATGAACCGGAAAAATAATCCAAAACTGAAAACAATGGATAAAATTCTGCCCACAGGTGTGGAGTGTGAACCGTTTAATAGGCGAAACTATACACTCCTATTATATATTCAGACGATTTATGACACTTTATTATATATATATATATATATATATATATATATATATATATATATATATATATATATATATATATACTCGACTCTCTCTTTCGTCGATTTCAACAGATGAGTCCCGAGGAAAACGACAGCCCGACAACAGCACATGAGATCTGATTATAGTGGGGCAGGACCATACTTAACCGAGGCACCAGAAAGAGAAACAAGAAAATAATAATTTCAGGTGATGCTGGACAGCATTGCTATATTAACTGAGACAGAAATCCCCTGTAACACTCAGCACGACTCAATTTCCAACGCTCTATCTGGGAAAATATGGTTACTTTTAATGATTCCATAATATTTGCTAGCACAAAAGAAATCATTTGTATTACTAACACCGCGCAGCTCACCGTCCCGTCACCGTCACAGATATATAAATGCTTATAATAGGGAATTTCAACTTGAAATATACTTTCTTTCCTAGCAGGCCCATGAAGCGTTTTTTTTTGGGTGGGGTAGGGGCTCTAGAATTGCAGGTTGTAATGTTATAAAGAGCTTCAAATTTGGAATGTCACTGAGATAAATATAGATTATTTTGGTATTAGGTCCTTACACAGGTTGTTTTGGGAGCGATACTAATCAAAACAAATTTCTTTAATCTAAACCGTATTGTAATAATAAACGTACGCAGGTGTAGGCTTATAAAAGTTTTATTCAACTGAGAATACAACTTTAGAGTACAGTGCTCTTTTATAGTCCCGGTAAATAGAAATAGCTTTCTCAAATAGGAGAATAACAAAGCAAGTGGAGATCACACTTGATTATTCATAACACCTACATTCAAAGGAGTAAATAGTTTTTCACATTCTGCAAAGAATGTAACACTCTATGAATGACTTAAAATGTCCCCCATTTTCCAGACGCGTTCTCAAAGAAATCAGATTAAGAAAGTATTTTCAGATATTAATCCACTAGGAAAACGTGTGGTCCATCACCAAAAGGGAGTATCAGTCAGTTACGTGTCATACACGCTTAGGCATTTATATCTTTCGATATATGACTGACGAGGCAATAAGTTGCTATTTCTTTCTGCAGTAGACAAGTTGATATCCAAGTCTATAGAACCCAGTCTGTCCTTCTATTTACCTATAGCTGGGGGTGGGGAAGAAGAAGATGATTCATAACTTTCCCAAGGGTATTAACACGTATGTGTATGTAACGGATTCGACTGGAATTCGAACTCGTACCTCCAATTTCTCAATCCAAACCGCTATCGGATGCCATAAATTTTCCACCATGCCATAAATTTTCCTCGGTGACTAAAGTTGATTTGCTTTAGAGAAGCTGCTCTAACAATTCATCTTAGAAAATGCTTCTTGTCTTTTTGTTTAAAAATAATATGTTGTGTTTTATCAGTTTCAGCCATTTTAAAATTATGGTTTCATTCTACAAAAACTGCGGCCGACAATGAAAGATATATTTTAAATCTTGTGCAGAATTTGTTTCCTAATATAAAATATTTTATGCGATTACACATTGTTAGCTGATATGTGACGTCAAAGAATCGCTAGCATTTTCACCCTCCAAATTCCTTTTTTTCACCATACATACGGACTTCTTCTTTATATCTATTTAGATATATAGAAATACAAACTAACGAACTTGCAAAAACAATCACTCAAACACATAAACGCGCATTTGTATATATAATTTATATTGATTATACAGAAACTGCGAGATTGACCTGGAATATCTATCAATAAAATACGCTATGTCAGCATATAAAAAAATACTAGCTACGCGTTATAATTCATGTCAGGCAATGTTGGCAATAGAATTGAACACTCCCAGAGAAGGTTTTATAATGGACAGAAACGATTAAAATTTTTGAATCACTTTACACCTATAACATACAAACATCTATAAATACAATGTCTTTATTGGTGCGCAGATGTTAAAATTGATTCATTTCACTTGACGTTAAAACCTATTCAACAGCCATAGCATATAAACACATGTTTATTTCTAACATTAAACCGTCAACAACATAAACGTGATACTGGTTGTCTCCATATTTTTATATATTTATTGAAAGAAATCAAATATCGTCAAAGGAAGTTCACCAGAATTGCTTAATAAGAATTCCTTTCCAACAAGCTCTTAATTTTTTTTATATGAGCGGAACATTTAAGGTTTTTCAGTAAACTCGTGATAAAATTTGTAAAGTTCTCGTTTTTCTTGCATAATGTGAAGCTGCATATTTTATTACTTATTTCTATTTGCATCAATTATCATGATATTTTGCACATTTCATGTAATAATATGGTGACGTAGAATGCGCTCAAAAAGTCTCTTAGTTTTAATAACATGTTGTTTTAATGACTGAGAATTATTGACAATTTTAATGATAGGTCACTTGCCATAAAAAAAGATCTTCAATTTTGATATTAGTTGACAATGTAAGGTTTCTCAGTAACATTACGATATCATTCTGAAAGTTCCAAACCTTCTTGCATAATATGAAGCTGCACATCACACATTAGTTTCTATAAGTACTACAGATTATATGTAGGTGTTAGTTATATTACTTCTGATTTTATAAGTTATAAGATGTACCGCAAGAAATTATTCTTCTCAAATCTAGCCGACTTTATGTGGCGTGTCCCCCCGCCAGAATATAGACTATCATGGCTCTCCACAACTTCATGTCACCTGTAGCTTTTAACAAATTTTGTCTTTTCGTTATTTCTTGTAAATGTTTCGCTATTCATTTACTCAAACCCTCAAGTATTTTATGTGTTGATTTCCTCTGTATTTCCTACTTTCAATCTGTTGTGTGAGTATCTAATTCTCCAAGTCTTCCTTCTCCATTATGTTCCCCGGAATCCTCAAGTGTATGTTTTTGAGTTTAAGTTGCCTTTTTGTTTCCATTTTCTCCAAATCCTCATCGTTGCTCACATGTTCTGTTCATGGTATCTTCAGCATTTTTCTGTAGAATTATATTTTTGTTGTTTCAAGTCTCTTCTTCATCTTTGAGATAGTGCAGCACTCATTGTCATAGAGGAGGGCACTTATGTAACAGTTTAATACTCATTCCTTTGTTTCTAGCGATTTTTTTTAATTTGTTAGTACTCTGGTTAGTTTTTGGAAAGCATTTTTGACTATTTAAATATACCTAAGGATTTCAGTGCTGTGTTAGAACACGTGCCAAATATTTAATTTTGCGCACTTGTTTGATTGTGGTATCTTCAATTTGAAATTCACATTTAGGCACATTTTTTTTTCTTACTAACCATTCATTTTCTCTTCTTGGAGATAACGTTTAATCCTTTTTTCTCGATTTCCATCATTACATCCTGTTGGGGTTTTTTGTAGTTTTACTAAGCAAAACATCATCAAAATGCAGCTATCCCAAAATTTTGACAAGACAATGGCCTGTATAAAAGCATTTAGAAAATGATTCGATTGCCTCAAGAGATTTTGATATATGGAGTGCTTCTCGCCGTAGATTTTGCTTTAGATACATTCACAAATACTCCAACATTATTTGCTTATCTAGCAAACACCAAGGTACTTTGCAAAATTGTTCGTGAGATTTATAGGAGAGCAATATCATAGTCAAATCTTCAGTTCGTAAAAAGATGAACATCATTAGAAAAATCAATTACAGCATCATAAATAAAAAATAAATTCTTTTTACTAATGCACTATTGACATAAGATTTAGACATCTATAACTTAGTGTATATTGCATTTTATACCAGTTAAACATAAAATCTCTGTTGAATGTCCAATTTCATTAAAAATGTATATGAAAGTGCATCAATAAGTTCGTAGCCTGTTATATAATATATCTTCACTCTTAAAAGTTAATTCTATGTAACTGACATTTCTACAGAATTACGTACCTTCACAATAAAATATGTTTAAGAGAAAAGTAGATATCTTATTCCCTGGAATTGACGTTGAATGTTTTAAATATAATAATTTACTGAGATAATATTAATTGGTATTATCTCCTGGTATGTGCCTGAAGGAAAAAACAAAAACAAAAAAAAAACCCCACGGATTTCTCAATTGAAATATAAATAAATATGTGACTCTATTATTACAAGAGAAAAAAGATGAACAGGATTCAAGAAGACAGAAGATGGCGATTGACTTTGTTCATTAAATTTTTGAAAATAGTACTTATCAGTGTAACAAGTATACGGAAGATGTGAAGTGCAAGAAAATACATTATTGGAATAGAATTGACATTTGCATTTAGCTATTTCAACAGTAAAACTGTGGGACCGAGGTGCAAATCGAGTAGCACGCGTAAATTCATATAGTCGAACACGAGGGAAAAAAAGCTCATCAGAGCAGTAGCCATGAAAATATTTGTAGTACAAACAGAGGTAAGCCACATCGTATCGTAAAGAAACTGACTGAATTTGACTGGTTAGGAATGATTAAATTACAGATTCTTCTTCGGATTTTGTCAAGAATCTCGAGATGTACAGCAAGAGTAACAGCCCAGATATGGCAACAGTATTTAACGCACGGCCGAATGGTAGCTTTATAAATTTTCAAGATGGATTAAGATGCTTAGCAAAAGGAACTGCCCAAAATGCATGTTACAAATTGAAGATAACAATATCAAGCACATAAAACTATTTATTGTTAGACAATTTGACGGTCGTCTTCGAGTATAGAATCCACAGGTTAGTAGTGAATATTTCGGAGACAGTAGGAAAGCGTAGTTCAGGTTAGCAGTGGATATCGCAGCAAAGTAGCAGAGCGTAGTACTTCATTCTGTTCATCTTCACCCGACAAGTTGACACTGGTCATTCGGGTAGAATAAACAAAAATGGCCGTCTTTATACACGACGGATTGAATGTTCTACGTCTTCTCATTGGTTAACCTTCCATTGGTAGACTATAAAGGGAGTTAAGTCATTTTGACTAACTCACTAGTTACATGTACATATACACAAAAAACTGTAACATTTATACATTTGGGTAGTATTTTAACACAGGGCGGAAAGTGCGATACTGAAATACGAAAGCACATTAGGATAGCAAAATTTGATTTCGAAAAAGTAAGCATTATGTTTATAAAATAAAAATGGTTCATTAGAAACAAAGAAATGTGAACTGAACAGTTACTCAATACCAATCCTTCTTTATGGCGGTGTATTTTGGGCAATTTCTTCACAGATGAAGAAGAGACTTGTAGTAATTGAAATGTGACTCTACAGAAAAATGGGGAGAATATCATGGACCGAACATATGAGCAACGACGTAATTGTTAGAGAAAATTCGAAAATGTCTCGGGTATTTAAGAAGAAAAGAGATTTTGGAACACCTGATACTTGCACGAGAGATTAACAGAATTAAGAGGGAAGAGGAAAAAAAACGTACAAACAATGTAACGAGCTTGAATAACAAGATGTAATAAAGTTTAGGAGAGATAAACAAAAGGAAATATTTATTGAGAGCTACAAAGGACAATGAATTGTTGGGAGCCATGATCGCCAAGAAGAGGAAGAAGAAGAAGAAAGAAAGAAATGAGAAAAAGGGGGAATATTAAAGAAGCCGGGTCTAGTATTTACCGTGCGTGAGATTATATTATGCCACTACGACAACTACATCAGTGAAAGTCACACTTTCAGCTGCCCCTGATAATTCTTTTGGCCGCATCTTTCTACCAAATAACCTTTTGACCGAAGATATCTCCAATAATTTAAATGCGCAAAAAATTAAAACTACAATATTACCTACTAGAACTATCCGTAGTTTATTAAATAACACCAGCAATCAACATATTACATCCGATGCTTGCATCTACCAAATCTCATGCAACAACTGTGACTTAAAATATGTGGGTGAAACATGTAAGTCCGTAAAATCTCGTATTTTCGAACATAAACGAGATATTCACCCCGGTAATTTAAACAATGCTTTATTTGTACACACAACTAAATCTGAACATAATTTCGATTTTGATTCTGTGAGGATTTTAAAATATATTCATAATAAAAATCTTATACGGATTTATGAGGCAGGCATAATATCTATCTCACGCACGGTGAATACTAGACCTGACTTCTTTAATATTTCCCCTTTTCTAGCAAGATTAATTCTCGACAAACGTACATATAAGTTTTAGATTAAAATAAAATTATTTTCATTTTTCATTCAAAATACTCTATTTTAAGAATACGTTTTCGTTTTGTTTGTTTTTTCCGTATATTTTTCTTCATATTGTCGGATCTATATCCATATATTTGCTTATATATATATATATATATATATATATATATATATATATATATATATATATATTCCGTATACACCAATCCTATATATATATATATATATATATATATATATATATATATATATATGCAATTTCCGTTGAAAACTAGTGACAAGCTGTGGTGGCTGAGTTTTCAATATAATTTCTCATATTTTTAATTTTTTTCAAGGCAGAAATTATATAAAAAAATATCTGATTATTTTCCAAGTGCTTTCGGCTATACTTTCAGCCATTATCAAAGCTGGATTTTATTTTACTTTTAACTAAATATATGCATTGTTTCATTTATGTATCTAGAGTTAAAGGAATCTTTTATTTTCTAGACAGAGACAGCATATTGCGCTCAGGATCATAGTTGATATTATAGAATGTTGTTTTATTTTTTTATATTTTTCTACATAATTCTCCCATTATTTTTAGCCTTTTTCTACATGTGGATGATGGTATTATATTTGTATTATCAACGACTATGTGACGGATAGAGTTTGGCAGTTCTTCCCTGTGTATTTAAATGAGACCTAATTGGTGTGTGTATGTGTTTTTGCGTGTGTGTATGTGTGAACAATGTAGGATATATATGGATCACTTCTTGATTATGATGGGCCGTTTCACGTCTCTAGCGACAAACAAACTTGTCTTAACCGTGTAACATGCTTAAATTATTCTTGCAGATAACCACAGAGATAACGAATAAACACGCGCCCAGCAATGAATATTTATGTAGCCTTTGACATGGCAGGTTTGATATATTAAATGCATCAAAAAATTCGTACACACTATCTCTAGTGACAAAATGATAAAATCATATATCGAAAGTGAGCAGATGGCAAATTTTGCATTATACCTTCAGCATGTAAAACGTGACGGTGTATGAAAATCAGATCTGAGAATTTATTACATATCAGTGACTTATATAATTATTAACAGAAATGGCTTCACTCTCAGAGGAATTTTAATATGTTTCTTTCTGGTCAGAGAAGGAATGAAAAAAAAAGCAACAGAAAAGTGTACTTTTATACCTGAAATATATAAGAGCAAATTTTCTCACAAAAATTGTATGTTTTACATTTTAACATCGCTCTCAGAATGCAATATTCTGTGGTGATGGTTTAATCTAAATGTTTCCAACAAAATATGGTTATTCTATGTAGAGGTAAAGGCAAATTATCTTTACTTGGTTTTATTACAGTGTTGTATTTGAAGGGAATTCTCTATAGAAAGGAATGGCAAATCATAGAGGAACTGGATGTAAGTGGTAAGGTTTTAATGCGTGTGTTATTGATAGGACAGTGTTGGTGTAAAGAGTGCCCCAATATAAGGTGCGTTTGTATTACATGGCTTTATTTATACACAGCCAATCCAACAAATAAACTATTTATAAATTTGCTGAAATAGTTCTCAAATAAAGTCGATTCAATAACGTATTTAAAGATATTTATATCCTATATGGAACTATCATTGACCAAGACGTGTTATGACTGTTCAGCCATAGAGAAAGATTGGTTAGCAAAGCTGGAAACACTGCTTTTAATTTTCATTTTACACATAATTTGAAAGGAATTCTCGAACATTCATGCCGGTAAATGTAATTAATACTTTTCAATAGAAAAAAAAATGAAAAAAAGAGTTTTTACTCAAACAAGTGTATATCTGTTGTAGAGTAGTTTTCACAATGGAGGCTTATATTTCAGTAAGTCGTCCTAAATTAGGTTCGACATACAAAACGTTAGGCACTTGGAAATAAGAGTTAATGACGCAGCAAATCTAGTTGTAATGGTTGGTACTTCAATGTCAGATAACGACTGACTCGCTCAACACCACTGGGTATTTATCGATCCACCCACGAGAATTGAATGTGGCACAAGGCCGGGTTTAATGTGGGTTTTTCCCGAGCCCGTAGACTCGGCCAAAAATATAGCCTTTGAAACCGCCTAGACGGGTTCAGGGCCTGTCTACCTCTCCGGATAAAACCTTGCCCTACGGCAAAGCCTCGTCCGGGTTCCTCTATGCTAACGCAGAGAGTTTGACAGAAGGCGCGCGCAGTCAGAGACCGCGAGACGCCACTGAGTATTTATTAATCCACTCACGAGGATCAAATGTGGCACAAGGCCGGTTTAATGTGGGTTTCTCCGAGCCCGTATGCTCGGCCAAAAATATGGCCTTTGAACCCGTCTTGACGGGTTCATGCCCTGTCTACCTCCCCGGACGAAACCTTGCCCTTCGGCAAAGCCTCGTCCCGGTTCCTCTCTGCGTTAGCAGAGAGTTGGACAGAAGGCGTCCGCAGTCAAAGACCGCGGAACGTCACTGAGCCGAACTGGCCACTGCTACTCCTACTTATTATCTGTGGGAGAGTCTATTACAATAGAATAGGTACTATGGCATAACAATATCATAACAATAAAACAGTTTATATATATATATATATATATATATATATATATATATATATATATATATATATATATATATAAAACAAAAATAAATTTGAAATATTTGTCGGATTTAATCCATTCTATATGTGTGTGTGTGATTGTGTGATTGTGTGCTTGTGTGCGTGTAAAACTAAAACTAAAAAAAAACAGATTATTTACTCATACAAGTGAATATCATAAGAATAAAACAGTTTATATACATATACGTACATATATATATATATATATATATATATATATATATATATATATATATATTTCAATTAAAAGGTGCAATTATAATTTATAAATTCATGAATCATTCACACAAAAAACAAATATAGAGGTTAATTAATGTTTTTTGTTATGATTCATGAATTTATATATATATATATATATATATATATATATATAAACAAAATATATTTTTAAATATTTGATGAATTTAATCCATTCCATACACACATATATATATATATATATATATATATATATATATATATATATGTGTGTGCGTGTGTGTGTGTGTGTGCACGCGCGTGGGCGTGTGTGTGTTTGTGTGTTTCAATATGTTTGCATGCATGTGTGTGTGTATTTATATGATATGATGAAGAAAGAACTGGCAAACATTTATAAGTGTAGGATGTTTCGGCTTTATTAAAGCTTCCTCAGTGAATTGAGTATCAATTATCAAAAGAAGATTCTGTTATATTTAATTTTTGTGTTGTTTGTTCTTAATTGGTTTAGTAGATTTCATGTGCATAAGTCTTGTCAAGCATTGTCCCTGTATATAATTCATAAGTGTACGTGTGTCACAATTCTATTTTGTCCTCGCGAGATTATAATGTATATTCGTTTCGATATGTGTCTGTGTGTGTTTATTTGTGCGCGCGCGTGTGTATTGTGCTTGTGTGTGTCTTTTTTGCGTGTGTGCGAGTGTACCGTGTGTGCGTGTATCGTGTGCGGGTTGTGTCTGTGTTTTCTCTCTGTGTGTATGTGCTTCTTCGCGCGCGTCTAGTGCGTCTTCGCCACTAAGTAAATTATTTAGCAATTTCTGTAGGATAGGAAAAGTAATAGTTCTGTATTCTTTTATTGGCAAACATGAATAAACGTGGCAGCCATTATCCATAGTTTCAAAAGCACTGTTCTACCCGCCATGACACAGGTTTTATTTTAGCTACTTTCAATCTTTGGTAGGAATTGTTTCAAAAACACATGTAAGTAAATTGATTCATTATTCTTTTTCTAGAGAATAGAAAAAAAATAATAAACAGTATTTATTCTTTATATTATTTATTGAAATGGTTAGCACACATCGACTAATTGCCAATTGATTCGAACTTTATAAAATCGTAAATAATAAGGATTTTCTTATAGTTGGTCCACGCATTTTAATAATTTAATAAATTTTAATAAATTTATATGATATTTTTTCACGTTTATTTCTATATTAATTTGTTAAATGTAAATATTGAATTTCGTTAGTTTTAATTGTATTAAGTTTTAGAATTCTATAACCATTAAATTATACTTAAAATATTAAATTATTCAAACAAATAAATAAATAGTGTTTATCATTTTTATTGTAAAGTCTTAAGAACAAGAAATAATTTTATAAATTCACTTTCATCATATGTTTAAGTTTTCTTCTAATTCTAATCATCGCTTTTTAAAACAATAAACATTAATGAAGACTGAATGTAGGTAATATGACGAAAATAAAAACGACTTTTTGAAACTACATTTTATTGTGCGCATGTTTATTCTTGTTTACCCTTGTCTTTTATTATTTAATTTTTTTCTAAGTCTTATCTGTTTATTTTCTGGAAGTCGTCTTTTTTCCGATGCCGCTTCGATCACTATCACGTCAAAAAAAATATTTACAAAGAGATAAATATGTTTTAATTTTTACTTACGATCTGTTGGGAATAGTTTTAATTATACATCTGTTAATATAGAATTAACATTGCATATAACTTAAATACTTGGGAAAATTCATTAGACTCAGATTAATGAGCTTGCTCTTGTGGAGGATTTGCCGAGAAATTAATATTTCGGCAATTTCCTAGCGTAGAAAATAATAAATTGAAAATAGTTCCCCTCAGATGTTCTGCCTGGCTTCACTCTGGCGAAATATATGCTAGCGTAAAGGTCAAATAGGCTGGGCTGATTGTATATGGGTCAAGAGACAGGGACAGTGTTCACCGTGTACTCAAAAGCGGAATTTATAGTTTAGGTTAAGGTTCAACTTTACACATATAAGTACCTGGTCATTTATATCCAGAAAACAATAAGATATAGAAATTGATATTATTATTTTTTTTGTTTACGTGATCCTTTGCATGTTCTTATATATGTATGTATATTGTCACTTCCGTATATGTGTTTAAGGAGTTGCAGAAATGAATTTGGCGAACCTAGTTCAATTCCTGCTTGAATCTGTTTCGTTCATGGAATAGTTATGAGTAAAATGGCAGTGCTAACTAGGATCATTTACCCTTGAGACAGCAGTCTAGAACTAAATCACTGAATTCAAAAACCAGCCTGAAGGGGGTTGTGACCCGTCAGGCTATCTTGCCCCAGATATGCCACTGTTGCTATGACTTCAATAAATATGGTACGCCTCGGATATTAATGGGTTATGAGAGACAGAATATGTGTTAATATATTCTCCTCTTGCCATATATGAACATTTTCCTGATTTGATAGAGATTTCATCATAAAGAGAACACAATAATTTGTCAGAGTACTCTACGGCCTCACCACCTTTATACAAATTAATATGAAAGGCAAAAATTATCCGTCGTATACTGTGTTTCCGTTGACAAATGTACTTTGAGAGCTTCGAATGCAGGAAGATACACCAGTATAGAATCCCTGATACTTCTGTTGTAATGTAATCAAAGAGTGTCTTGAGATTGTGAGATATACCTAAACGATTGCTTTCCCATCAACTACGCAGAGGGAGAGAAGCTGGTGAAAGGGACAGGGGGTTATAAAAATGACACTGCCACGGAAACCGCAGGAAATTTAGGAAGAAAGTGCCCTCACAAGACACAGTGTCTTGCGAAGTCTTTAATCTCTGTTTTTTCCCGTTGCTGTTATTACCGTAAAAAAAAACAAAAAAAAAACGGATCATTAAGAGTTGCAGAGAGACCTGTTTCTAGCCAACAAACCAATTCCGCAGCTAACGTGGGAAAACCTTAATGTAACTGATGTTTGCAATTATGTCCACACGCGGTCCAGGGCCTCTTTTGCGCCTGTACTACAATTTCAGTGACTGCATCGGTTAGTCAGCAGTGGTCATGATGAAGAATGATAGGTCTACTAAGGACACTATGTTCGTTTAGATGTACGAAATGTAAAAGACCAGGGAATAGAAAGAAATAATTTTATAAAGATTGAATCTAGACGTTTCCCACCGCCGTAACGTAACTACGCTGTAATTTTTTTGTAAATATTCTCATACTAGCAGTAGAGGCCGGCGTTGCCCGGGGATGTAACAGTAAGAGATAGATCAAGTATCGACCATCATAAAGACTGAAAAATTAAATTGACAAAGATTATTGTTTAAGGTTGACGGACATGCATGTCTTAATTAGTTTCATTTTTTTGTTTTGTTTTATTTTATTTTTTTGCTTTATTACGAATTGATTAAACCCAAACTCAAACAAAAACATTGTTTTAAATCGCTATGAGTCTACCGATTAAATAGATTTTATTATAAACAATTGTCTGTAAATGGAATTTTGAAAGCATTCTGTATGTGAAAATAAAGAAACAAATGTGCAAGACAATAAGAAACAGTACCTGCCAAATAAAAAGTGAAGTTTTGTTGAAATCTGTTGAAAAATGTAGGAAATTCGATCCCATATATAAAGGAATACACACACACACACACACACGCGCGCGCACACACAAACAACTAACGTGGGTTTTATAAGTATAATTCGATGTGAGTTGTCCCCCATTCATTAATGCCTCTTAATCGTGTTTTCAAATTGATTTTCTGCAAAAACATTTTTGTTTTTCCAATTTTTAGCGCTGTCAGAACCACCACAAGGTAATTTTACTTATTCCTGTGAAGTTTTGTTGAATTCGATTGAAAAATGTAGGAAATCCGATTCAATATATAAACGTACACACACACACACAATCTGCGTTTTATAATAAGTAAGATTAATTGTTTGATGAACATTTGTAGTAGGATCATTCGTTTTCACAGACCAGCCTGAAGTCCTGCCACGCCCCAGCCCTGTTTTTGTCGCTCTAACGAGTCGGAGATACATTTGGTTGAAGAACTGTCAATTGTATTATTTTTTCTTGCATTTTTGCTTACTGCTTTTTGCGAAAGTTTTCAGAATTTTCTTATTTATATTTATTTCTCCCTCGCGCGTCGGTTAATTTTTTTTTTAATTTTTGTTGCTAGTGTAAAGTCTAGTTTAACTGGACTATTGATTTAATTCTATGTATAAATTGTATTTAATTTTCAGTTTTCTTTTATTTTTCAACCCCCGTCCAAAAACTGAATTTTTACCGTATACCATTTCTTTCTGTTTAATCTTTTAGTTTTTATTTTCTGGGTGTTATTTCATTCATTGTTTTTTTATGTTAAAAATTTAATTTTTACACGCAAGCCAAGTTTATTTTTTCTAGTGTGTCTATTCTTTTCAATTTCTTTAGTGGTTTATCTGTTTTTGTTTTTTTTTAATATTATTTACATGGTACGTCGGCCATTTTTGTTTCGTAAAACTTTATTATTCTTAACGTCTCCTTTTTTTAAAAAAGTTCCTGTATTTTTAATTGTTTGATTTTGCTCTTTTAATATTTGAAAAAAAGAACCCTTTTACATTGTTTCATTTAATTTTGTTGTTTGGAAAAAAATTATCTCGCTATACTTCTGAGATGAGGTATTATGTAAACTATTTACATTACTAGGACTATCATCTTCCTCTTTGTTGCCATATTTATCACAACGTTTCGGCTGTTGTACGCTCCGGCCTTCTTCAGGTGGTTGAAATGTTGAACTGAACCCTTTATTTTGCTCGCTGGGGTAAACTGTTCTAGTTGCACGTGCCATATCTAACGGATGTCAGCTATGAGTTATCTCCTGTTAATTCACCTCTCCAAATTATTCACCGCCTTAACCAGGTATTGAACCTTGTTTATACTTATCTTTGTAGAAGGACTTTTAATTTATGTATATTTTTTAAGTAACCTTTTATTTTTCACGGCAAACCGTTTTAATTAAACCGGTTATTTTTTGTCCTGTTTGTTTTATTTTTATTTTTGTTAAATCTGTTTCGTGTATTTTTTTAAAGATTATTTTGTTTTGTTATTTTCTATTTTTCTGTTGTTATATTTTTTTTCTTTTTAAGTAAAATCTGCTTTCCAAATTAAAAAAAAAAGGTTATGTTTTAAATCTAATATAAAATGGCCGACACACGTCTGTTGGTTAAAATAACCTTTTCGGGTCGAAGAAGAAACACCCCCCAGTAAAAAAGGCTGAGCCTCAATCAGTAGCGGATGCTAAGTGAGTTCCATTACCAAAAATAATGAAGACAACATTGAAAGAAAAATTGTATGGACGACACGCATGGCCCAAATCAAGTAAACAAAAATTAATTGCCAACTGAAACCAGCAGCAAAAACAACAAAAAAGGACAATGTAGGAAGTTCCCAGTGAAGTGTATTATCAACAGGGCAAGTTTCTGGAAAGAGCCAAGGGCTACGCCCATTTTATCAATGCAGATGGACTCTTTTTAGATACGGAGGAGTTACAGAAGTTTGACAAAATAAATTGTGTCGGTCTTTGTTGTCGACAAGTGTTCGCGCAAAATTTTTCTCCCAACAAAAAACACTGTTATTAATTTTTTTTACGTCGCTGGGTGTCACACCCAAATGTGTCATTAGAAGCAAGGGTTACTACATGTGGAACGTACTGTTGACCTCGCCTGCCAACTGTATGGAAACGTAATCTGATAAGGAAAGCAATATTAAAAATCTGAATATGAGGGCTGACGAAGTGGATAACTTGACTGCATATCTGGCTCAATTTGAACAGATTCTTAGTGCATCCTCTGAAGGCCTGAACCGGGAATGGAGCTTTAAATTAGATTGCAAAGCCTTAATCGCCGTCAACATCTGTCTGGATGTAGCGGGCCAGAACATGCCGGTAATTTTGACTGACTGTAAACCAACATACTGGAATTGTGTATGGGCGGGTCACGTCACCTCTTCCTACGCCGACCTAAATTTCCTTTTGAGCAAGTCAGTTATTTCCGTCCCGCCTGTAATAGTCATGCCAGCGACCTGGACTGGCGCAGTATAAACCCTGGTTGAGTCCATATTGTAGCCCTCATTTCACGAAAAGTCACGCCCCAGCCGTTTTTTGTCCTTCTGACGAGTGGGAGTTACATTTGTATATTTTTGGTTGAAGGACTCCCAATTGTATTATTTTTTCTCTCTGTAGAAGGACTTTCCGCCTCGTGGCGGCTGAAGTGGTTCGGTGCGAGGGCCCCATCACAATATCGGGAATCTTTCCTTTGGTCTTACTTATCATTCTATTTTCCTTCAATGCAAACGGTACATAAGGAAAAGATAGATCAGGCGAATAAATCCCGTGATAGTTGCCCTCATTTCTTATCAAGTATGATCAAGCTCTAGTAGTTAGGGTTAGGTTGAAAATAACGTCTTGCAAGGCGACGGATAAGGCCGCAGAATTGCCTGCATAGGAAATTCAAAATGCACATAATAGACATAACACGTGCGTCACATTGCCGTATACGTCCACTGTAATAAACGCGGACATATGTGAGGTTTTTCTCAGAACTGCTCTGTTCGACGCCTAATTAGCCGACTCATGGAAGCTGAAGCGGTTCGGTGCGAGGGCCCCATTACGGTGTCAGGAATCTGAAGCTAGTTGGCCTTAACTAATCTCCAGATTTAGATAGTCCACCCTACGAAGTGTACTTGAAGCAGTCGCCCGACTTTGTGCCTTTGCTGATATTGATTTACAACAACTGGATGAATCAGGTGTCTACAACTCAACTCTTCATGGGTTTGATAAAACTTCTACGCAAGGACAAGAACGGTAGGTTGGGATAGGTAATATTTGGCCTTTAATGATGCTAAACACAGATTTAAAGATTTTAGCTAATATCTTAACCATCCGTTTTTCAAAACGGCTATCTAAGATCTAGTCTAAAATCTTTAAAACGTCCTCACTAGACTGATTGGCTGTCCTCACTAGTCTGATTAACTCCGAACAGACGTGTATAATGAAGGGTAGGACTAATCAGGACAATCTTCATTTGTTACGCTTGATCATCTCGCAAGTCGATTGTCAAACCGCTTTGATCCATTTAGATCAGTGCAAGGAATATGAGAAGATTGGCTATCGATTTCTGGAGGATGTTCATTCCGCCATCGGTTTCGGGCCGTACTTTCGCACCTGGATCCGACTTCTGTATGCATCCTCTGGTATGCTGATCGAAGGTTGTCCGATTTCAGCTTTGCTGTACTTTCATACTTTGAAAATTGTCCTTCGAAAGTTAAAAGGCGTATCCGGTTCTACGCGGAATTTTCATTACCTGGTGCTACTCGGCCAGGTATTCTGACTATGCAGACGAAGTTTCGGTTCTTGTCTCGAGTAAAGACGAGGTTGATGAAGTCGGAAAAGAGGTCAGAGGCTACGAGACAGTGACGTGACCAGGATTAACAATGATAAGTATGTTGTCTTGTGGTTGGGCGCATGGGAGGAAGTTTCTTTTCTTGGGTTCTTCCTCTGGACGGACGGGCCGGTCAATATACTCGGTGTCAGCTTCGGTCCCGAGATACTTATGGAAATGAATTGGTCAGAAGTACAGGGGGAAGGCCAAGGTTGCAGTACCTCTGTGTTCTCGGAAGAATCTTTCTTTAATTGCGAGGGCAGAAGTATGTGCCTCACACATCTATTCGATTCTCTTTTAATGTCTCTCCGTGCTTTTACTCCTTTATCTTACACTAAAGGGTTTAGTAATAGTTTTTTTTTTCTCCTTCATGTGTGGAGGCAATCTCCTAAACTAATTCGGGAGATTTGTTACCTCCACCTTTCTGAAGGAGGTCTGGTTATGTCTAGCGTTCAAATTCGTCGATATACGCTTCGCATCGCGTTCCTATATCGAATATTCGCAAGCAGGGGTCGAATTCTGAGAGTAAGGCGCCTGCAAGACCTCCCCATCCCTGAGAAGGTTGCACACGTGTGAGGACGATGCCCTCTGTTTACCCCTGTTTACCTCGAAGCGAATGCTCCTTCTATCGCGAATGTTGGATTATTGTCAAGCAAGACTTTTGGGCAACGGATGGCCTCTACGACGTCCAGGTGCTGTCCCATATCACGTGCTATTCATTGTGTCCATTCAAGGTGATCCGATAGGCCAGCCCGGTCTGATAAGTGACTTGGACGCCAGGGTTAAAATGCGCCACTTATGATGAGGAATCACTCAAATGGCTGGTCATACGAAAGGCCCACTCGGTTGGCAAAAACTTTGTTCGGTGGTGAATCGGTGGACACCCTGAGTCAAACCCTATCTTACTGCAGGGCCCTAGTCACTTTGTAAAAGTTAAAATATCATGGTTCACACGCCGCGTGAAAGGAAGTTCTTTGTACCCGAGGCCAGTTGTGTATGTATCCAAGGCCGTTGTCTAAAGATGAACACTTTTTGTTCTTTTGCTTGCTAGACGACATGGACGACGCGACAGAATGATTTATATGGGGACGCGAAGATTAAATTTCTAGACTGAATTTGTATTTTAAGCATCTGCTTAAAATCAGATTTTTTAAGGAAATTTAACGGCACCCGTTAACAGAATTTTGGTAAAAGGTGGTTGAGTCAGTTACTACTGTGTTGAGTTTAAGGAGCTAATTAAGGAGTGACATTTTGATGCTGTTTACGCATCAGGATATTATGAACTCTGTGTCGAACATAGGCAACTCCGCTCAAAATAGAGTGGTTTAATTTTGGTTGATTCTTAGTTTCTTCCATCAAATTAACTGAGGGAGGTTATCTTTGTGTCACGGGTCCTTACCTATAACTACAGAATTAACTCTTCCTAATACTATGTATACTACGCCTCTCAAGAGAGAGGGTCGAATCGAGTAGAGCCGATAGTAGTTCACTCCAAACCAGACTGACAGTCATACTAACACCTTCCACATCTTGTATTATTATTTCGTGTAATATACCTTCGTTATTTCTACTCTTGTGTTCGTGTTGTTCTTCCTTGGCCCTAAACTGGACTATAACAGTTTGTTCAATGGTCGCGTTTTTCAAGTGAATTTCTTTCGTATTCATTTTTGTTTCTGAGTGAGTGTGTATTTGAATGAGTGTTTGACCAAATGATTTTTCTTTATCTTGTTCCGCATTAATTTCGTCCAATTAACTCATTTTTCTGACACACACACATATATATATATATATATATATATATATATATATATATATATATATATATATATATATATATATGTTGCGATGTTATTTTATTACTAACATTATTATACTTAGTTTTTTTATATAAATTGTATTCATTGTAAATATTCCCTGGGGTTTAATTTTTAAATGTTGTTATTCTTATTCCCCATCCAACAGAGAATAATTGTACATAGGATTACATAGAGACTTTGAGATATTATGTTGGCTGTAGTAAGAATGGTAAGTAAGAATGTATTGTCTTGGTGTAAGAAATAATGTAGTATGTTTGGATCAGTAATTGTTGCTAGCTAAGTTTAAGACACATTGAAGACCAACCTTCTCTTATCCTCTCTCTTGGCATAGTGCCTGATTTTTGTATTATTTAAATAAATATTACTTCCCTCTATGGTACCTCGACTTCCTAAATTTAAGCGAAATATTAGACTGTACGTAAGGTATCAGCTTTTTGAAGTTTAAATGGCCAGATATAACCATAAGGTTTTTTTTTTTCAATCGATTCACCACAATCAAGGCGAGAAGCCACTAGTACGCAAGGGGTTACAGCAGATTTGGAGCGAGAGCAGATAAGAGTGATAGAGGAAAGTATGAGGAGAAGGGTAGTGGATAGATCAAGGCAACTGGAGATGTCGATTGACATTACACTTGAATAGCTGGAGATTATAGCTCTTAGGGAAACTGGAATAGGGAAGGGAGTTCCACGGGCGAGAGGTGCGAGACATGAAGCTATTGGAGTAGAAGAGAAGGCTACATTTAATAGTTTCGACAGTGAGAGCGGGATGCCAGCCTCGTAAGGCGCTTGACCTCATGAAGTCTGGGAAGAAGCGAATGCAGCTGTTCGGGGCAATTACCATGAAAATATTTGTAAAAAAGACAGACAGAGGCGACGGAGCGTGTGTGAGAGAGCGAATGCAGACGAGTTGCCAGATCAGGGCCAATTACTTTGCATACCCGTCTCTGAATCATATCAAGAACCCTGAGACAAACTGAAGGCGTTCCAGACTATATATGACAGCAATATTCCATGCAAGGGCGAATGGTTGATTTGTACATTTGAAGGTTCGATTCCAGGGAGAAAAATTTCCTGGCGCAGCACAGGGAGACAACTTTCTTTGTGGTGGACGAAACAATGGACTAAATGTATTTGTTCCATCTCAGGTCAGTAGTCAGCGTAAGACTGAGCAGCCGCAGAATGGTGCCCCGAGATGTTGAGCGCCAGATATTCTAATGAGGGGCAGGGAAGGATCTCTGGTGATTAATAGAGAGCAGTTTTGTTTTTGAGGCGTTAAAATTAACCAGCCAATTCCTGTCCCAGTTCACAATCGATTGAATGTCCTTTTCGAGACGAACATTTCTGGCTTGTGGAAATCTCTACCGGTTTCTTGCTTTCCAGTCAACTTTGATCTTCAAAAATTTAAATGCACTGTCAATTGTTATCTTCTGTCTTATTAATTCTTATACTTTTATTGTCCTCTTTCCCTAATACTTGTTTTTTTTTCTCATATTCTAAAACATTTAGACACCTCTTGCGTTCTAGTGAATTTATTACATTACTTGGAGTGAAAAGATTAAAAAAAAACAGACAGCAGAAGGGCGTCATTCTACTAAATTACTTGAAAAACGTAGCCCAATATCGTTCTTCGTGAAGGTAATCAAGACTTAATGGTAATAGACAATTTCAGCAGAATCTCCCTGATCATGAAATCTTAAGTGTGATTTTTGTAAGTCTCTTGATGTTAATACCTATGAAGGTATAGACACATAATTTGATGAAATGTGTAATGACTATGTCCACGCCCCTCTAAGTATGCCCGGCTAAATTTGACATAAAAATGCTACACATTGAACTATCACGACAATATTGGAGTAAGAACTTCTGCAAGAGGCGGCAAAGAGCAGAAGACCGTGCCAGAACTAAAAAGCCACATCTGGGCTACCATATTTGAGAATGAATGATACAATGGCATTACTCGCATTTAAGTTTTTTCTGGAACTTACACAGATATATAAAGTGTGTAACGCCTTGCAAATTTTTGGTACTGTAGTCAGTTCGATGATTACTGGGCGTCACGCTTTGACCAACTGATTAAATGAACAATCTGCACAGCACCTATATTTAATATATCAAATATTAAATATCGGCATCCATGATTAGTGATGCTGCCATAATCTTTGCCGTAAGTTCTTCTTTGGTGTTATAAGGAGTTTTGTTGATCTCTCGCTAAACTGCGACCCTGACGTAATGATAAAGAGAGTTGTAGTCTGGGGAGTTAGGTAGTGAGATGTAAGTGGTGATGTGGTCGCAGAAATTGTCTGACAGCCATGAGTGAGTTATCCCGTTTGTGCAACATGGTGCAGAGTCCTGTTACCAGATATAATGTCTTGCAGCAGGCAACCTCTGGACTCAAGGCAGGACCATCTCCTCAAGGCACTTGATGAAGGCTTCCGTTTCTAGTATGAAGCCCTGTGGGATGATGTATATCATCGCCATCATTAATGACCACTCCAAACACCTATGTAATCATCATTAGACTCATCCAACTCTTTCTGAATTCTATGCACTGCCCTCTGTTTGACACCCTACCACTTGGAAATATTCTTATTGGAACTTCTGGTACGAATGCCAAGCAGCACAGTCAGCTGATTCCAAATTTATGACGGAAGGAATTGTGTCATGATGTTTGTTTTTTACCTAAAAATGGTGCAAACTGACCCTACTATATAGTAATTCGAAAAATGAAAACAAACAACGCGCATGCGCCAAATTTAAAACTATAAAATGGCGACAATTTACCGATAATACCTTCTGTCTGCGTGTTTATATATATATATATATGAGTGAACGTAGAAGTCAACACGTACAGGCAACAGTCTGTTTCATGTAAGACTCAATTGTCAGGACACGTCTAGTATGACACAGACTGTCGCCTCCAAGTGCTAACTTCTATGTTCACTTTTATATTTACACACGCTCTATCTCTGATATTGACCACTTTATCCAATACATATAGCATACCTTAAGACTATATTTCTTAATACATATATATATATATATATATATATATATATATATATATATATATATATATATATATATATATGAAGAAAAATATACGGAAAAAACAAACAAATATCCTTATATGCAATTATGCTGTTTTAATGTTAATATAATGTCAACGTCGGACGTTTCGGTCTAATAAACCATCTTCAGGACATATTCATAAAATATAATTAACATTATAAATTCAACATGACAAAGACGATGGACATAAGAACAAGACTTATCCAAACAGATAACTGAAAGTTATATATATATATATATATATATATATATATATATATATATATATATATATATTTATGTATATATACACACACACACAGACACACACACACACACATATATATATATATATATATATATATATATAAAAATTCCCAAGTGGATTGAATCCAGATAGAACTCAATGTCCAGGATAGAGTGAGAATATTATATAAATGGCTCGAACACTGATATTACATGGTTATAATTTGTTACATTGGAATCGTCATCACAAGCCAAATCTTCAGACCTCTTATGGTTTGCATCGTGATTATGATTACAATATAATAAATAATAATCATAGAATATTACTGTTTGAGCCTTACATATATATATATATATATATATATATATATATATATATATATATATATATATATATATATATATATATATATATATGTTGGTATGTATGTATTCGTTAAAGTCGACTGACAAGTTACTGCCATTAAGATTTTTATTGACATTTCTTGTGTCATCTTACTGATAACATCAAACAATGCCCCCTTAGGTTCATTGAAAACCCTAAAAGTCCTCGAATAGTACCAAGTAGGATAGCTACATGGAATTATATAAATATATAAAACTGGATATCCCCTACGATCCCATCATTCAATAGATCCCGACCTATGTCAACGAGTCTTCAAAATTCTTTAACGATATCATTACCTATACCGACGTATCAATTATAGCAACACATCAACTCACGAATTTTTTCAAATTCTAAAAACTAATCAACCAATTCAATGTATTTTAGCGTCACACGTAGTTGAAAATTCATTTACAAATGTCCCTGGGGATCAAGTTATCGATAAAATCCTTAACGATGTGTATGAAAATAATAATTTCATCTCCATCAAACCAAATATCCTCAAAAATTATTGCATGCCCGCGCAGAAAATCTACCTATGACCGAAATGGTAATATCTACCCACAAGTGTATGGTCCTCGTATGGGAAATCATTACGTCCGTGCTTCTCCAACTTCTCCACACTTAGAAACAGGATATTAAACCGAAACCTAGAATATGTATTCGCTATGTAGGCAATATTTTTATTTAAAGAAAAGTAAACAAGAAATTTATAATCTAAAAACCACGTTCGAAACAAAAACCCTGTTTCTAAATTTTTCTATGAACTTGGTCAAAAATACAATCCCATTCTTAGAGATTCTTGTAGAATCAGTAATAACACATTCACTATTTCATTATACAAAAAAAAATGCACAAGCAGAAAATTTGCCACCTTAATTTTAAGAGTGAATGTGAATGTGAATATATAAATTAGTAGTTATAAAAAATTGCTAAAGAGAGCACACAAGAATCCATCCTCTCTTCCTCTATTCCTCAAAGAACTCAATAATGTAAAATACACATGGACAAGAAAATTTAATTATCTATTACAAAAGCTTTAAATATACCATTATTTTTAATATACCATTATCATAAAAAATAACACTATATCCGCAAAATCAAAACTACAAATAATCAATCTTAATTATGAGTTCAAATCCTTCTTAAGGAATTACTCCTGATTAAACGAAATTCGTAAATTATCACATTGATTATACTATGTTAAAGTGGAACAGACCTATTCTGGGAAACAGGAGTAAGGAAGGGAGTTCCAGAGGCGAGAGGTGCGAGGTATTAAGCTATTGGAGTAGAAGAGACGGCTGCATTTAGCAGTTTCGACAGTGAAAGCGTGAGTGCGGGATGCCAGCGTTATAAGGCGCTTGACCTCATGAAGTCTGGGAACCAGCGAATGCAGCTGTTCGGGGCAAGTACCATGAAAATACTTGTAAAAAAGACAGACAGAGGAGACGGAGCGTGTGTGAGAGAGCGACTGCAAACAAGTTGCCAGATCAGGGCCAATTACTTTGCATATCCGTCTCTGAATCATATCAAGAACCTCGAGACAAACTGAAGGCGCTCCAGACTATATATGACAGCAATATTCCATGCAAGGCCGAATGGTTGATTTGTACATTTGAAGGGACTCTCCCACCTATAATAAGTAGGAGTAGTAAGAGTAACAAATCGGTCGCTCAGTGAGTTGGTCAGTCAGTCGATGTCGGAAGACCGTTAGTCGGATATTAAAGTATCAGCCACCCCTACTAGATTGCTGCGTCATTACCTATTATATCAAGTTCCTAACGTTTTGTACGTCGAACCTATTTTAAGACTGACTTGGTACAAATACAAGCCTCCACTGTGAAAACAATACTTAACATACTACGACATGCCTATTTAGACGATATATGTTACACTTGACCGATCCTAACTCCATTAGGACTCATCTAAACAGACACAAATTCCGACGAAACTCCATCTGAAGCATACGAGAAGAAAATACATATATAGTAGCCTCACCCACATGTAAAAAATGATTAAAATAATGGAAGAACTAATAATAAAAAAAGAAAGCCAATACACAATAACATTAAATATAAAAACAGCCAAAATGTGTTGAGCGTATTCGGAAAAGAAAACATACATATAACTTTAGATAAATACATAAAAAAAACAAAAAAAAACACACGATTAATTATAAATAAAAATAAAAATCGCTCTTGATAATGGGTAGATAATATATAAAATCGCTCGGATATAATGAATGTTTGGTTAGTTTTTACACATTTTGTCTCCAGAAAAGAGAACACTTGAACACAAGAAAAAAAAATGTCTGAATCGTAGTAACTTGTCATTGGTCTTTATCGAAACTTGTATAAAAGAGGGATTGCTGCCTAGATACACGATAAAAATTTTCTAATATCTTTGTGTTCATGGGTGTGCGTGTTTTTCCACAGGAAAGGGAATGAATTTGTCTTTTTTTCTGTAGTCAAAACTGTGGAGCAATATGAGTTAAAAAAAAAATGATGTGTTTTCCATTCCTGACTATAATTACTTGGCAAAAAATAAATTTTCCGTGAAATGTTTTGCCTGCATTTTCTGTATAATCTCAAGACTTATAATAACCAAGCCAAATCAAGCGGAATGTGTCGGAATTGAAGCCAAAAATCGTCTGATAAATTTAAATCGTTAACGAAACCTTATCATTTCAGAGAAAATATCTTATTAATCCATGTTTCTATCTATTTTTATATCTCAGGAGGAAACTGTCTTTAAAGTATTACCACGATAAATCTTTTATCTCTCCCCTTTTATAATCTCAGTCGTGGTTTCGATTACAGGCGGCTACCTGATGCACATTCGAAAGTCATTTTTATTGTTGTTCTTGACAGAAAAATCTTTCGCAAAAAATATCGTTTATTAATAATATCGGGGGATTGTGACGTCTTTGTTGTCTGACATTAGTCTGATTGTAAATATAGGAAAGGAAATGAAATTCCTCGTACCAGATTTCCAGAGAAAGAACGCTTTATAATTTTGCTGAGCTTTACTTAAAATACATGTACATATTTATACTAGAGACATAGACTGCATAATTTGGTAGTCACTTTAACATAGATTATGGATGTGCGCGTAACGTAGTGGTTACCAACGGCGAAAAAGTGATAGAAACGTAGAGTCCAGCTGAGAAAAATGCTTTCGATTTCGCACAAATACTTAGATTCACGACTAATATAATTGAGAAATATCGAAATGTTAGACAGTTTTTCTATTTATTTAGTCTTAAAATTAAAGCCATTATACGAAGCTTGGAAAGACTCATGATAAAACATAATAGACATTCATTGTCTGTTATATTTAACTATATATATATATATATATATATATATATATATATTATGAAATGGACAAAATCCGACAATTATTTTAAGACATTTTTCTGTTTATACATTCTTTTTATAGATACAAACATTTAAGTAAATGCTCTGTTTATAATAAACAGTATTAAAGAACATTTACCCTCCTGAATGTCCGAGAAATTTTCATAGAAAATATCGTGACGTCATTTGTTTACATTTGAATACGCTTTGAGCAGATATGAATGTACGCGAGAGATTCATGGAAGATTGAAGTTTAATGGCAGTAAATTCGACCATGCTAACCGAACGCTCCACTGTGGCCAAATCGGCTAAAGGCACGTCAGACTATATGGCGGCTCCGTATAGGATACAGGCTCGTTTCCTGTCGGAGGACGAATATTTTGTATGAAAATGTCTTGTACATTCAGGCCGGTAAATGTTGTTTAATACTGTTTATTATAAACAGAGCATTCACTTAAACATTTGTAACTATAAAAAAACTGTACAAACAGAAATATATATATATATATATATATATATATATATATATATATATATATATATATATATATATATATATATATATATTCGAGATATTTGAATAGCGATTTTTTTACTTTATATGCATTTAGTTAAAGAACAACAAATATGTTTTGTTTGGGATATTTTAGCTTTTTAGTTTCCGAACATTTACCTTTTTCCGGTACTTATTTAAATTTAAATTGAGCAAAGGCTGAGTAATTTCTCCACTTATGAACATTCTTTGTTTTTGTTGTGTTGAGATGGCAGAACAGGGACTTGGATGGATTTTCATAAGTCAAACGATCCTGGAAGTTACGGAACATTGGGAGTTATGTCGACCCACGTCTTGAAGAGAAACGGTATATTGAAAAAGAATATATCGCGGCCTTAAGTCTGTAGATAAAAAAAAACAAAAAAAACTATCGTACTACAAACAAAAAGTAATCTTAATTTTTGAAACAGTTTCTTTACAAGTTTTGGGAAGTTGCCATTATGGAAAATTGAAACCAAAGCCTTTATATACGAAAAGGATTAAGGTTCGTTTCAAGATGGTTTCCTTCTTTTTATAGAGTTATGGGCAAATGGAAAAAATATAAGAGAATTGATTTTAGATATTTCTTCTACAAAACGCATTTATATATACATATATGTGTACACGCAAATACATAAAAATACACGATTCCAAATAGACAGATAGATGGATTGAAACAAATAAACGAACGAAGGAAAGGGATCAGAACAATCTAGCTAGTTAGATAGATTGCAATATAGGTATTTCTTTCTTCGCACACTATCTCCGATAACTGTCATTTTTTCAAAAGAGCCAATATATCATTAGATTAACCCATATATCAAAACGACGTAAATCGTCGTCATGAAGGAAATATGTATCTTTGAAATGACTTTGGTACAGAAGAAATAATTTATTACATTAGGCGTTTATCGGGAATTATATAACAGAAACAATACAAAATGTTACTCTGCGCACGTATAAACGTGCTGATGAAGCCTATGTAACTATTGCGGAATGCCTTATAACGAACCAAAGCTGATATCATATTTTTTTAGATAAAAACATATTAAACAAAAATAAGGTGTACAATTATTTTCTATTTAATCTACATGGGAACGGAAGTTAGTACATAATCATGCAATTTAATGTTTTGAACTTTAAATTACTATTAATGACGCAACCTTCAAAATGACGCAGCCTTTAAAATGACGCATACCCCTTCCAACGTTTATGTTAATTTAACTTTTTTTTAATGATTAAATGGAATTTCTGTGATCGGTTATTACTGTGCTAAGTATAGAAACCAATAACCATCAGTGACGTCTGTGTATTTCCCATTGTTACCCAGATTAAGGCGAGGAGATATAATTTGATTAAACGAGACGATATTCTTCTTCTTAATGTTCTCTACAGTTTTCAAAATATCGTTACACTTGGACGCTCTTAACTAAACATTTTAATACTAAAAGAGTGAACAAATATACGAAAATAGAGAAATTAATTCCATTAGGCTGTACATATTTTTTTCCATTTGTCATTTCGTTTCAAAAGTTACTAATGATTGTTTAGACTGAGTTGACTTTATATCCAACAAAGAGGGTTGTTTAGTGCGGAAAAGGCGGTTCGATTAAATATCTCACTTGAAAGAGAAACTAAAAGTCGCTTTTCTTCTTCTTGTTTCTTCGTCTTTTGAAAGAAAATGAATAAACAGAATGTGTGCCTTCCTGAATGTTTTGTTTGACGATAAAATATTGTATTGGGATTGACTGGAGCCGAACGTGTGAATGACAACTTAACACACAGTGTGCGCACACACACAAATCTACACATACATAGAGATGAGAAAATACTGACCGAATACATCTTCTGATATTACCAAAGAATTTGGTCGTATAATGATTAGAAATAGACTACACACACACACACACACACACACACACACACATATATATATATATATATATATAGTAGCAGACTTTCTTTCAAGAATAGTTGGTTAAAGAACGATCATAGTTCAATCCCACAACATTTGAAGGAACACTTATGTTCACATTCTCAGTTGAAACATATATTAATCGAACAAAATAGATTAGTGCTTTATCAAGTTAATAATAAGCACTTTTTAAAAAATTTTGTAGCAGCAACGTGTTTTATAAAAATACTAAATTAAAATACTATAATTTAAAAAAAAAAAAACTTTAAAAAAATTAAATCACTTAATTTACAACCCTTGCATAGAGATAAAAAATATTTAGAATTTATGGTGTTGACGTATAACACATCTATAGATAGGAAATCCCTGAAGACTGTCTCAGATAAGATATATATATATATATCTGTGTGCGTGTGTGTTGTGTTTATTGATATAATAGAAAAGAAGTGTTAGATTGATGATCCGAAGTTCTTTAGTATTTTTGTTTTTATTTAAAATAATAGTGCTCGATGCTGAAGTAGAGACTAAATTATAATTATTTAAAAAAAAATATGATTCTATTGCGAGACAGAAATTACTATGTTTCTGTATTTAAGTTTAATTTCAATATAAACGCTTAACTGTTATATCATAGTTTCATTCTCAATCGATGTTTGCAATCTAAACATTCCAAACTGTAAGAGATAGATAGATAAATAGATAGATAGATAGATAATGAACAGATAGATAGATAATGAATAGGTTGTCGTAGATAATGTATAGATTGAGATAGATAAGGAACAGATTGAGATAGATAGACAATGAACACTTATAGATAGATAGTTAAAAAGAAAGAAAGAAAGACGAAAGAAAGAAAGAAAGAACGAAAGAAAGAAATAGAGAGATATTTGACTTTTGAGTACATCCAGCTTTCTGTAAGGTCATATATTTCCATGCTATAGTTTATGTAAATACCATAACCAGACCGTAAGTATCGTGGTGGGAGAATCGCATCGATGTTTCTTCTTCATTTCTGTCCAGTATCCTTAAACGCCAAAGCTCTCCACATCTTCCAATTATTTGTAGTTCTTAATAATATTTGATTTTTTTTTATTATCCACCAATATTTAATTCCTCTTACTAATTAATCAATTAACGGAAAATTTCATGATGAGCACGGTCATTATCATATTTTATACATTTCCTTAGATTGTCATTTACACTGGCTGCGCTTCGTCCATATTGAAGCGTTGATTACCAGCCCAGCCGCTCAAAACAAGCGAAGATTATTCAAGGATTTATAATTTTATGTCCTGTTTTTTTGTTTTTTTTTTAATAATTTTATATCTCTATACAATATTTAATAATGCGGGAAAATAAGCCTCGTCAGTCATATATGTAAAGATACATGATCGCCTAAGCGCGTATCACGTATGGCACATGACTGACTGAATGTCATAATACTGTTGAACATTGTCAAGTATTGCGTCTTTTCTTTTTCTTTTCTAGTGTACCGTTTTTATTATTATTATTATTATTATTATTATTATTATTATTATTATTATTATTATTATTATTATTATTTCTTTTGATTTCTGATGTGTACACATTTCTTTCCGGGTCCCGCCCAGGGACCTTGCTATGGGACCTTACCCATAATAACATAATGGACTATTCCATACGTAATAAATACTGCACCTCAAGAGGAAGCAGGGAATTCGGTCCAAAGTCGGGCGACTGGCTGATCGGCTGATCGGTTGAACTCTCTGCCTTCGAGCGGGGAGGAACCCGAACGAGGCTACACCGAAGGGCGGAGTCTCTTTCGGGGAGGTAAACTGACCCTGAACACGTTTATACGGGTTCAAAGGGCATATTTTTGCCGAGCCCACGGGCTCAGAGATCGCACGTTAAACCGGCCTTGTGCCACATGATGTGGTGGTGGGGTGTGTGACTAAATACCGTTTAGTCCGAAGTCGGGCGAACGTCTGACGGGCTGATCGGTTGAACTCTCTGCCTTCGGGCGGGGAGGAACCCGACCTTAGATACGCCGAAGAGCGGAGTCTCTTTCGGGGATGTAAACCGACCCTGAACCCGTTTATACGGATTCAAAGAGCATATTTTTGGCTGAGCCCACGGGCTCGGAGATTCCACGGGCTCGGAGATCCCACGGGCTCGGAGATCCCACGTTAAACGGATCTTGTGCCACATGATGCCCTCGTGGTTGGGGTGACTAAATACCGTTCAGTCTGAAGTCGGAGGACTGGCTGCCACATGATTCCCTCGTAGTGGGGAGACTAATTACTGTTCAGTCTGAAATGTGGAGTGAAGTCCTTCAGGAGTCTGTCAGTCAGTCAGAGCGAGCGAGTCAGTCAGTCGAGTCAGAGGCAGTCCGAAACAGAGTCGCGTTCAGACAAGTACTACTAAACCTAAGTTCGTACTAACACTTTTATACTTCTCTGTATATATTTCTGTTTGTAATATATCTGTGTTATTCCATATCCGTATTCGAGTTCTTCTTTCTTGGTTCTACCGTGGACTATCACCGTGGTACAAGGAACCGGACCATAACAGACCTAAGGTTAGAAATGGCATCATGAGATTTTCCAATGAAAAAAATAAATAAATAAATAAAAATAATAAAAAACATATTCGTAAGTTGTGGGCTGTACTCGTGAAAACATTTTTTTTTGTATTTGTTTAACGCATGGGCTTCCAGGGATCCCTTCAATTAGTCTACTGGAATCTTTTCCAATCAATAAGAGGGCTCCAACTACAACGGGGATTGTTGATGTTCCCATGTGCCACATTGCTTTATTATTATTATTATTATTATTATTATTATTATTATTATTATTATTATTATTTTCTTTGATTTCTGGCGTTTACACATTTCTTTCCGGGTCCCGCCCAGGGACCTAAGGTTAGAAATGGCATCATGACACTTTTCACTGACAAGAAAAAAAAAGAAAAAGAAAGAAATTACATAGATAAAGCCCTTCGTAAAGTGTGGGCTGTACTTGTCAGAACAATTTTTTGTATCTCCTTGAGGCATGGACTTCCAGGAATCCCTTCAATTAGTCTACTGCAATCTTTTCCAACCAGTTCTAGGGCTCCAACTACAACTGGAATTGTTGATGTTCCCATATGACACATTTTCGAGATTTCTATTTCAAGGTCCTTGTATTTTGACAGCTTTTTGAATATCTTCAAAGATACATTGCAGTCAGCAGGGACTGCCATATCAATAAGGAGGCACCGTTTTTGTTTGTGGTCTTTAATAACAATATCTGGGCGGTGTTGGCCTTGATTGTTCTGCCAGTGTGTATTGTGTAGTCCCATAGAATTGTAACATGTCCTATCTCCGTAACTGGGCTTGGGTGGTGTTCATACCAGTTTCTTTCAGTTTCCTTCCCGTAGAAGTTGCAGATTTTCCAGTGCAGATATTGGCCCACTCTGTCATGTCGGGTTTTATATTCAGTGGGTGCCAACATCGTGCAACCTGATACAAGATGATCAATCGTTTCTGGATATTTATCACCGAATCTGCATTTTGGGCTGACACAATATTTTAGTATATGTGCTTGATAATTCCTAGTTAGCAAGCATTGGTCCTGTGCAGCAACGATAAAACCTTCAGTTTCCGCTTTCAACCCTGCACTGCGTAGCCACTGATGGGTACGGGTTTTGTCTACATCAGCTTGTTTGGTACGGGCAGAGTATTGACAATGAAGCAGTTTATCGTGCCATCGCTTCTGTATCTGGTCGGTTGCATTCGTCTTTGCTGTCTTTTTTAGGTATTTTGCAGTTTCAGCGGGTGTATTGTGCTGTAGTTGCATCTCTACGCCCACTTGAAACTCCATTTTGAATTTGTTGGCTTCTTTCATTACGGAGTAAAGACGCTTACTACTTTCATGTTCCTTGACGCATACCATCATTCAGTCTTCTGTAGTTTCCAAGTATCTTTGGAGTACTCTTTTCTTATTTTTTCCTTCATTTGGGGGTGTTGTATGCCATCTCCTTCGCTAATTCCTAGGTACTTATAAGCTTCTTCATGCTCCAATTCCCTAATCTTTGTGACAAAAAATAAATCTATTAAGGGTGTTTCTGTAATTCTACCTTTCTTGAATGTTACTTTTGCACATTTATCTAATCCGAAGTCCATACCTATGTCGTCACTGAAGTATTTTACAATATTGAGGAGGCCTTTCAATTCATTGTCGTCTTTGACAAAGAGTTTGAGATCATCCATGTAGAGTAGGTTTATTATTATTATTATTATTATTATTATTATTATTATTATTATTATTGTTGTTGTTGTTGTTGATGATGATGATGATTATGATTATGTTTTGTTGTAATTTTTCTACTAAACTACAGTGATATTATGACTCCATACAGATACTTCTCTCAATTCGTGTATATAAAATATATACAGAAATGTTTATATCTGAAGTTTCTGTAAACTTTCCTCTTGCTGATATCGCAATGATTTCTAAAATAAAACTTTCTTTCATACAATGCCTACTCCTTTTCGTTTTTATTTATCCACTGTTAATTTTTATTCCTGCATGCAGTATGAAAATGATTTGCTTATCCTTGTGCAGTGCATTACATCATAGAGTTGGAATGTAATGAAGACGTCAGAAATAATTCAAGTTATACGCAAAATCTCCAGCTGATAATCCACGTAGAATTTGTTTGCTCGCGAAAATATCGAGGGATCTAACTCTGTCACTCAAGGGAAGATACGTTTCGTTTGTACTTGAAAGACATTTATTCCTATTTCTATCTCGTAATGTAAAGAAGTGAATCAATGTTTCGTTGACTTGTCTCTACATGTACTGTGTACTTGAAATCTATAAATTGATATTTCATTTTTATTTGAGTTAGTGATTGATTCGTTTTCTTCGGCTTGAAGGTGTTGTGGATCCCGTGAATGGAATCCTGCACAAATAAATAAACAACGCCAGAAATTGAGATAGAAAAATAAGTGTATTAAACGTAAGAATACAGACTTGAAGTGAAGATTAGTAGTCCAGGAATGCGGGTTAGTAGAAATATATTTACAAGTCTCTGTAAGTAAAGCCGTAATCATCTCTCTCTCTCTGGACTCTTGTATAACTCTCTGAGAACACCCTGTGTCTGTCTCCGTATCTCTCAATCTGTCTCACCGTATCTCAATGTATCACCACGTATCTCAACGTATCTCCACCTATCTCAACAGCAGGCATCATCTTATGTAAAAAGGGGAGAGCCCCACAACAGCAGGTTTTTTAAAGACAAAAATGTTTTTAAACTGTAATATATATATTTTTTTTTTTTTAGATAACATTGGTTTAATGTTATGTGTCTTAATAATTAACCCATATCTGTGGCATAGGAGGCGGATGCATACATTTTCTAACATTATATGCGTGTAAGGAAATATAAGGAAACCAACTGGACTCGGAACTCCGATTAACATTCCGTATTATTATCTACTACATCAGCCGCGCATCCCCGCTTACAGCACCTGGTATTTCTAAACTGTCACTCATCTAAGTACTGAACAGGCTCCATTTTGCGCTTGAAAGACGTCTATTCATATTGTTGTAACGTTGAGGTAAATGATACACAGAAAACGTGCTTAATATATGTATTCAGCACCAGTATCCGGTGCTAAAAGGTACGTACATACAATAAAAAGAAATAGAAAAATAAGACAGAACAATAATTTACAAAGCAATTAAAAAGACAACTTACAAGGAATAGAGGAGGGTCAAATATTGCATAGCCAAACGAAGTAAGATCAGACCGAATATTATTTAGATTAATATCAACTTATTACTCAAATACTGAAATCCTTAATAGCAAACAATTTAAGGCTATGAGTCATGCCATCTCATAGAGTTGAAGGAGTGCTAGCTGCTCTACAACACTTATTTTAAAAAATGCCATCCATCTTGAAAAATCCATACATATTTTATTGTATATTTGAGAGATGTGTCTCCATAATATTTTATCTTTTGCGAAGATTTTATTTGAAAATTTATTTATTTTAAAGAATTTTATACATGGTTTATTGTGTTTTAGAAAGACTTATTCGCATTATATTGTTTAATTGAAAGGCGTTTATTCACATTTATTGTGCACTCGATAGAATTGTATTGAAATTACTTGTGCACTTGACAGAAATGTATTCATACTTTTATTGTTTATTTGGATGCTATATAACCCATGATCCAACTGTTTTATTCGATTTGTCATTTTATGTCTGAACAAAGAATTTATACACGATATCAGCTTTTCAAGATAGGAGAATCAATTTATTCTTTTCTTCTTCTTCTTCTTCTTCTTCTTCTTCTTCTTCTTCTTCTTCTTCTTCTTGCCCTGTTCTTGTGCTTCTTCTTTTTTTCTTCTTCTGTCCGCTGTGTTACTTCAGGTAAATGGCGATATGGAACTCCTCAATTTCTTGTCATTTGTAGCTCTTAATGCATTTTGTTTTTTTCTTATCTCTCCTAAATCTTGTTCCTCCATCGATTTGCTCAATTTCTCTAGGTAGCGTATGCCCTGTTTTCCACTGTTCCTCCTGGTTTCAATCTGTTCTTTATTAAATTTTCCAAATATTGTTCTCTCATTAATATGCTCTAGAAATTTCAACTGCCTCTTTCTAATTTTAACTATAAGTGTCTTTTTTGCTTCCATTGTCTCAAAAAACTTCGTCGTTGCTCACCTTTTTAGTCAATGGTATTTCCATCATCCTTCTGTAGAACCACATTTCTTTTTTTCACGTCTCTTCTTAATGTGTGAGAAGATTGTTCAGAATTCGCTGCCAAGATGGAGGTGTGAGAGTACATTAGGGTTTAGTACTGTTTTGTTTTTTAACGACATTTTTTCGTTTCTTGATAGTTTGCTTAGTTTTTAAAGGCAAACCTATCTTCAGACATTAGTGTCGATTATTCCGTCTTCTATTAAAACACTTACTAGATATTTAAATTTCTTTACTTTTTTGATTTTTGGTATGCTCCATTTTGTAATTAGCATTACGTGCTCTTAATTTCGCTAACATCAACGCAATCCGTCTTCTAGCAAATTATTTTCTTCTTGCTTTCTTTCATTAACTTCTCTCTTAGTTCATTTAGTCTTTTTCTGTATCTGCTTTCAACACTGTGTCATCTGCATATCTTATATTTTGCCGTCAATAATGAATAATGGTAAGACTTGTAAATCTCACAATATCGCCTCGCTGTATAGGGTGAATAGGTCTGTCGAGTTGTTAACACTGAGCAAAAGTTCTAGGACACATAATAAGGAATGAGGGCCTGGAGAATTTGATACTCACAGGTCAAATAGATGGAAAGAGAGACAAGGGTAAGCAACGCGTCACATACTTCGCATACTCAAACAAGTGAATGATACAACGTGGTCTGGAGGAGAAAGTAGAGGGAAGGAAATTGTTGGGAGCTGCAAGGGATAAGGGAGGTGGAGAGTCATGATCGCCTACGTACAGAAAGGATATGACACATAAAAAGAAGTCCGGTGAGAATACACAACCTTGTATTACACCCCTTTCTATTTTTGTATATTTACTGAATTTGTTTTGATCCCGAATGCAGTGGATTTCCTGAAATTGTAGTTTTAAAATTATAATATTTTCCCCAGTATATCCGCCCTGTGTGTGACGAAAAACTACATCAATGTCCTGGGTAAGATGATAAACAACGTCCAATAGCAAGGCCTCTGATCAGGAGGTTTTGAGGAGCGTGGAACAACCTCTTAATAGCTGTTGTTCCCCAGTCCAACCTGACCGGGGTGGTAGCACCTCTTTGGGTCCCAGCTATGGGCAAATAGTTAACCCCAAACTGGGGTCAAAACACTATGAAAGTGTAAAAATTTGTTTTAATACCAGAAATAGTTTGTAAAAAAAGATATTTACAGCAATATGTTTTTAAAGATAAAATTATTACCAGCAATGCATTTTTGAAAAATGATATTACCAGCTATACATTTTTGAAAAAAAAAAAAAAAAATCAAGCCATAGATTTTTGAAGAAAAAATATTACCAGAATTAGATTTTTGAAAAAAATTACTAGCAATACATTTGAAAAAAAATATATATATATTACCAGCAATAAAATTTTGTCGCCATTAAATAACCCATTGAGGTTGATATGCCGTAAAACAAAACAAACCAAACCAAACCAGATATGTCACGGTGACATACAATTTCCAACAAGTCTTTGTGACGTAATGTGTTAAATGCTTTTGAATAATCTATAAAACATCCTTCTGCATTTGTATTACTTTTTGTGATGTAATTTTGAGCATAAGGATACCAAGACTTGTTTTAGTATGTAATGACCCAGTACTGTTCTTCACTTCTAATTCTGCTGTGATCTTCATTGATCTGAATTCGGTTTATAAGTTTCTGATATGGCTTTTATCCGTTGACCGTCGGATGGTTTTCACATTCCTTTGCACTTGGCTTCTTAGGCAGTGCTATGAAAATAGATCAGCTTAGATCTTCCAATATATCGCCACTATTGTATATTCCACTTATTATGTCTGTAATCTTGTCCATGCCGAAAACATCTAAGGCTTCCAGCATCTCTATTATAATTCCGTCTGATCCTCCAGTATTATGCCTGTTCAAGCAACAGTCCTGATTTTACTTTGGATTTTAATGTTTCTGGGAAAGGGTATAGGTTCGTATATTTCCCAGTGGCATCTGTGCGCTAGTGAATGTTTTAATAAATTCGAGTGAGAATCGAAAATTACACGCCGAGTCGCTATCCAATTAACCACATATACTTGAATATTAAGAGTGTTTAGAAATATGTTACAATATTTCTATTCCATACTAAAAAAATGAAAACTATAGATGTTACAAAAGTGTGTCTTCACGCACAACTAGGGATTATCTTCGCTTTGAGGGATTTCTTTTCATCTGCAAATCAATTGTCACAAAGAGACCGTCAAGCGTTATATGACCAACAAGGTCTAGTGCTTAGTAACTGAGGAAGAGAGAGGAAAATGTTAGTCGAACAATTCTATTAAGATAAAATTAAAAATAATATAACAGATGTGTTATTATTGAAATACATCAAATCTTTCAGATTCTGGTGTTTACTTAAATCGAAAGTAATTAGTAAACACAAGGGATTCTTGCCTTTGATCTTCCTGTTTGTGATCGCCATTATTTTATTACGGGATACTTATTAAACCGTACGATAAATTAACATTATCGTTTCCATCGAGAATGCGAGCAGGCGGCCATGTTTAAATTCAGTCAATTAATAGACAGTTAAGTTAATAGTAATCATTCTCCAGCGATGGGCATCAGTGGTGACAGTTAAATGGTGTTTACGCTATCGGAAGCAATTTCTGTTGAAACACTAAGAGAAAGTTTATAACTGTGTATAACAATTTGTAAATTACGTCTTAGATTATTCCTTTAACCTTAAACGATTTGGAATGTTTTGAACTATATATCTTATGTCGACAAAAGAAGACCTGTTTGTTTCCTTAATATTTTATTTTATATATTGGATCAAATTCAACTTAATTTCAATTTGTCAAAAAAATACTTTCCATACTCGAATTAGATTTACCAGTTGAACTTGAATATGGAAATAGAGCGCTCTACAATATTTTTGTTGTTTTAAATGTCTCTCTCCATATATATATATATATATATATATATATATATATATATATAATTCATGAATCATTCATACAAAAAAGAAATATAGAGGTTAATGATTTAAATGGCGAGAATACTTCGTCGCAGACAATATAAATAAGATACATCAACCCTGAACCTGTATATGAATGATATGATCCCCGTTTATAAATTTCAGTTGCATAAGGTCTTTTTAATTTTTTACAAGCTTTCGTCTGTTCCTACAGGCATCATCAGGTATGGAAGTAAATTTTGTTCTTGTTTTTACTTCTCAGTAATAAGAGGACAACGAAAATAGAGATGTAATCCGAAAAAATGCTATGAGAAATGTGTTATTGTTTTGGAACGTGCGGTTGCAACGCTGAGTTTGAATTTACATTTTAAGGTTGTGCGTTTTTGAACAGATATAGCAATAAGAGAATTCTTTTTTACTGGTAGATTTTCCGTAATATGGCATGAACTATATTGTTCAATAATTACAGTAATGTCACATATATATATTTATATATATTTGTTTTTTTGTACGAATGATTCATGAATTTGTAAATTATAATTGCACCTTTTAATTCAAATTAAAATAACTGATCCAACGTGCAACACTCGGATAATAAGTGTGACATTACTGTAATTATAAACGGGGATCATATCATTCATATACAGGTTCGGGATTGATGTATCTTATTTATATTGTTTGCGACGATGTATTCTCGCCATTTAAATCAGTAACCTCTAAATTTTTTTTTGTATGAATGATTCATGAATTTATAAATTATAATTGCACCTTTTAATTGAAATATATATATATATATATATATATATATATATATATATATATATATATATATATATGTATGTATGTGTGTGTGTGTGTGTATGTGTGTGTGTATTGTGTAATAAGGCAGCAATCCATCTTTTATACATGTTTCATTAAAGTTTACACACAGGTACTGCGATTATGCTTTTTATTTATTTTTCTTGTGTTTGAACAAGTGGTTTCTTTTCTGGGCAGAGTGTGTAGGAACTGTTCAAATATTCTTTAATTTTGAGCGCTCTCGGCTATAATTTTAGCCATTGTCAATATATTAATTTATTTTTCCTTTTCACCTGGATGTTTGGTTTGTGTGTATATTGTGACATCATTACTTCATACGCACACCAATTACAGCATCACATTCACTCATGAATACCTCCAAATTCTAAATATTACGAATTTTCATAGCGCTAATCGACGTTGAAAATATATTTACAAGTGACTCCGTCAATTAAACCATTGGAATTACGCTTAACTCCGTGTACACAAATAGCTTTATTCCAGCTCCACCCATCAACCAAATATCCTCAAAAAATTATTACATGCTTGCACAACTAAAGTCCTCTTCTACCACTATAATGGCAACATATACACCTGAACTAATGGGTGTTAGTATTGAAAATCCCCTCGGTCTTCTCCAATTACTACATGTCCCATGTACAAAACACGATATTTGAACAAGTCTGTAAACCTAAAATATATGCCCGCTTTGTAGACAATATATATATTTTTTTTTATTTTAGAGAAGCACACAAAAGAAATAGATAATCTCAAAACGAAATTTGAAATAAACTCTCACCTTAAATTTACCTTCGAACTTAGTCAAAAAATAAACTCCCGTTGTTAGATGTTCGCGTAGAATATAGTATCAGCACTTATACCATATCATTGTATAAAAACCCCACTCGTAGAAAATCTTGCCAGCCTAATTTTAAGAGTGAATGCCCACTAAAATACAAAATATCTGTGATAAACAAATAAAACAAATTTCTAAATATTGTACACGAAGCGGTGTAATGGTTAGCAAGCTTGTCTCTCTAGAACAATTACGACTGAGTAGTGAGTTCGATCTCTACTGGGTTCCTCCTACTTTCGGCCTTGTACCACATCTAAGCTACGCTTGGATAATCTCTTCATCACAATTCTGTACGATACAGAATAAATATCAAGATAGCACACGAGAATTCATTCTCTACTTTCCCTTAAAGGACTAAACAATGCAAAAACAGTGGTTTTGTTAACCACCCCATCCGCCACCAGATTAGAATTTTTATATTATTTTTAAATAATAACGACACTGAACACACATACAAAAGTAAAATGACTATTTTCTACAAAAGCCAAATGGACGAAGCCATAAACAACATATATCTTCACTTAGAAATATCATAATAAAATACAGTACCCCAGTTGACCCGAACAAAAAAATTAATTATCTACTGCCAAAAAATTTAAAACAATTAACCTTATCCGCAAAAATATCAATACACCCGTAAAATCAAAACTACATAGAACGAAAATTATTTATGTGTTCAAATACCCCTTAAGAAACTGTGGTGTGGATCAAAACGAACTCATAAGCAATTAAATTGGTCACACTACTACATGCCTATCTAAACGGATTACGTTGCACTTGTCTTACCACAGTTTCATCAGAACCCAATTAAGAAAACACACAAATTTCCCAGAATCCATCCGAAATATACTAGGAGAAAATACAAGCATAATAAACTTATCCACGTGTAAAAACTATTAAAAATAATAGAAGCATTAATAATAAAAAAAGAAATAGTCAAAAAACACAACCAGAAAGTGCTGACTGTGTTCAGAAAATAATATATCTCTATTACTCTAGATACATAAAGAAAAACCATACATCAATTTAAAAAGTTAAAATCTCTCTTGATAATGGCTAAAATTATAGCCGTAGGCACTCTGAATTACAGATTATTTGGACAGTCCCCACACGCTCTGCGTCCAGAAAACAAAACAAAAAAAACTTCTTCGAACACAAGAAAAATTAAATAAAAAAGTTTAATCGTTGCAACTTGTCTGTCATCTTTAATGTAACTTTTATATATATATATATATATATATATATATATATATATATATATATATATATGTATATGTATATATATAAGAACTTTATTTCAATGCTTCATGACCTTTCGATATTTCGTTTATGTTCGATTTCATCAGGATTCTTCTAAGCTTCGTGAATACGTTCTTAGTGCTAAAAGTACATTTCAATAGTGTTATAAAAACCTCGGAGAATTGCAGTAAGCTATCTTTAATTAACGGTTCAAATATTAATCTAACAAATTGACAATTTTGCTGTAACACACAGTATTTTAAAATTTTTAATTTCAAAAACAGAATTCTCACTATTTTTTTGAAAGGGAAGACAATATAACAAGAAATCTGTTGTGGATGACGAGTTGAAATCCGGAACCAATAAATAACAAACGCTAGGAATGTATATATGGAAATAATGTATTAACATAATAATAAAAACTGGTAAATCAGGTTAGTAGTTCTAGGAATACGGGTTAGTAGCAAAATATATATACAGTCTTTGGTATTGAAGTATCGCTGTATGACTTCTTACTGAGTCTACGTGCTCGCTCACTGTGACTTCTATAGCGTTGTTACCTCACTCTCACTCTCACTCTTCCGGTTACCTACAACCCTTTACTCTGGACTCGACTTTTCGGTCTTGCTCTGTATTACTCTCGTCTCCCTCTTGTAATAGTATATGTATATATTGGATGAGCTCATTTGTATAAAAAGGGGTGGAACTCTCAACAAAATCAGAATTAAAAAGAGGTTTGTGGCTTTACTCCTGATTTAACAGTTACGTGTCAGGCCTATTCTAAATTCAAAATTAACCTAGAAAAAAGGGAAATTTTGATTTTAGTCAAATTTCGTCTGAAAGAAAATCCTAGACATGTTCATAAGTGGTAGATAAGAAATTCATACAAGCTAGAATTATAATTAAATATAATTTGTTCAATATTTTATAAGAAATATTTTATAGGAGTGGAGTAGGAATACTGCCAAACCTATAGCTAATTGTAACATAGATTTTGTAGTTGATAATTTAAAGGCTTCTTTAAGAACTTAGTGCATACGACTTAAGTCTTTAAAAATAATAATCTGTAACATTCATATAAGATGTTAATAATGCAAACTAAACAACAATACATAGCTATATTAAATCTAAATAAACAAAATGAAATAATCATTTATAGAAGATGCACCGCAATTTCATTACTAATTATGATCATATGAATAAGTGCTATCAAATAAAAATTTAACCATATTGTAAGATGAAATGTAGACTATTCCAAAGATTTACAGTTAATTCACTTCTTTCGTTGAATAAAAACTTTTTTTTTTTTTTTATCGGAAAATCTAATAATGTCCAATTTCTCGTGTAAGCATAATAATCAAGGTTCATTTAAAGATTTACAAGTTCTAGAATTTTTTTAAACTTTCCATTTTACCGTAGGAGTTTTAAATTCTAAAAATATTTCGAAAGAGGTGTTCTATTTTTATAAGTGCTATTGACGAAAGATAGGATATGATGATACTATCATGTTTTAAAACAAGTCTCCCTATATAAAATTTTTCAACATTCGGATCTTCTCTTCTGGAAACAGAGTTTAGGTAAACAACGGAGTTGGTCAGGCATTTCTTTTGCAGTGGGCAATTTTTAGAATTTCTGCAATTACATTTTTTAATATAATCGACATAAGTTACCTTGGAATTAACCTTATTTCTAGGGGTTTTATACTTGTTTAAAACTTTATTATTATGTTTTCTTTTTAAATGTTTCCACATTATCGGTGCAAATACAGCTTATATTTAGTGTATTTCTATTAAATATTTTACTGAGTGAATACTGGGGAAATGATTACCAACTGAATTGTGAAATTTCCGTCCTCATTTTGTACTAATAATTTGGTTAAATGGGAATGTATACCAAATTATGTTCCTGTTCCTATACTTTTTACTTCGATCATTATTATCATGTTTTCTATATTTGATTCCGTGCACTTGTAATCAGGATTTTTAAGGCAGTATAACAAGCATTACCATAATTATTAAAATATCTTTGTTTTAAAAAAAAAAGGTGTTGCCTATCCTATATTCTATAGAGGAGATAATATCTTTGATTACAGATGGATGATGATTAGAGTTTGTGTGAATATATATATATATATATATATATATATATATATATATATATATTAGGTTAGAATTTGGTTTCATATAAGGTTTGGATACTCCATTCACCAGAAAATCTCTTTACATTTGCTAGGGATTTTAATTTAAAATTTAGCCTTTTAATTCTTTATGGATGATTTTTCTTAATTTGTCAACCTTAAATTTAGTAGAATCTTTTACTAACATAAGACCATCGTCCCTATATAAATCTATATTATCAGCAATAATATCATCATAAGCAATTAGATTATACATAGTAAACAAATCTACGCTGTCAGAATCTAATGATCCCATCGAAATATCAAAGTGATCATCATCAGAATATTTCTTACTCTGATGTTCATTGTTGTGAATAAGAACAGATATTCTGGGGTTCATTATTATAGCTCTCTTTTTAAATAAAATTTTACAGACAGCCGAATTATCCTCCATTTCTTCTTATCTCATAACTTTACAGACAGACACACAGACACACACACACACGCACGAACACACATATCTATATCTATCTATCTATCTATCTATCTATCTATCTATCTATATATATATATATATATATGAAAATTTCTCCGAATTAATCAGTAGAGAGACAATATTTATGAATAAAAATGACAATAGGAAAACTGGTAATTGCAATTACCAGTTTTCCTATTGTCATTTTATTCATAAATATATATATATATATATATATATATGATTTTCAAATTTATTTTACTGGTATTAGAATAAACGTTCCATTTGTTTATTAACATATATATATATATATATATATATATATATATATATATATATCTATATATATATATATATATATATATATATATATATATATACTTTCGTCTACTAGCTTGGATATTTGAGAAGTCTTACTAAAGGGAAATAAGTGATGAAATACGGGTATCCACTAAAAATAATGTTAACGTGATAAAATATGTCGGATTAATAAATAAAAAAAAACATTATTCTTTAGTAATGTGCTTTGTTTACATTTGGGTACGAAACTGAACCGATATGAAAATTTCGAGAAACCTTATGACGGGAGTCTTTGGATTAACCATTCCAGATCGGCTGTGTCTTCTGTAGTTCAATTCATTGGAACACGTCGTATCTAACGACGTTTCTCTCTACCCAGGTGGACACTGGAATTTTATCCTGGCGCAGATCACATATATATTTTGAATATTCAGGCCGGTAGAAAAAAATAAAGAAATATACTGTTTATGAAATAAACGGAACGGCTACTCAGATACGAATATCTACTAAAAATAACGTCTCAAGTGATAATAAATGTCGTATTAATAAAAACATTACTTCTTTAGTATCTGTCTATATTTCCGAGATGAGGTATTATGTATACAACTTACTTTATTCGGACTATTTGTACTCATCCTTTTCGTCGTAATTATTACAACGTTTCAAACTTTGTACGCTCCGGCCTTCTTCAGGTGGTATGAATGTCGAACTAAAACCTTTATTTCGCTCACTGGGTTAGAATGTTCTAGTTGCAGTGATAACAGCAAAGATTGCAATAACAGCACTTGTAAAAAATGGTTGTTGAAGACATTAGGTTTATAATACACAGAAATTCGTACCCGGATGTACTCAAGGAGACATGGCACAGTGGATAAAGGCGTTGGTTAAATCCCATGACAGGACCCAAAGAGTATGAGTTCAATACCCGGTTAAGCCAATGGAGAACTTGGAGAGGGGAGATAAATGATAACTGACATGGAACTATGGAAGTCTACCCCAGAGAGAGAAATAAAGACCACCTGAAGAAATGGTAATAAATATGGTGACAAAATGAGGACATTAGTTGGAATAATGTAAATATATTAGTTCTTTAGAAAATATATCTGTGTTTGTGTGAGAAAGTCAGAACATGTTGTGCACGAGCGACTTTTCGTAATTTCATTTTTCCAAGGTTAAAATAGAAAACTTGGTGCATATGTTTTAAAAACATCGAAACATCACCAAGTCTATCAACGCTATACAAACCATCTGTACAAAACATCTAACGATCTTATGCCAGTTAGAGAACAGCGGCCCTTCTACAGATACACGGTAGTGTTTTCGGAGAGAAACCGTATGTCCAATATATTCCATATTTGCATGAT
>OZ010595.1:62248047-62275547 GCA_963932145.1 Acanthosepion lycidas
TTTAGTAAATTAGACGGATCGTCAGTCATGTGTTGTAATTTTTCTAATAATTATCTAGGTTTTCCATCATTACCTATGTATTAGCTTTATCGGCTCTTCTAGTAATTCTTAGGTATGGGTAGAGGTTTATTTGATTAAAGTGGGTTAAAGAGGACAGAAATCACGAGAAAGAAAGAAAAATGCAGTTAGGGGTAAAAGAAAAAAGAAATGGAAAGAAAGAAAGAAAGAAAGAAAGAAAGAAAGAAAGAAAGAAAGAAAATATAGACGGGTGTAGCGAAGAGAGAAAGATATATATCAAGAACACGAAGTATAATGAGAATAAAGGGACTACATTAACCTCAAAGGAAGAAGAAGAGAAAGAAATTAAAAACGGAGATGGAAAACAATAAAGTACAAAGCAAAGACTAATCATTGAAATAAAGAAGGAAAGAAAGGACGCATTAAAGCGGAAAATGAGGAAAAAAATCACGAGAAAGAAAGAAAGAATGTAGTTAGGAGGGAAACAAGGAAAGAAATTCCGAGAAAGAAAAAAAAAAGAAGAAAGGATGAAGAAACGGATGTAGCCAAGAGAAAAAAAAAGAAAGAAATCACGAGGATGAAAGAAAAAACGCAGTTAAGAGGAAAACGAGGAAAGAAATTACGAGAAAGAAAGAAAAATGTAAAAAGAGACAGAAATCGCGAAAAGAAAGAAAGGAAGAGAGAAGAAACGTGCGCAGCCAAGTGAAAAACACGAAATAAATCATGAGAAAGAAAGAGAGAAAGAAAGAATGCAGTTAAGAAGAAATGAGTGACAGAATTCGCGAAAAAGAAAGAAAGAAAGAAAGAAAGAAAGAAGAAACAGATGTACCCAATTGAAAAAGAAGAATAAATCATAAGAAAGAAAGAAAAAAATACAGTTAAAAGGAAAAATAGTAAAGAAATCACAAGAAAGAAAGAAAACTGTAAGAAATAAATAAAGAAGAAACAGATGTACCCAACTGAAAAAGAAGAATAAATCCTAAGAAAGAAAGAAAAAAATACAGTTAAAAGGAAAAATAGTAAAGAAATCACAAGAAAGAAAGAAAACTGTAAGAAATAAATAAAGAAGAAACGGATGTAGCGAAAGAAGAAAGAAACAAAGAGAGTATGATGTAATAAAAGCGACTAAAATAAACACAAAGAAAGAAGTAGAGAAAAGCATGAAAATAAAGTAAATAGAAAAGTACAACGCAAGGACCAGTCATCGAAACAACGAAAGGAAGAACGCATTAAAGACGAAAAAGAGAAAAGAAATCAGAAGAAAGAAAGAAAGAATGGACTTAAGAGGTAAAAGGAAAGAAATGCAAAGAAAGAAAGGACAAATAGATGTCAACATAAAACTAAAATTATGAATCTGCCACAAAAAGGATTCAAACGAAATATATCAATATGAATACAGCTATAATTTTCCTAGATGTCCTTTGGGGAGGCTAATCAAAAACTGCTTGCATTCAATCTTCTGGTTTTTCTTTTATTTACTCCCCTAAGCTGTTAATTGAAACCGTTCTCTTTTATCGGCTCAATGTCCATGCAAATATCGGGGACTGTATTTTAGAGCAATATCTAGATAAGTGAAGAAGACATTTATAGTTTAATGGGACGAGACATTGTAATAACATTTGTTTTATCATAAAACCTTAGCCGAAAGAAAAGACTATTGTTCTCTCGAAGATCCCGTAGGGAAATTTTAGGAGAAATTACTAGATTGACAATGAAATTTAGGGACAAATATAGCGATAAACTCATTTAAATAACACCTCTCGAAAGTAGGCAACCGGGAATTTATACATACATACATACATACCTATATATATATATATATATATATATATATATATATATATATATATATATATATATATATATATGCAAGCATGTATCCAAAAGTAGAAACTGGGTTTAACACCGAGCGGTTACAGACTGTATTAGCCTTGAAGGGAATCTCAGATGGATGTCCTGTACATTGGGTTAACACTCGAAAAAGACTGAAAGTTACATAAATTTAGCATTCCTTCATAATATATTTTTATCATATGTATGCTTCCATATTTTTATCATATATATATATTTTTTTTTATCTGCATAGTTTCACATTCAAACGTAAACAAAGCAACTCTTTAAAAATATTAATCTATTTTGATTAATCCAATTGATTAAACGTTAGATTTTCCGAAACTTGAGTACTCTCTGTTTATTTCTTAGTATATTGATTAATTTCATCTACTGGCTTGTATTTCACTTCCTAGTAAGAGTTCAGTTGCTACAACAAATATTTCATTTACCTATGAAACCGTTCTGAAAGAATGATTTTGTAAATGACAAAAGATAGTACCGTAGTTCGGTCAATGAAAGCCACACCCACCGACACATATCACAGACATACACACTCATATATATATATATATATATATATATATATATATATATATATATATATATATATATATATATATATTTGTGTGTGTATGTCTGTGTGTACTGTAAAAAATTGTGTGTGTGTGTGTGTACATACATACATATATACATATATATATATATATATATATATATATATATATATATATATGTGTGTGTGTGTGTGTGTGTGTATATAAAACCATAAATGCATTTATGTATATATATATATATATATATATATATATATATATATATATATATATATATATATATATATATATATAACCTTAAGACAAGGCTTCGAATCATGGTCGACTTGTCAGGAAGGAAACTTCCTAATGTTAATGGAATGGAATGAGGATCATCACAGTGTGCGGTGCCCATGGAAAATGCCTGTAAAACCATAACCCGTGTTAACCGAAGAATTAATAGTGAAATTGGGTAGACGCAAGACCTGAGGGCTCAGAAAGCTACGCTAGCAAGAAGTCACAAATCATCGTGAGCGTGTATTTGAGTGTGATGCTGATGTTCAGATTTTTGATAATTCTAGGTAACACGCACTCTCAAGGAAAGTCTAACTAAGGTCTGCTCACTATAGTTGCAGTAACAACCACACGTGGGCTTGGCCGGTGTAGAATAAACACAAGTGTACCTGAGCGAGAGTCTGCAATAAGGATTGGGTAGCCGCCCTAGTGGACGGGTGTCCTCGAATACGTGTGGCTTGCTATTATATATATATATATATATATATATATATATATATATATATATATATATATATATATATTATCATTTATATATATATATACATATATATATGTGTGTGTGTGTGTGTTGATGTAAAAGGAAAGAACAGTTAGATTAACGATGTAAAGTTCTTTAGTCTTTACGTTTTTATTTTTATAAGCACTACTCTATACTGAAGTAGAAAATATAGTTTATTTTGCTTAAATGTTATATATATATATATATATATATATATATATATATATATCGTATGCAGAAAATAAAAGTTTATGTATATTAAATTTATTGATAATATCCTTAACATGCGATTAATATTCCACATTTAAAAAAATAATATACAAATTGTATATTATGCCCAACCTTTCGATTGATACAAATTGTATATTATGCCCAACCTTTCTTCAGGGGTGTAATAAACTAAAGTGAAGCAAATAAAAAATCATATAATATGTCTAAAGCATTGACTTAAATAAATATTTGTAATTTTTAACATTTTAAATAACTATGTATGCAAGAGATTATTCCTATATTAAAAATATATGAATCAAATTAAAATACATAACATATCTATTCCTTTTTACTAATACAATCATACATGTGTGATTCCGTATTTTACACTATATATATATATATATATATATATATATATATATATATATATATATATATGGATGTTTACTTAGCTTTTAATATGCTCGCAATATCATAATGTGTGCATGCAAAACATGAACTTAGATGTCGATAATAGCATATATATGAATGCCTTTTCAATTCTTCATCCCTAATGTTGTAAAATAATATGTAATCTATAAATGAGTATACATTCCTATATCGAAGCTATTTGGCTCTTGCCCGATCCGATGCTGGACATTGTAGCGTCAACTGTCTAGACAAAGTAATGCATTTCTTCGAGAACCCTACGATACCAGTCACCTTGCGGCGTGATCCTATGTCCATTCACCGAGCAAAAAGAAAGTGCTACTTACTTGGGATCCTATCAGTTCCATCGCTACAAGTGCTCATAAATTATTTTTACGCTGCAGAAAGTTTTCCGTTACTTTTGAATGATGAGTTTTTTGAATAGGGCCGACATTTAAAATGGCTTTTCTACCCTCATATTTTACTCATAATTGTTTTTTAGCTTAATCCATTTTATTTTCTCTCTTTCTTTCTTTTTCCTCTCTCTTTCTACACACACATACACGCACATACACACACACACACACACACATATATATATATATATATATATATATATATATATATATATATATATATAAGTTATAGCCTCTGTCTATATGTTTGTTATCGAACTCCTCATATGATTGGAGATAGATTCCCATAACTAGATATGTACTAAACTACATTACCCAGGGTACTTGTATATGTATATTTGATTTTCATCAAATAAGGTCCACGGTGCGCCACCTCACCAATTTTTTTTTCCTTTTATTTAAATTTGAACAATGGAATGACTCCTATACTAAATATAGAAGGGGAAAGCCAGAAGATTGAGGTCACTGAAACATATTTTCTCGTTGATTTAAATTAAAATTAAATTTGAACAAGGGAATGACTACACGGGATTTTGGATAATTATATTTCATTTTGATAAAAGTGGTTACCGTATAAGGGATTAGAAACACCCCGTTGATTTCTTTTCGCTTTGTTTTTAATCTAAATTTTGTTTCCAATACGTATTTGTTTCGATAATTAAATTGTCATATAAATATTAAAATCTGCTCATCAATTTATTCAATCATGTATTGCATCAAATACATATAAAAGGGTTTAGATCAAGCTGTTTTGCCCTAAACACCACTGAAATTGTCCTACCTTTGATTTACATTAAATATAAATTTGAAGAAGGGAGTGTCTCCTCCAATATATAGAAGGAAAAAGCCAGAAGATGGAGGTTTCATCGGCAAAATCATCGAGTAATATAAAAATGCAACGTTATTCTCAAAATATTGTGAAAAATATTCAAAATCAATCATTAACTTATTACAAAAAATGCGTGATACACAGCGATGGAAGGGTATTTTAGCTATAATATATATATATATATATATATATATATATATATATATAGAGAGAGAGAGAGAGAGAGAGACAGAGAGAGAGACAATTAACAGTATTTACATTATGCGGACCATTGTCCTCATCTTTGTCGCCATATTTGTCACAACGTTTCGGCCGTTGTACGCTCCGGCCTTCTTCAGGTGGTTGGAATTTCGAACTGAACCCTTTATTTCGATCCATGGGGTAGACTGTTCTAGTTCCACGTGCCATGTTTGATGGATGTCAGTTATCAGTTATCTCCTGCTAATTTTCCCTCTGAAAGTTCTCCACTGCCTTAACCGAGTATTGAACTCACACTCTTTGGGTTTGTCACTGGATCTAGCCAACGTCTTTATCCACTGTGCCACGTGTCCCAACCACCTGAAGAAAGACGGAGCGTACAACGGCCGAAACGTTGTGACAAATATGTCGACAAAGATGAGGACAATGGTTCGCATAATGTAAATACTGTACATAATACCTCATCTCAGACATATAGACAGACTCCAGAGACAATTAAATAATGTATATAAACTTCAGGAAAAGAAAACTTAATCAAATTGCGATAACACTGCTTGCCGTAGTACTGTTATTACGGTTATATATATAAAGTATTTTTCTACGATGTAGTATTTTCAAGACAGATGACATTACATTGGCAACGCTTAGACAAGAAATTGAAAATGCATGTATTGCAATCCCACAGGATAGTTTGGACAAGTATGTCTAAGCAGTAGTTCGCTGTACTAATAAATGTCTGGAAGAAAAAGGTAAAAATTTTGAACATCTCTTGTGATTGTAGACTCCAAAGATAATTTAATCTCTGGATGCCTTTATCTCTAAATCAATGTCTGAATGAAATTGAGTATTACTATACGTATACATGATTTATGTTTCCTAAAGTTTGTATGCATATTTGCGCACTTCGTTTATATATATATATATATATATATATATATATATATATATATATATATATATATATATATATATATGTGCAGCATTTTTTCCTTAATGCATGTATCACTGAATAATATAGAAAAGTTTTGTCTATATATTTTAATCAAATTCCTTTCATGTCGTCTGATAAGCTTAATAAAATTACCATTGAAAGCATAAAAAACATCACCATAGTGATACATCATTTTTTAATCCTATCTAAGCGTCCGCCTTTCATGAGCCATCATCAAAGATGTCAATTATATTACAATAAATTAAACAACACACGGATATAGTAATAATGATAGACTGTTTTTGTTTGCATGGAAGATTTCCAAGCAACGACAAAGTCGTGCATATGAGACGCTGGACCTGTTTAAATATATATATATATATATATATATATATATATATATATATATATATATATATATATATATATATGTGTGTGTGTGTGTGTGTGTGTGTGTGTGTGTGTGTGTGTGTGTGTAAAATATGTATGTATATAAATATATATATATATATGTTTATAAATATGCAATTTTTTTTAAACCGGGGCTAGTCTGGCCGCACCCACGCCGCTAAGCGCCCATTGGCTGAATGATAGCAGGAATATTGGAAGGTAATCATGCGAAGAAGGAGGGGAGGCCTGTTGCGCACCCCCTGAAGGGATAGGTGTGAGATGCCACTGTGAGAGAGAGGGGAAACACGTTGACACCCTCTGAGGGCATGGTGAGATACCAATATGAGAACAGTAGGAGGTGGGAAGACGAAAGACTTCCAAAAATGGAAAATAATAACATTTTCCTGACCGAAACCAAATAAGTGGATTGTGGGTTGAGAATTATCAAGGAAACTAAAACCCCGACAAGCCCACCCCTGTTTTGGTCAGCGTCCATATAAGCAAAGTCGCAGGGAGCGAAAATCAGTTCTAGTGAAGTTGCAGTTGGGGTTGGAGACAGATAGGCAAGCAGTTGCAGTGAGCTGAGCGCTCTGAAGTCCCGCCTCGCAGAAGCTGACTAAGATTCGCGCATTATCGACCTGAACTTCTAATCAAGAACAATTTATTTCTGAAGAACGACTTAGACTCACATCACCAAAACAAGTTTTACACCAAGAACCAGTTTCTTAAAGAACAAACAACTTAAGATGTTAAGAGTCGCCTAACAAACACAAAGTGTCACGAATCCATATAGCGGGTTGGGATGTAGATGCAGTCCTGTATTCAGAAACCATATATAAAATATTGTTATGCTTTTTTAAAACATTTGAACTTTTCGAGTTATTATTTTATTTTATTTTACATATACTTTTGCGATATCACCCTTGTTCGAACTCAACTTGCATTACGGCCCGGCGACTGATTTATTTCGTCTGCCTAAGATCAATTCACAACGTGGGTAGGTTAGACTGGAAATCAAAGCAGTTACTTCCGTAACCAGACGTTGGAAGCGAGCTGGGAACGACAAGACTGATACCGAATCTAACCAGATTCCAATCCGAATCACCAAAGGTTAGAACGTCACATTTGGTGCCGCGACCAATACCAAGCCAGTTGGTCGTCACAGGACATGATAGCACGACGGACGCAGCCAGGCAGACGTCACATTTGGCGCAGCGACACCGGGGGGGACGTCACAATTGGTAGACTTAGAAAATTGAGTAAGAAAAATACCAAAATATTCTATCGAATAGTTTTTTTTTTGTTTTTTCAATCTCATTTGAGACAATGTTCAGGGTGTGAAGTTGTCTGTATATACATGTGTTTCTATCAAATAACATTTAAAACATTTCAACTGTTCATGTTTTTTATTTCTTATGCAGCGTTGTAGATTTCAAAGTTCAAAGTTCACGTGTTCATTTCGTTTTTTTGCAGTATAAGGAAGTAACTTTTTTTTGTTTATACTCGTACGTATATTTCTTTTATTTTTGCTCATGCTTATATAATGTTATTTTTTTTGTAATCATTTTTGTAGTGATTAATGTTATAACATTTTTGTTATAATTTTCGAATAAATAATTATATTTGCTCTAATATGTATTGAGCAATTTTTAAGAATATTATTTTTTGGTTATTGGAATTTATTCAGTATGCACCAATCCTATATGTGAATATATATATATATATATACACACACACAATTCTGTATAAATCTTTTTTTACAGTTGATTTATTAGAAGTAATATATGTGTTTCACTATTAACTTATTATTACGCGCACACAGTCACATACGGAAGAAATTACTTCCACTTTAATCGGCAATTCCTTACTAGACATATTTCTCTGTATTTCTTCTATTTCTTTGTTTACATTACAATTATTTGAAGTTCATCTCTAGAGAAGATTAGAATCAAAAGGACAGATTTTGGCAAATTGGTCTTCTTGAAAGGTTATATTATTTCTGTGCAAATGTCTTAACTGGTTCAGTGTTTCTTATCGAATCTCAAATTTGAAGTTGTCTTGAACAGCCACTTTTCTAGATCTATTTACATTAATGCAAGCGTCACCCATGGCTATATACTTGGACATATGTTTGTTCAACGACCTTCTTGATGGTATCGATTCCCAACTCAGTATCTATGCAGATGGCATAAACATTTATTCTTATCTTAATCGTAAGTCTGAGTGCCTCGGTAACGTCAAATTGGTACTGATATAAACAACCGTCTACACTCTCTGATTCACAGGGGCAACGAATATGTTGTTAATTTTAACACCTCCAAAACGAAACTGTTCTCATTAAATCGTGAATGAGAACACTATTTACTTTACATTTGGCGTTGCTGATGATAATTTCCAGAAGGATGACTTATTGTATCTTCTCGTACTAACGCTTCCCTCTGATATGAAGTCGAAAGATATTGAATCAATTGCTTGGACGTTGGCTTCTTTATAAATCTATTATTCGTCTTTGCTTTGAATATTATCGCCACATCTTTTCTGTGGTCCTGATATATATTTAGAAATTCTTGATAAGATTGAAAGAAGAATCTGCAATATTATAGGGCCTGGCTTGGCATCATAGCTACAGTGACCTTCCCAACGCCGGGATGTGGTTTCCCTCTCATTTTCTATAAATCCATTCATGTTAATTATTCTGATGAACTAATCTCGATCGTACCTATTTTTTTTTTAATTGAAGGGCAGTACTAAATTGGCGGAAAGGTCTCATTATTTTACAGTTGAAATGTCTAGATATAACTGTAATTCCTATGCTAACAGTTTCTTTGATCGCACTTTTGGGCTTCTGGATCTGTTTTCCAGCTACTTGCTGCACTATCAACTTTGATCTTCAATTATTTCAATGCAAGCCCAATCGTTTATCTTCTGTTTTTTTTTTTTTTTTTTTTGAAGGTTTATTGTTTTATTGTTCTCCCTCCTCAATAGTATATATTTTCTCATGTTCTGTAACACTCAGTAACCCTTTAGTATTTTTGCATTGCATTTGGTAAACAATTATGAAAACAAGCTATAAGTAATAATATTTCTATATTAAAATCATTACCAATATAAAAAAATAATAGTTTCCTTACCAATCATTTTATGAAGATTTATTTATTCTCAAATCCAAATCTAGAAAGATTTTACTATTTATACTAGTGTATAATACAATTGAAAAGAATATTATTAAGAAATGTTACAGTGTTTATATTATTTAACGAAAAAATTAGATTCTTAAGAATGCATTATATAATACTAGAATCTTTAGGAATACGCGTATTGAAATTCTCACATTGTTTACTATTTTTCAAGTTATCGCTAACATTTTTATTGCCATTTAAAAACTCTGCACTTCAATTTTTCATTCTCAAAATTTGAATAATCAGATTCTTTTGTAAAATACTTTGACAAAGACCGTACTTTGTGGTTTAATATTTTTTTGGTAATTTAATTTAATTTAATTTTATATGACTTCATGGTAAACAATATTTGTTAAGGATTCTGTGTTTCTTTTTTACTGCAAAGAATGAATTCTTAGGATTTCTTCCTCTTGAGCTTGCAACCTGCTAATGTTCATGCGTAAATACTTCTATCTGGGGCCATATTCGAACTTTTTGAAGCGTTTGACCTTGTACTTTGTTTATAGTTGTCGTAAATTCAGGGTGAACTGCAAAATTGATCCTTGAACATATAAAAAAGTAAAGAAAAGATATGAAAAAACAATATCGAATTTTATCAAATAAGTATTTGCTATTTTAATCATTAAACTCTTTTTAAAATAGTGAAGCATTTTATGTTATATATATATATATATATATATATATATATATATATATATATATATATATATATATATAAATGTATGTATATATACATGCATACACACACCAACACACACATACACATATATATATATATATATTAAATAAAAACTTTTAATTAAGATGAATTAAAATTTATTATTAGGTAGGTGCAAAAATAATGACGTAATAATGTCGTTTTTTGACTTTTTTTAACGTCAAAAAACGACATTATGACGTCATTATTTTTGCACCAACCTAAAATATGAAGCTATACAGCCTAGCAGAGCCAACTATTCATTATATCTTCTTACCTGATTACACTTCTCAAAATAAGGTTATAATCGGTCAATATATGGCTATTTTAGAGCGTGTGACAAACGGAATAACGGAAGTAACAGATTTATATATAACGATAGATTTATATTTTTCTTTTATCTACAGTGTCTATTCAGGAGGTGAGCGATTATGAAACTTACTATTCGTTCTAGCCGTAAGCAATTCATACCTCTTTGCAATTACCCTCCCAGTTTCTATCCTTACAGCCATATACAATTTCGCTATGTCGCTTACTAGTTTTTTTTTTTGTTTTTTTTTTGCCTGTGCCAAGAAAAAAAAAATCTTTTTCCTCGTTATATGTTCCAGGAAATACAAGTGTCTTTTTTAATAATTTTTCCTTTGTGTCCAACATTACTTACATGCTCCATCAATACTATACACATGAACTATCTACAAACCACGTTTCTTTTGATTAAAGCTTCCTTTATATCTGCGAGGAAATTTCTCAGCTTTCACTGCCATATAGCAGGATTGTTATTACACAGTGTAAACTAACTAGAGCAACAATGGCAGTAGTAATTCTGAATTACTTTATTCTCGTACCAACGAGATATAAATTCAAAAAATACACTTTCCCGCTGGCCACTCGGCTGTTTATATAAAACCGGAGGCGGTAACTTATGTCCTTCATTGTCTGCCTAAGGAAGTCCCCATTATCTAATGAGAAGTTTCATTTCGTCTTTACAGACTGCATTTCAACGAAAGTTTTATCTAACGACATTGTCCAGTTTCTTAATACTTTGTTTGGATTTTAGAAGGCATCATTCACTATCTAAATGGAAGTGCCAAACATTTTTTTTGCAAAAGACAACCAGATGAGTTTGTCCTCATCATTTATAGAAATGGAGTCAGATTGAGAACGAATATTTGACGTAAAACACAAGGTTGAGAAATTGCAATTATTCATGCCCTGAGATAATATTTAACTTATATTTGCGAATATTTAACTTCGTTTCAGAGAATAATGGGTGTTATCATCAGGACAATAGGGTATTAATGTTTCATTTCGATTTACCTACCAAAATTATATATATTTAAACATATATATATATATATATATATCGAAGGGTTACATGAAACTGCCATTTTGGAACCGATTCCGACAGACAAGAAAGTCAACCAACAGTGAATGGGGAATATTGCACCAAAGTACACCCCAATTAAAAGCTATTGCTGTTGAACTTATCAATGAATGAAACAGAGTCTGCACACTGAATTATATGCCGTTTCCGGTGGCGAAAGCTTGTCAGTACATATGCAACAGAGAACTTGAGTATTGTCCAGACCATGGCCTTGTCAGCATTCTCATGTCAATAAAAGCGACGGGAGAACCTGCAGTTAGTTGTTGTCAGAAGGTAAATCTCGCCTCGGTGCCTTGGGAAGATGTTGCCTTGGGACACTTTGTTCTGGAACATGTGTACCGCCCATCGTGCTAGCTTTAATTTGTTTCCTCCCATCTCTTTCTCTACTTTGCCTATCCCCGGGGTAATTCTTAAGAGAAGAATTCGTTAAGTATTTCGCCGCACCTCAACACACCTTTGACTTATTTTACAACCGTATGCAATTGTATGTGTACAATGCATTATATTTTGTTTCTTAGTCCTCTACCCACATTTCTACAGTTATTAAACCACAGAATAGATTACCGAGAATAAACTGGGTCAGAAATATCGTTTCTTTTGAAATCGGTTGTGTTTTTGCTACGATAGATATGACATTTTAGCTTCTCATTCCCGTTGACAGTTGAGGTCATATGGAGTGGGCAGATATCCACCACGTCAACAGAGTAAATTGCTTACCAGTGGAGACTCTATGGCGGTGGATGTTTGATTGATGTTCAGCTATATAAATAAACAGGCAGCTGAATATCCGTTTTTTAAGCCTCACAAAACCAGATGGACATTTCAGAATGTAGTCAAGTCCGCTAAGAAAATCCATCGGCATCATTGCTTATAAACAGCGAGAATAAACGACTCAGAATTATTATATAACATGTACACCATCAATTGCTCACCTCTAAGTCAGCCAATAAGAGGAGCAGGGAAGATTAAAAAGGTATGAGGATAGACCATGGTTAACTATAATTTGGAAGAAGTTAACATTGTAGAGTTAAGCATTCACCGGGAATTTTGATCCCTAAAAATAACGGTCCTTAGGAAGTAATTTTCGGAATTGAACGATTTTTTTTACCAAAATCTATATATCTATAGCTGACCACTCGTATTCGAGGATACCCGTCTATTTGAGCGGCTAACTAGTCCCTATTGCATACGCTTGCTCAGGTACATTTGTGTTTGTTCAAATCCCACAGAACTCGGTTTTGGTTTATACTTTAACTATGCTCAGCAGCCCTTAGTTACAGCGTCATTAATCTGATCAAGGCTAGCACGCTCAAACCCTCGGCCATGATGTCTGTAAACTTCGTGCTAGCACAGCTACCGGCGGCCTCTCAGGTTGCTGTCTACCCAATTTCGTGAACAAGGCTTGCGTCATCACGTGGTATAATTTCCAGGCACTTTCCAAAGATGCCGCACGCTGAGATCGCCCCCTCCAGACCGATAAGATCAGGAAGTTTACTTCCTGACAAATCGACCATGGTGAGATTCAAACTCAGGTCTGATGGTCAGAAAGCGAAGGTTCTAACTACTCAGCCATGTGCCAAAATAATATTTAGGGAGTGAGAGTGATTACCTCATGTGGATATTGTAAGGCGGATCTTGGTTGTAAAGATCTGAGTGTGTGACACTGAACTGTGAAACTCATCTAGTGTTCCTTTTGACGGAAAAATGTTTTTCCCGCCAAATTTCGACTCTGCTTCATGCTAAAATTTAGTTATTAGCATAGTATAACAAAGATAATGAAAATTTTATTTGTAATGGTATTGTTTACAATTTCAATATATTGCCCTGTACAGTTTGGCCCAAGGTGAGGGCTCGTTTAATGCATGAGTAATCGAATTGGATCATTTTAAATAATGGATATGTTTTTATAGCCTGTCCACACTCTATTGGTTGTTTAATGCCGAAAAATCTTTTGGATCGTAAGAATAATTAATTTTTCTTTTTTAGTGAACATTGGCTTAATTTTTTTTGTGGATAACAATGTTTCTTTTCATATACAATTTACACCGTGGTGTATTCCTACCTTTTCCATGCGTTATTGCGCGTAAGCGAATGTAAGGACCTCGATTCGAATTTGATTTGGCTATCCAATTTTTTATTCCTAATAGGTATCTATTAAACTTTCTGTACATTGTATCTTTGGATAAAGAGTAGAAAACTCCATTATTATAGTTATTTGTTGCTTATCTGTGTTTATACACGATCAGGTGGAACGTTTGTTAAATTTGTGTTATTTGAAATCTAAAGGGTTTTTTTTTGTTTGCTTTTGTTACGCAATTTGCTGCCATCTATCGTGTGTTCGACTCTCACAAATTCTAAACGAAATCGTGATAAAATGGCTTCAGTGTGGTCTCTAAATCCTGTAGCCAAATCGACAATGGTCTGAAGAAGTGTTAAGAAAGGTAAACGCAATATTGGAGACAAATAACGTTGCTCAATTTCTTTGTATTCCTAGCTTTGTCTTTCTTGTCAAGAATAGACGGATTCCATTACCCAATAAAGTATTCCTTGAACTATTGAGTCAATATGACAACATGCTTGCAAAAAATATTCTTAAGCCTGTCAAAGACGTAAGTGTAAACATGTCTTAACCCTTTTGTTTTCTCTGAAGAGCTATTTGAGGTTAGGATTCCAAAAGTTATATCTAGGATTGTTGTTTAAAAAGCAGCGAAGCACTTCTTTTTATCTGTTTCTTCCATAACAAATGTCAAGCGTGTCGCACGGGTGACTAGGAATGTCGGCCATATTTTAAAATCTGGTCAAGATGAACATATTCTAAACGTTCGAATGAATGTTTATCTCAGCATGGTAGAGAAATCGTCAAAATGATGCTTTCTTTCAAGCAGTAAAATAGCGTTAGCCGACATGACTGTCAAAGTTAATCTTACGACAAAGGTTTAAATATGAGTGGAAAATACACCGACACCGACAGATACTCTTACTCATTATGCGCTGTGTAGCGTATTGCCTAAATTTCTTCGGGAAAATGCACCAAATGATATACAGCTGCCGTATCGCATCTTCTGCGATAGTATTTTAAGTTTTTAGCAACGCATCGCTAGTAATTACATGTTGTCCCAGAAAAAACACAGTGGTTTAAATCTAGTGATGTTAATCTTTATTTAAGAATTATTATTAAAAAAAAATGTTTAATTTAGAAATACAATTTAAACCCTGTAAATACATTTTTATTTAATTATACAATATGATGTAAGTAGCCTCCATTTCAATTTCAAAGACGCTATTTTGCATAATGCTGGTGAATGCCCCTGGCTGCCCACCGCGGATTTCTGTAGAGATATTAACCTTAAGTTAAATGGATTTTCTTTGCTTTATTAATGTTGTAATGGTTCGGTTCCTTGTACCACGGTGATAGTCCAAGGTAGAACCAGTAAAGAAGAACTCGAACACGTATATGGAATAACACAGATATATTACAAACAGGAATATATACAGAGAAGTAGAAAGTGTTAGTACGAACAATCAGGTTTAGTAGGGAGAACAATGTAGTCTCGACCAGTATCACTATTCCAATGTTTTGCAGTAATTGTCTGAACGCGACTCTGTTTCGGACTGCCTCTGACTCGACTGACTGACTCGCTCGCTCTGACTGACTGACTCCTGACGGACCTCACTCCAGATTTCAGACTGAACAGTATTTAGTCACCCCCTCGAGGGAATCATGTGTCACAAGGACGGTTCAACCTGGGCTCGGCCAAATATATGCCCTTTGAACCCGTATAAACGGGTTCAGGGTCGGTTTACCTACCCGAAAGAGACTCCGCCCTTCGCCCGAAAGGAGAGAGTTCAACCGATCAGCCGGTCGCCCAACTTAAGACTGAACAGTATTTAGTCACCCCCCAGGAGGGCATCATGTGGCACAAGGCCGGTTTAACGTGGGGTTTCTGAGCCTGTGGGCTCGGGCAAAAATATGCCCTTTGAACCCGTATAAACGGGTTCAGGGTCGGTCTACCACCCTGAAAGTGTCTCCGCCCTTCGGCGTAGCCTCCTTCAGGTTCCTCCCCGGCCGTAGGCAGAGAGTTCAACCGATCAGCCGGTCGCTCGACTTAAGACTGAACTCCCTTCTTCCTCTTGAGGCGCAGTATTTATTACGTATGAAATAGTCCATTATCTTATTATGGGTAAGGTCCCATAACAAATGTATATTCTCCCTTTAATGTATCCCCAAGTAAAACCATATCAGGAGGATGTGATGGCCATAAAATTCCGTAATTTGCGAAATCGTCTGGAAATAAAAAACATTTGATAAATTTTTAAAAATCCATTACAATTTTGATTCCTTGTCTATTTGAAAATTATTGCAATCGGTAATTTCATTACGTTAATGTAAGTTCTCAGAAAAAAATAGATAAAAGTTTATAGTATGAAACATCTGATGTGTTATAACATTTGTGATGCATAAGTGTCATTTCGAAAATTTGTAAGTACTTATGTGTCATTTCGAAAATTTGTAAGTATTACTTTTGTGTCATTTCGAAAATTTAAATACTTATGTGTCATTTCGAAAATGTGTAAGAAAGCAGGAAATGAGAAAGTTAAAAGTCAATATTTTAAGCGTATTGGAAATAAATTGGGCACACAATTAAGATTTTGTGAGTGAAAAATATCGCCCCATATATGGAGTCGGAGAGAAAACTAAAAAGATTACTACTGATATTAGACATAAAGAAGGTTTTCTGGTATACTATCAACTATCGGAAAAAAGATGACCATTAAATTAACAGGAAAGTATTTTGAGATAACTATCATAGTTGGATATACACTGATACCACAAAATACAGAAGAAATTGAAAGAGTTTACTGAACGATAGACAACCACTTGTTTCAATGCAAATCGCAAGAAATTAAAACCGACACGTCAGATCTTGATGCCATACTAAGCAAGGAGAGGAATGGCGAATTAGTTGGTAAATTCGGATTAGGAATTCGTAAGGGTGGATTAATGGATAGCGGCTCGGATTGAGGAATCGGAGAGCCGAGTTCGAATTCAGGTTGAATCCATTACATTCAAGTACGTCAATTACCCTTGTGAACGGTATGATTCCCCTTCTTCTCCATCTAGCTATGGGTAAATATCAGGAGAGACCGGATTCTATAACCTTGAATGACCACCAGTCTACCGCAGAAAGAAATGGCTACCTACTGCCTCGTCAGTCACGTACCGAAAGACACATGATCGCCTAAGCTTGTACCACGCGTGGAACATAACTGACTGGAGGGGTAAGGAGAAATATGGGTCCAATGGTACACGGCAGATGGAGAAGGGACTTGAAGCAGCAGAAATGTGATTCTATAGATGGATACTGTGAATGCCATGGACTGAACTCATAATCAAGGACGACATTTCAGAGAAAATGACAACAAACAAGGATATTTTTGCTTAGCACCAGAAAGAGACAGTTGAAATCTGTAAGGAACATAAGGGAGGAAAAGGGCATGACATTTTCGACAGTTACAGAACATACGGAAGACAAAAGTGACAGACGAAACCTGCATATAACCTACCTAACGGGCTTGTATAATGTTTGGTAGAACAAGGATTATGAGGTACAGCAAAAAGAAAAAAATAGTAAATAATAAGATGGGGAATTGACAAGTGTCATACTGCCCCACGTACTGAATGCAAGAGACATACAGAGCAATGCCTCCAACTTTAATAGGAAATACATTGGTCGTTCTACCATTTCTCAGACATTGCTTAATCGTTCATTTTTTAGTTTAATTTAACATACACAGTTGTTCTTCTTTTATGCATCTAGCACTTTCAAGATGTGTGCGATCATAGATCTCTAAGCATCTTTCTCCTGCAAAGCTCCAAGGAATGTCTCTTCTCTCATCATCCGTTCCTTGTTCATTTATTTCCTCCATTTACGCAAGTGCGTTATGTACTGTCTCACTTACCTAAAATATGCCCTATGGTAACAAATTATCCAAGCCGTCTTTCCTCATCATGTGCCACAGAAGGTTAACACGGTATTTCCCTAACCTAAGTGACATTTTTCTTCTTATTTCCCTTAAAACTTATTTGTTGCTGAAGTGTTGGGAACATGAAAGTTTTACCAATTTTCTATGACCACAAATCTGTTTAATCATGTCTCTCCTTCATACTTAAAGATATTGTTCAGCATTACTTCCATAGTGAACGATTACATTATAGTGCAGATTAGAAGTTTTTTTTTTTTAATTTTTATCGCAAAGTCATCCTATTTCTTAATACTTTTTTTTGTTTTTTGTTGTTTTTTTTTAAGGCATCATTTGCTATTCCAGTCTGCCGTTGGATTTCTGTGTTATATTTTCTCTCTTTTGATATAACATTATCCAGATATTAAGATTTCTGTAATACATTAATTTTGATGTTTCCAATTTGTTGTTCGCCTCTTGGACAGGACTTTTTGTTAACGAAAATACATTCTATCTTCTTTCATTTGGTAATAAGTACCTTCTTGCTTTCGTTTAGTAGCTTGTCTAGGATGACCTGCAATTTATTTCTATGCTTGCTACCTAAACCGTTTCATCTGTCTCTCTTGTACAATGGACACTTTCCTTAAAGGGATGGTTTATTTCATTATATCAGCTATGTATGTATGCCTTTAGTCATTTGTTAGCGAATTATTTCTCATGCTAGTTTTGACGTGTGTCTCAAACATCAACTGACGCATCTCTTTTTATCATTTACGAAATCCCGGAAATATTATTTATACTGCACAGACACAAATGAGCAAGACAAATCGTATACAAATGAAATGATTCAAAACTAAACTTTAGGTTTCCTGACAAATGTGAAAATATTTACTTCCTTCTGTCTTCTCGTCTCTTCCTGCCTTTATTAGAACCGGATCAAGGAAGCGAGAGATAATACGATAATATTTTTGAAGACAAATGTTACGTTGCAAAATCTCACTGTGCATTTTCAAATTGACAGACTTATTGGATTCTTGTAAAGATATTCCGAATAAAAACATGTTATGTCATCATTTCTCATTTCTTTTTGTTAAAATTCATATTTATTTCCAGCTAATTTAACGCTTTCAAAACAAAACTGCTCACCACTAATCGTCTGAGAGAAGCCATTCTGGCTTGCATCAGCCTGGCTGTTGCTAACCTCCAGAACAGCCTTCAAGGGCTAACGATTTCCATTAATATTAAATTGAAACATGATATCGAATCAATTGCTTCGCTTGCTCCTGAGAAGGTCGGTTCACTGTGTCGTGCTAGACAATGTTTCTCGCCGGAATATATCGTACATATCTACATGTCTACGATTCAACCATGCTTAGAATATTACTGCCTTATATGGTCCGATGTCGGTGTGAAGTGAGGGATAGCAAGCTCGTCTTGCGATGTCAAATAAGATACTCCCTGGGAGCTGCAAACTTTTAACCTTGTGCAAGATCTAAGTTACGTTTCGAAAGCTGCTCGGCCCGTTTATGATCAAAGTGTAGTATCTGTGCTTTGTGATCATCCGGGCTGGCTTCTGTCGAACTCTCTAATGCAGAGAGGAACTCGGAGGAAGCTTTGACGAAGGGCAAGGTTTCCTGGGGGGGGGGTAGACAGGACCTGAACCCGTCAAGGCGGGTTCAAAGGTCATATTTTTGGCCGAGCCTACGGGCTCGCGAGCTACCCACATTAAACCAGCCTTGTGCCACATTTAATCCTCGTGGGTGGATTAATAAATACCAAGTTACGTTTAGAGAATCATTTATTAGCGAGATCTAGCCTGCAGGAGTGTAAAAAAACTTTCGGAATTTTAAAAAGGTTTGAAAGCTTGCCTCGCTAGATCAGTTCTGATTGAATAGTAAGTGCGATTCTCACTGCGTGACCCAAACTTTCCCTGTTGAGCCACATCTAATCTACGCTTCGTAAATCGCCATATGGTCTTGTTCTCCTGTTCTATATTTTGAGATCCTTGATAAAATCTAAAGAAGAATATCCAACGTTATTAATTCTGATCAGACATTTCGCCTTCCATTTTATTCTCACCGCGGTAATGTAGGTTTCCTATGCCTTTTGCATAAATACTTTCACGGTGAACCTTTTCAGTGATAAACTCACCTGTATGGTACCTGGCATATAGATTTAAGCGCGTTACTGGATTGGTGGATAGAACACATAATTTTATGGTCGAAATGTTTGCATAAAATCATCAGTTCTATATTAACAATTTATTCTCTCGCACTTCACGCTTGTGATATTCTCTTCCGCCATCTTGATTTCCGTCTTCAAATATTATGTTCTTTTATTGTTGTTGCTCATTAATTTTTATCTCATATTCTTTCACAGACATTACCGCCCCCTGCTTGTTTGTTGCCTTTATAACGGGAGGCAGGTAATGAAGAAATATATTTATATTTCTTTCATTGTTGGTATTAAAATTCATGATATAATATATACACCATACGGGATGACTGAAAGGAAAAGGAATTGCAACCATGCCTTGTTCCCAGAGGTAATTTTTATGCCATTAAGACATACACAGATTTAAATATACATATATAAAAGTGTTCCGCACAGAGAAAAATATATCATATTTATCTACACAGCAAAGCATTGTGCAAGGTGAAAAAAGAAGGGTCTTATATGTTGATTCTTCTGTGTTTCTGGAAAAAGCCATGTTTTGGAGTACAGATTCGAACGGGGGCCATTGAGCAATTATGTTCCAGGTAGGGACATGTTTTCACAAACTGACGACTGTGAGTAAGAATTTATTTATTTTATTTGAGAATATATATTCCTAAAGGGAAGCAGCACCGTTTGCTTGTAAGATGCTGGGGGAGGCAGATTTAGCATCTTTCGGACATGAATGAAACTGCGACTCCAGGAATATGTCTTTCAATTTATTCAGGATTATCATCGGCGTACGGCTTGAAATGGTAACAAGTTTTGTTTGAACCAAAAACGATATTAAGTTCAATTTATTTATGTCTATTTACGCAGGAAAATTCTTTAAATTCTAAATGAACAAACAAGGCAATGTATGAAACAAGACTGACCGACCAATACATTTCCTAGTGAAGTCAGATAACTTAATTGCCAATAGGACTTTAGCCTTATTCTATATTTTCTGTCCCTGCATTTCAGGACGTAAGCTAATATAGCTCTTTTCAATTTCCCGTTCTATGTAATCTTTACTATTTTTATTTCTGCTGTATCTCATAATCCCTTCGTGGGTATGACGATAATCTACATCCGTGTCCTGGGTATGACGATAAACTGCATCCAACAGTAAGGCCACTGATCCCGAGGTTTTGAGGAGCGAGGAACAACCTCTTAATTGCTAGCGTTCCCAGGTCCACCCTGACCCGGGGTGGTAGCACCTGTTAGGGTCCCAGCGATGAGCAAACAGTAGACACGAAAACTTGTGTAAAAATAGGTTTTAATACCTGAAATATTTTGTAATAAAAAAATATTAACAGCAATAATTGTTGAAGCAAAAATTATAATCGGCAATACTTTAAAAAGTTTTAGGTTGGTGCAAAAATAATGACGTAATAATGTCGTTTTCTGACGTATTTTTAACGTCAAAAACGACATTATTACGTCATTATTTTTGCACCAATCTAATACTAGCAATACAAACAGCTATACATTCTTTGAAAAAAATATTACCAGCTATAGATTTGTTCAAGGAAAAATATTCCCAGAAATAGATTTTTGAAGAAAAACATATTACCAGCAATAAAAATTTTGTCTGTTTTAAATTGATATGCCGTAAACCAACCCAAACCAACCCAACCCAAACCTCATAATCTTTGTTCTGCCAAACATTTAAACTCGCTACTTAGGTAATACGCAGGTTTCCCCAGTCCCTCTTGTCTTTAGTATATTTTATAACTATCAAAATCTAAAGCCCCATTTTTCTACTTATATTCCCTAGAGATTTCAACTCTCTTTTTCTGATGAAAAAGTAATGACAAGTGGAATTTATTGTATCAATGTTTGAAGTGTAAAGTAAAGAACTGATATCGAAATTTTTGCATTCTGGCGACCAACGCAGGGCGTTATATTATGACGTAAATTGAATTTGCGTTGTTGCTTTATTTTGTCTTTTTAATATTCCTGAGTTTCTGATATTCTTATTACAAAAGAATGGATGAAAATCTTCAGTTTGCCTCTTCTATAACGAATGTACACCGTTATAATCTCTGGATAAATATTGTAAATAACGATGTCAAGATATACATTTTCTTTTCATGTTTCCTAGGAAAATAGCGCGTTCATTCTGAGTGGCGTCAGATTAGGAATAAAAATGGAGAAATGATGATATGATGTCAAATGGGATAGATTTATTAAACCTGACATGATTTCTCATATCAAATGTGTGCAGTTTTCGAGAGATTCATGCGTGTCGATTATTGAAATTTGTTTAGGCCTTTCAAAAGGTTCCGTCTTCCGGCTGTAAATTTTGAGAAAAATAAACACAAAAAATCAGGTGGTTCTTCTCATTAAGAGATTCCATGAAATTATTTTTTAAAAAGTGGAATCTGAGTTATCATTCTTACGCCTTAGGACATTTCGCTTTTATTTAGCATTAACAGGGATATTAAAGATACAGTCTATTTTCCTCACCCTGGAGTTTTGCTCATAATTTTGTTTCATTTAATCTTAATTGAGATTTGAAAAGATGAAATACAATTTCTCGTCTATATATATATATATATATATATATATATATATATATATATATATATATATATATATATATATATATATATATATATATATATATTGTATGTGAGCTTTTAAAATCTCAATTAATATATATACATATAACTGTATTCCATCTTTAAAATTATATATATGCATACACATACATATATATATATATGTGAGAGTTTGTATGTAAGCTTTTAAAATTTTAATTCATATATATATATATATATATATATATAACTGTATCTTTTAAAATGACAATTTTATACTTACGCGCATACATATATATCTGTGTTTGTGTGTCCACGTATATGAATGTTAAATGCGATATATTTATTTAACACCTATTCATACACACACACACACATATATATATATATATATATATATATATATATATATATGTCAGGAAAATTGATACGCTTTAACCTATAGATTAGTCTACATGGTCATCTACTATGATTCAGTGGAAACAACAGACAAGCGATTCTTTGGTTATCTTTTACGGGATATCAACACCAGTCAGTTATTTATTAGGATAAATTCGTATGAATGATCGACTCTCCCGTCGAGATTCGACGTATGAGGGTCAAGCAGATCAGTTTCCAGGAAACCGACAGCCCGACACCGGCACATGAGATTTGATTATAGTGGTGAAGGCCTCGTGCAGGACCATCCACACTTTTTGGAGGGACGAATACAGAGACCTGGTGCAGCGAATGCCACAAGGTTCCCAAACGAACCTTGAATTCAGAGTCGTCCTTCTCCATCCAAGGCTATAGGACCTAGTCTGCCATCCAAGGCTATAGAAAGTCTGTCCTGCTATTTTACCCATAGCTGGAGGGAGAAGATGATGATTCATATCTTTCCCAAGGGTATTAGCACGTAAGTGAATGTAATGGATTCGACTGGAATTCGAACTCGGCTCTCTGATTCCTCTATCCAAGCCGATATCCATTACTCCACCGTGCCTCCTATATGAATAGGATATGTATTATTTGTAAGAAATCAGTTTATAAATCAGGTTTCATTGACTTATTTTTGTAAAGGATGTTTTTTATTGAGAGTCAAATGTATTTCTAGTACTGGTGGGTGCAAAATTTATTGCTGGTACTTTTAATATCAGTAAGTTATGTGATACACGCGTAGGTGGTCATATATGTTTAAGTACATGACTGACGAGGCAGTAGGTTGTCATTTCTTTCTCCGGTAGATTAGTTTCCATTCCAACGCAGTCTATTGTGCTATTGCCCATAGCTGGATGAGAGATGAAGAGGATTCATACATTTCCCAAGGGTATTAGCACGTAAGTAAATGTAATGGATTCAACTGAAATTCGAACTCGGCTCTCCGATATTTATAATTTCATAGTGTTTTGAGCCCCGTTTTGGGACGCTAACTGGGACACTAACTTGGACCCTGACAGGGCTGACATTCAGGGACAAGTTAGACCTGGGAACAATAGCAATTAAGAGGTATAAACCCGCTTATCCAAACTTCCCAATCAGTGGCCTTTGTGTTGGATGTAGTTTATAATCATACCAAAAGCTAAAGACTTGTTAGTGAAAATTAAGTGATAAGAGATATCCTCTACGTATATTAGGCCCAATGCCAACAATGTATCACCGTGTATGAAAAAAATGCCCGGTTAAAATGTTCGTAAAAATTAACGAGTATGAAAGTAACTGAAAATGAAATGAAGGTAAAACCAAAGACAGATTTTGAGTAAAGCAAATAAGATTGTTCGAATAGCATGATAAATAATATTGTTAATTGCTTTTTAAACCTCACCGATCGTTCTTTCTTTTTCAGTCACAGGATCTGTCTATGGTATTCTCTGCATCTTTCTGTCGAGGCATATATGTTTCATCAGTTTTTTTAAATGAAAATAATGTCTTCCCAAGCAATGAGATAATGTCAATAGGACGCAAACGGTTAATGAGTGTGAAAGACAATGAGAAAATTGAGTAGGAAGGAAAATAAAAGAACAGATTTGAGGAAAATAGATGATGGTATTCATGTTTTGGGAAGAATTTAGGTGGCTTGTAAAGAATATATCGGAAGGCAGTTCCACATGCTAGAAAAGAATCTATAAGAAATGAACATCGGGTTACATCTATCTACTTCAACAGTTTAGTATTCAGAAGTAATTGAGAGATCTCTTCCACCCGTGTTGAGAATGGAACGCTCGACTGTAGATATTAGGTTGGTGCAAAAATAATGACGTAATAATGTCGTTTTTTGACGTATTTTTTAAAGTCAAAAAACGATATTATTACGTCATTATTTTTGCACCAACCTAATATAATCAGTTGATTATTTTTTCACATCTATCTATAAAATCGAATGGGAACGGTGCTCTAAACTGTTCAACTGTCGAACTCTCTGCCTTAAGCAGAGAGAAACCCGGATGAGTCTTTGCCGAAGTGCAAAGTTTCGTCCGGGGAGGTAGACAGACCTTGAACCCGTTTATGCGGGTTCTAACAGAATATTTTTGAACGAGCCTACGGGCTCGGAGAACCCACGGTAAACTCAGCATTGTGTCATATACATCCCTCGTGGGGGGTGCTGTTAAATATTATCGATAAATTCGAATAAAGCTTATCTTTATGTTTATTAGGGCTTTCACAACATGCAGTAATACGGTGAGACCTAATTGCAAAGATTACGAGAAAACTGTACGAAAATAATTGTTCGAAAACAATTACACGAAATCTTTTACCGTGGAGTAAAGGATAGCGGGGTTCGAATTCTAGTCGAATCTATTATATTCACTTACGTGCTAATACCATTGAAAAAGGCATGAATCTTCTTTTTCTCCTCACCCCCATCACTGTCAGCTTTTGGTAAATAGCAGGACAACAGGGTTCTATTAACTTGGATGTCAACTGATCTAACGCAGAAAGAAACGGCAATCTACTGCGGGAAAAATCTGAATCGTCAGTCATGTATCGAAAGATACATGATCGCCTAACCGTGTATCATGCATAACACATAAGTGACTGAAATTGATTGAATGGAAATTAATCGAAAAGACAATTCATGTTTTTGGAAGAATTTAGGTGTAGATAATGAGTTGAGCTGTGTTATTAAGAAGCAGAATATGATACAAAAGATTATTCTCCATCATCATTCGCCGAACATGATGATTATTTAAAATGCAAAATTCTTTATTCCAATAAAAATGTAAAAATTAAAAGAAAAAATACACACGTGATAATTATTCGATGAGCAAAAACGTTAATAAAACAAGTTACTAAGAAAGAATTTTTATCATCTTAAGTTATATGATTCTGTACTCAAATAGTCAACTACTGAAGAATACTCCTTAAAGGACGCCACAAATTTTTTAAGTTTTCTATTCACGGCGCGGTATTTCAACGCGTTCTTTATATTTTGGTAACCTTCGCTTTTGCAATATGAATTTCCTGTAAGTCCTGCTATCTTTTAAGGGCATCTAAGAATTTCCATATTGAAACATTCTTTATCCTTCAAGGACGTTATTATTTCAAGGTAAATCAGTATTGACTCTCTGATAGCAAATACACATTTCAAACATAGGTATTTCGAATAATTATCATAATTGCCTTTCAAATATTTTTCGTTCAAGCAATTTACAATTAGAATAATTGTTTTCGAATAATTGTTTTCGATCAATTTTCTCAATACGGTTGCAAATTTTGTAGCACGTTCTAATTCAGGCAGTCGACATATCAAAGAAGAAATCTCGTCAGATAGCTTTTTTTGGCAATATAGCAGCTGTTCCAGACCAGATATGGCAGCAATATTCAATGCACGGATTAATGGTAGATTTATAAATAAGCAACATGAATTCTGCCAAAACAAAAAATTCAGGCCTATGACAGTGAACCAACCATCGTAGCTCTTCTCTTATTTTGTGTGATTGACATGTAGTCTATTTCGGATTAGTATCAGTCACAAGAGCCGTACGTAATACACGCTTGGACGATCCTCTTTCTCTCGATGCATGACCGAGGAAGTAGATCATTTTCCCGCAGTATGTTGCCATTTTCTTTTCTTTTTTGCGGTAGACTGGTGGCCAACAAGAGCTAAAGAACTCAGTCTGGCCTGCTATTCAATCCATAGCTGGGTGTGACTGATCCATAGCTGGGTGTGACTGATCCATAACTGGGTGTGACTGATCCATAACTGGGTGTGACTGATCCATATCTTTCCAAAAAGTATTTGAGTAAGTTAATCTAACTCGACTGGAATACGAATTCGGTACTGGTCCGAATAGAAAGGTATGTGATTAGTGGAGTTTCCGAAAAAAGGTTTATCCGCTAAGCATGGAAATTTGAACGGGAACAATATGTTCCTACTGATTGCATAGTACAAAATTCCGAGGAGTTTTCCAAGTCCGACGCAGCCACCTGAATATGGGTGGATAGCAAATTTGTTGAAACGGTGTCAATATATGAAAATTATTAGCATGCATGTTCAAAGAATATGCAAAGTGTAATAATAATTTCTCGTCTCAGATTCTAGCTTTAAGAAAAAACAGATGTACAATTTATAAAATATTAAATGAATCAAGTACTTGTGTGTATAAGAAAGGAAATTACATTTACCTACAACATGGTTTTCCATAAAATATATATTTATTTCGAAAAACTCGTAGCTAGGCGCATGTCATTAAATGACGTAGAATTCAGTAAACAACTACAAAATGATATTTAAAAAATTATTAGCATCTAATATTTCTTCCCCTTTAATATTTAAAGTATTTGTTTGTCATCATTCAATCATCAATTTATTACATTTCATCTTGTAAATCTTTCTTGTTTTGTTTCATGAAGCTGTAAGATGTTACATTGAAAATCACTGAATCATTGATAATTTCAGATGACGGATGTGTCGAAGGCACTTGGAAGAAAGCGAATGTGCGAAGCCATTTTGCGAGTCAAGGGTAATTTTTGAATGAGATTTCAAATTTGCAAATTG
>OZ010595.1:62278047-62285547 GCA_963932145.1 Acanthosepion lycidas
TCGGACTATTGTCCTCATCTTTGTCAGCACGTTTATCACGTTTCCGCCGTTTTACCCTCCGGCCTTCTTCAGGTGGTTGAAATGTCGAACTGAACCCTTTATTTCGCTCACTGGGGTAGAATGTTCTAGTTTCACGCGCCATGACTAAAGGATGTCAGTTATCTCCTGTTAATTCCCCTCTCAAAGTTCACTCTCGTTGGGTCCTGTCACTGGATCTAACTAACGCCTTTATCCACTGTGCCATGTGTGAGTTCAATACCTGGTTAAGACGGTGTGTGTTCGCGAATGAAAGTTATATTTAGGCAGTAAGTAAGCATATTTGATAGAGAAATGTACCGACACGATCTCTATGATTATTTTTAAAACTATTTTCCAATTATTGAATGCGTTGTGTATTGGGGCCAAAACTGTGGCACATCTCTCCGAAGTTCGTTTTGTGCTGCTTTTTTTACGTATATTTTTCGACATTTTCAGTTATTTTCAACAAACCATAGGGGGTCTTTGTTGCAAGCAGAATTTCTAGATCCTAATATTCGTTTGAAAACATTTGCTTCGTATTACTCTTGAGTATGTCCTAATCCAGGATGATTGTTGTTTTCGATCACCCTTGTCTAGAGACAAAGAGATAAATAATTCCATATATTGGAAACACTCCTTCTCACCTGCTCCAAAGAAGGCAAAATTAATTTCATCTGCGAGGAAGGTGATAGCTTCATTTTATTTTTTAGGTGTATGAAAAAATTATTGTTCTTATTGACTATCTTCAAATAGCTACACCATCAATGAAGAGTACTATGTGAATATGAGGCAGTTAAAAATGATATCAAGACAAAATGTCCAGAAAATCTGCCAAAAGAGGGGGTTGTTTCATCAAAACAATGCTTCAGCACCCAAATCCTTTGTATCAATGGCTAATGTGAATGTTGTTGATCCTTTTCTGCGTGATTCTGATTTTCCTATCCTCTGTCCCAAACATGACAAAATTTTAGCTAGTATCGAAGTGATGATGGCTCCATATCTGCTGTGAAAGCCTTTTTTTAACAAAAGTATGAACAGTCTTCTTTGATCAGTCTGATGTCGGTTTACCTGGAAAGAAATAATGTAGTTACTAATAAGAAGAGTTGAAATTAATGCATGAAATGTTTCTCAATTCTAGCGTTATTCGTTCTTTGTCAGCTTATGATGATTATACACAACTCTCGTAACATAATTTGTACTGCTTATTTATTGCTCTTCCCTTTTCCACAGTAATAACTGGTAAAAATTAAATAATATAAATAAGAGATGTCTATAGACGTGGTCAGTGGAATGAGAACAATTTTATATCTATAGATTAATTAATGAATTTAGTCCGAAATTAATTGGCGATACCTGGATCGAAAAAGCATCAAATGAAGGCGTGGGATACAAGAGTAGAAAATTGTTCCGCTTGGAAATATTAAAATTCAAACAGGCAGAAAGCTTCAAGCCTACAATTATACTTTTATTTTTTCGGGTACTTTGAAAAGAGCCGTTTTAATTTTAATATTTGACCTACGGATAGAATTACATTTATAATTGCACGAATTATTCTTTTTTTTCCCTCCTTGTTCAATTTTAAATAATTATTCACTCAAAACAACTTACTAGAGAGTGATATAAATGAAGTTTTTAAGGTAGGTGTGAAGTAAATTCAGGTTATGGGGATATGTAGGATATATAACCGTTGTCATTAAAACTTAAGTGGTTAATATTGTAATGTTCATGGAAACATTCTGTCCGCACTTTTACCATGAATAACCTGTTACTAGAAGACGTTGACCAAATAAAACTTCCTTCTTACCTATAAAATACCAATGGAATGTAGATAGTATGCCCATGTGTATATAGCATGGCGAAATTTAACTGTAAATATCTGAACTTGAATGTAGCACGTCAAAATAATTTACATGAGAATACCGATAGAAGAGCTAAAGACTTGCAAATTTGCGTTTGTAGCAGAGGTGTTCTATCAAATGCTGTTTTCCAAATTCCTAAGAAGCAGTATTGATGTGGGCCCAAAATCGGGACCACGGGAGGAAAACACGGAACACGGATTAGAGGTAAGAAAGATATATTAAACAAAAAGGTTACAAAGATAGTGTAAGTGTAAGCGGAGCTTACTATGTGCTAGTGTCCAATATTAATAGTCGTACGCGGCTGATACTACTGTATTAGAATACATACATTATATATATATATATGTATATATATATATATATATATATATATATATATATATATATATAAATATATATATATATATATATATATAATATATATATATATATATATATATATATATATATATATATATATATATATATATATATATATATATATACTCTATCTCTATCTCTTAGAGTGTTATATCACAAACATTATATAGTCTTGGAAGACTCCATGTTGTAGGTATGTTACGGTCTAACAACAAGTATTAAATTCAGAATTGTACATTCTTCGTTTCTAATTCTAGCGTCGTCTTCTAGCGTGTTGTAATATGAACTTTACTTTTCCATGAGTCAGACATTATTCTTGCTATCCAACATTTCACATGTTTACCATTTTGTATCCAACTTACGACATAAATTTTCCTTGTTAGCAGGAAGTCGATTGATAGCAATACTACTAAATACCTAGACACACATCAATGAGGAACTCGCATATATTACCTTCGGGAAAGTATGGGTATAAAATTGTCATCCAGTTAGATACATTATGAAACGAAGATATTTATGAATATGAACAAACACTAATTTGCATAGAATATAGCTGAGAACAAAAACACTACTCGTTTAAATTATTGCAAGTGTGACCCCTGATCCTGCCCTCTTTACAACCCAGATACAGTTCAGTAGAATCAAGGCAGTGGATTCTCTATGATTTATTCGTATTTTCCTCCTTTGGCACGACATTTAGTATTGTCCAAAAGATTCATGGAACCAAATTTGGCCTGAAATTCCTCTTTTTTTTTAAAGTACACACTTCTGCAAAATCTAAATAGTCAATTTGGCAGTAATTATATTCTTGGCGATAAGATACGATTTAGGTCTTGTCCCATTATTGGTTCTGCCTATCGCCAGAATACAGCGGCCTCACTTAAATTTGTGGGATGGACACTTCCTACTAATATATGATATTTTTGGTTTGTTATTTTTTTAGTTTCGTTTACTGGGTTCGTCCGCTCCTCCTACATTTCATAATCATTAGATTTTTATATATTTTTGTAGGAAAAATGGAAAGAAAGATGCATTTGGATATTGTTAATAAGGAAATCTTTGTCATGGAGATTTGAAGATGTAACGATGTGGCATTGTGGTGTAATATGTAGGATTGAATAGAGGGCATCTCGGCGTGGTGTAATATTTAGCAAGCTTGTCTCGCTAGATCAGTTACAACTGAAAAGTGAGTTCGATCCTCACTAGATGCCCCATACTTTCGGCCTTGTGCCACATCGAAGCTATGCTTGGAAAATAACTATGTAGGATTGAATAGTAATGGATAAGTTCTTGTAGTCAATGAGAAAAATTATAATGGATGAATTGGTGGTGAATCCAATTAGAAAGGTCTAGAATAATTAAATCGACCAGACTTACTCCGCTTCTACTTAAGCCTTGTGTCAAATTTGTTGCATTAACAACAATAAATACTTGCCATATCGTTGAGGCTTAGAGCAAACCGACTGCCTCCTCTTCAGAGAGGTAAGAAAACACAATACTAAAAAGTAGCCAATTATCACTGGTAGATGCGTGTATAAAAAAGTCAACGTGTTTTGTTAATCTAGTTTAAACCGACCAAGATCTACGTTTTTGAGACTAGCATAAACTGGGTATATGGCTACCTATCTATTAATTCTGTGTGACTTTTTGCTAATTATATATCATATTCGATTTTGAATGACCCAGTAATGGCTAACATTTTGTGGAATGAGATTATCTTGTTCTGTGTTTCATCTTTTAGCATAGTGAACAGGACATGACTATCTTCCGTGTTTATATATATATATATATATATATATATATATATATATATATATATATATATATATATACACACATATACATACATATACACACATATATGTATACATATACACACAAGTATATATATATATATATATATATATATATATATAAATATTAGGTTGGTGCAAAATAATGACGTAATAATGTCGTTTTTTGACGTATTTTTAACGTCACAAATCGACATTATTACGTCATTATTTTTGCACCAACTTAATATATATACATACATACACATACACACATATATGTATACATATACACACACATGTATATATGTATATATATATATATATATTTATATATATACATACAGACACACACACACACACACATATATATATATATATATATATATATATATATATTTATATATATATATGTATATATAAATTTACTGCTGCGTGTCTTCCATTTTGTTCAAACTAGTTCTCTTTTAAAATATAGAATGATAACAAACCTTTCTAAACCTTTTTTACGTGTCCCTGAGAGTTCATCTGCCTTTTCCTTATGTTAAGCATAAGCTTCCTCCTTATTTGCATCCTCACCATGACCTCATCTTTGCTCACATGTTTGTTCCATGTTATCCTCACCATCGTTCTGTAGAACCACAACTCCGCCGCCACGAGTCACTTCTTCATCCTTGAATATACCGTCCAACATTCGCTGCCGTATAAAACGACATGTCACGTAGCTGCTCAGTACTCTTTTCTTTGCCACGATAGAAACCCTCCTGTTTCGCAGTACTCTGCTCAGCATCTGTAATAGAACCTAATCCTGGGGGAAAAAAAAAAAACGACATTAATACTGTCGAATAAGTGACATTGTTCATGTCATCTAGACTTCTGTTACATCATTAATGTCAAATAAAATCCAATACAACAAATTTGACAAACTTAATCTAATATTCTTCAGTTGAAATTAAGAATTAATTCACCTCCAGCAACAGTGTTCAACAGGTGCTGGAGAATTTCCTCGCGGATAATATGACTGGAGCTAATAGAAATCTGGTTCTATATACGTATAATGAGAATACTATGTATGTATCACGTAGAATGAATATGTCTTCAGGAAAATGCAAACAAATAGTAAACTTAACTGAGAAGTAGTGTCAACTGAAATATTTTCGATATTTTAAGACACTTCGACATATTGTAATAGCAAACTTGTCTAGCTAAATTAATTACAACTGAACATTGAGCTGGATCCTCATTGGGTGTTCTATACTTGTACCACATCTAAATTATGTTTAGAAAACCACTATAACGAAGGAGGCGTTGTTGAGAATAAGATTACATATCTATGGTTATATGGAGATGGTGCCAGCGGGACACACAACTGACCGTCTTGTGGGAATGGATGGCGCTATATGAGATGGGATTAATGTTAAAAGGAACATATTAAAAAGAACTACACAGTTATTGTCGCCATCATCCTGAAGGATCACGACACATGTTTCGTCTAAGGAAATCCTTAGATCCATTAAGGAAATCCTTAGATCCATTATTCTGTTTAAAATGAATTTAAAAACAATCCATTAACTTTTTAAATTTCTTGTTTTATGTTTATGGTATAAAAAAAAAATCTTAGCAAATACATAAACCGTAACGCCATAAAGAAAAAAAAAAGGCTTCTTCTTTGTGTCGTGTCCTTTCAGGAAGTTGACGGCCATGATTTCCCACAATTCCTCTTCGTAGAAAAGACATTAGAAAGCTATATTATGGTGTCGGGAAAGGGACTGAAGATGAGATGTCAGGACAGCACCAATAAAGCTACAGTTTTGTCTTTTTATTTAAAGTAAAATTTCAAAATACATAGCAGGAGCATCAGACCAGACGTGACAGCAATAGTCAATGCATAGACGAATGTTAAATTTTAAATAACTTCTTTTTTAATTTCAAATATATTTTTCATATTTAAAATAACTATTAATAGTTTTTTTCTCTAAATTGTATTTCCCATAGACTGAGTTATTTTATATCGAACAAAACCGAATGCAAAACCACCCAATGCTGGAACTATGAAACTGCAGCTAGATTAGACACTGTCTTGTTTATTATACAATAATACATAGTAGAAATAACCACTGAAACAAATAAAACACATTAGATAGGATTTATAGTAATATAAAACTACCAGTAATTTCTAAACAATTTACAAACCCTCATTTTAAATACATTCAAATTCTCTGAACCCATATGGCTTTACATGTGTATATAAACATTTACAATAAAAAAATATATATCGCGTTTAACAGCAAACTTGTCCAAATCGTGTAACAACATAATTGCAAATTCCACAAAATGTTTAATACCTAAAAATAATAAACTGATCGGGTTTCCTTTGTCCAGATTTTCAGAAATAAATCTACTCAACCTGATACCATTTTTTGTAAGAATCACTGAAAAATACTTTGAGTTATTCAGCGCGAAAAAGAACAGGTTAATAGATCATCTCCAGAGGTTTGTGTCAGTCCCACTGTTTTCGCACCTGAGTAATCGTGAGAGGAAAAAGATTATTTAGGCCTTCAGTAGTGGTACCGATATTCATACTCTGGCTTCCATATTCAATGTCCATTCAAGAGCCATCAAGAGAATGGTGAATAATGTATAAAAAAAAGAAGGAACAATAGAGAGGAAAACTGGATGAGGAGGTCACAGCAGCAAAAGCGATCATCATTTCGCCTTAGAAATAAGATCAGTTAGAAAGGATCCACCTCAATCCATTAGAAGTTTTGCACGCGATAGGGAAGGTTTACATAAGACAGGCCAACGAGCAGTAAAAGTTTGTTGCAAAGACAGAAAATTAGACGGTTAAAGTGCTCAAAGATCATCTTGAATAAGTTGGAAAATGATTCTGGAATTATATATATATATATATATATATATATATATATATATATATATATCAATCCTTCATGAGCTTTCGATCCTTAACTATGATTAATTAATGATGATAATATAATTTTCGTTTGTGATATAATTTATCATAAATCTTCTCTTATGCTTGGCAAGTAATTATACATTCTTATTGCTCAACTAGAGTTAATTTGGGTTATAAAAAAACTCGGAAAATTCCAGTAAAATATCTTTAAGAATTTCTGAGATACAACGGTTGAAATCTCAATCTAAAATTTGAACAGATTTGCTGTTACAGGATATGGACAATTTTGCTGTTACACGCATTATATAATCATCTTCAATTGACATCAAGTCCATTAAAGCATTTGAAATAGTCAAGGGGCGAAATTTAAAACTGTAATGGAAAAATCATTATAGGATAAAAGGATTTTGATTTGCACAAAACGAGTGGAGTCAGACGATAGCATGCAATAAACTGATATGATATGTTGAGATTGCATTCCCTCCTCACTGGACCACTGGGTTCGTTTCGATGAGCTAGTCGATATGCGAATTAGTCGCTTCACAGTTTGGTCGCTAAACGAGCTTATCGTTAAATG
>OZ010595.1:62290547-62303047 GCA_963932145.1 Acanthosepion lycidas
ACGTCAAAAAACGACATTATTACGTCATTATTTTTACACCAACCTAATATTTGTCTTACTTTTTTCTTTTTTTTTTCTTTTTTCTTTTTTTTCTTTCTTTTATTCTTGCAATTTGGTTTTGTGTTTTACTGTTGACATAAGATAAATTGTACCAAGAAAACAGATTTTGTAATTTTGTTTCAATATCCCATTGTCTCCTTGAAATTAAAATCTTTCGGTTGTTTGCTAACTCATTCATCGTTCCTTTTGTTACCAGGTGTCAGGGACAATATTTTCTATAGCAATGGGTCCGTGGGAGCTGTTCGACCATAAGGACATTTGGGTAAATCCATTTCTGGTACAAAGTGATGAAGAATAACCTTTGGTAGAATAACCTTTGGTACTACTAGGTTAACTTGAAATAATTGGGTAGGATATTAGAATAATCCATAAATTAGTCTGGTAGCAAACCGCCTGGATAGGAAACGGAATTCAGTATATAAGCAATCATCGAAAAGGGGTTTAAGAGAAGACTAATTCTTCTTAATAGATTTATTCAGCATATACAGTGAAGTGATTCTGAGTTAATTCGACTTCCTACCAAGATTCCTTACTGAGAGCCACACTTTTAAGCAGCATAAGATATGCAGATGACTCTGTGTTGATAGCAGTCACAGAACTGAATCTACAAGAACATCTACAGAATTTAGCGTAGGAGAGCGAGAAGAAATGTCTAAGCACCAATTCCAAGACAGAATTTATGCTTTTCAGCAAAGTTAACAGCCAATCTTACAACGTCAAAATCTCAGGTACGAAAATCAAGCACGTAAAATCAATTATATATCTGGGAAGCCTTTTTAACAAAGGGCGGGACGTGCGGCACTGCAATCCGAAGGCGCATTGAGATAGCGAATGATGCCTTCCAAAATTCTAAGTAATACATTAAAGAACATGAAGATTTCGTTAGAAAAGGAAATGTACATAAATGTTATGAAATCTGTTTCCTCTTCATAAAAGTGGATGCTAGAAAATTTTATCATAGATGAAGACAAATTTGATGCAACAGAAATATAGTCGGCAGAAATATGCTGAAAATATGATAGAGAAAACATGAGAACTGACGAAGTTTTAGTGAAAATGGAAGTATAGATTTAAACTTATAATTAACACCAGAAAGAGGCAGTCGACATTTCTAGGAGATATAATGAGGAAAAAAGGTTCAGAAATTTAACACTCACTGGGATCATTGAAGACAAGAGGGACAACAGAAGACATCGCATAATATATTTAACGAGTCTGGCTACATGGATAACAGGACAGGGTTTAGGAGTGATAGCAAAAAGACATACGATACTAAGAGCTACAAATGACTGGAAATTGTAAAGAGCCATGATCGTCAATTTCCTGAAGGAACATGGAATATAGAAGATTTTATATATCCATATCCTTAGAAATATTATCCGTCGAATTTTTCTCTATTCCAGTTGATGGTTAAATAACAGTGCTGACTGGACATATTATTATTGGATAATAACCAGGAATGATAACCTTAAATGAAAAAAAAAATTACAGACGGCGGTGGAAGCCGATGCCACTTTTATTCCTAGGAATATATGGCAATGACAAGAATTTGAGTAACGCAAGAATTCTGAAACATAATTGCCGTCTTCTATATGTCATACTATTTCATTTGTAGACATCTTTGCTAGATTAACTTACATCGAATTTATATGCAGAAACGAACACTTTGCTATAAAATAATTCGAAAAAGTAAAGTAATATATCTGGGTTCCATCACAGGCAACACCAATCATTATAATGCACAATACAAGTTGGTTGCATTCACTACATTATGTAACATTCTGTTTTCGCTCTTTCTTCTTGATTTTGTATCATTCTAAATACTGAAGAGAACGCTGAGCATTGAAATGATCCAACATGATGCGTAATATAAATTTAAAAAAAATTGCATTGCGACGATATTTTATATAGTGTAAACAGTCCGCTTTGAAAACTAGCGTTCAAATTCCTTATTTCAATCCCGAATACCGACCAGTTTCCTTCTTATATGTGGATTACAATTAAGTTTTAAGAAAAAGTGCTTTCCTCTTGTATTCTACATGTTTTTGAATTTGAAGTTAATTTTCTCCGATACTGTTTATCACCGAAGATGAGATAGCGGAAATATTACTACCTGATCAGTGGCGACGTAGTAGGAAGAAATAGGCCCCTACCTTTCCCATCAGCATCCGTCTGAAAGTAAATTGAATGACTAGGTGGGGATTTGAATTCGGCACGCCGAGTCTCCTTTTACTGCCCATAACCATTATACAACTTCCATATCGGTTCCAATATTGTAGTAGCGGTTGGATATATGTAAATATTCTTTGCTATTTCATGAGCCTGTCGAGTTTCCTTCGTTCTTTTATTTTTTTGTATGATTTGTAATTTTTTTTTCTTCCTTATTTTTCGATTTTTCTCATTATTCTTTATTTCTGTTTATCAGTTATTCATTCATTTTCTTTCCCTTAATTCCTACCCATTTTTTTTTTTTTTTTACATATTTTTTTTCTCTCTTCGTTCATCTCAACTATCTCCGTCTACCCGTCATTATCTTCGTTCATCGAACTTAAATCTCCGGACCGGTTCCCATAACAAATTTATAAGCTCGGGTTAATGAATCTAACGCTTCTCACCCGGATCGCCCTCAACACTCCTGACATATAGCCCACCGTTCCTTATGTCCTGTCGGGGTGAGAGCCATAAACTTTATATTTAATTAAGTGTTTTGGATGAGTGTCAAATATTGGCAAACTTTTCCTCAATTTCGGCCAAATGTTCGTGTATTGTTTCAGTGTCGATGTCTGAGAAGAATATTGAGTTAAACTTGTTTTCATACTTTTTCCTACTAAACAGACTGTGCCAAATTCAGATTTCCATCAAGAGATTCGGGCATATCGCTTTTTTTTTTCACTTTTATTTTATCTTTCAGAATTTTCTTTATTATACTACGATTCTAATTTTAGGACAAACGATACACGATCAGTATGGTAAGAACTGATAAAGAAGGGATTTCTATATAGGAAAACATAATGGCTCTAATTTTTGAACTAATTAGAGAATCCGCTGTTGGCTCATGTCCAGATTAGGAGTTTTCTTTTAAATTCTTGCATTTGTTTATATTATATAAAATGTCTAATGCATTTCAATTGCAATTTTCAATTGCGTTTACATTTCAATTGCTTAACTGTGTCCGGGCTTAGACTTTAAATGTGAGGCGCCCATTGTAGAGAAGATTTTACTAATTATATAGGATTTGTAACGTAAATATTAGCTTTTGGGTAGTGAATTTAAATATTGCAGTAAAAACAGGAATAACTATTAAAAAATGAGGACAACGAGAAATTGAAAAATAAACGGCCACTCTAATTATATGGACATCTATATGTATATATATATATATATATATATATATATATATATATATATATATATATAAATGTAAAAGTGAACATAAAAGTCAACTCTTAGAGACGACAGTTTGTTTCATGCAAGACGCAATCGTCAGGCCATATATATATATATATATATATATATATATATATATATTAAAAAGAAGACAGATACCACAAACGTTTTTGGTTGTTGTGTGGATTTATATATATATATAGATAGATAGATAGATAGATATATGTATAGATATGTATGTGTGTGTATATATATATATATATATATATATATATATATATATATATATGTGTGTGTGTGTGTACGTATATATATATATATATATATATATATATATATCACTATGTCTGCATTAGTCAGGAAAACATATGTTTATATATATACTAGCAGCATGGCCCGGCGTTGCCCGTCCTTGATTCAAAAATCGTATGACTCATACAACAATCGCTATCACTTGACTTATTTGACATATTTTTGCCCTTCGTTGCCTTTAAAGGAGTCCCCTTTGCCGTGCTGATGTTGTACATCCCTTACTTCTTGTCCATCTCACACTGCGAATTTATTCTAAGCTCTATACTAAACATTAAATCTGTTACGAAAAAGAACTAAACAAAATGAACGGAAAACGATCAGCTTTAAAAAAAAAAAGATCTCGTAACTGGAAAAAGCGAATGAAAAAAGAATGTTAACAATAAATACTTTTTCACGCACAACCCAGTTCTGCGGAATCAGAATCAACGTTGAATTTAAGCAAGCGAATAAGCCAATTCGAGTAAAGTGCTATGCAGTTTTAAATTTTTCCTACTTGTGACGAATGCATCTATCGATTTTTTTTTTGCATGCTAGTTAACATTCGTGTCAGTCTGCTGTTGACTCTCACGCTGGCCAATAGAATCTTCCTGCCTATTCGTGACAACCAGCTATAGGCTCTCACTCTGGCGAGTAGAAAATGGCCGCAAACTACATGAAAACTGCCCTAGAAGCATGAAAAAATCGATTATTTCCACTATCGATGGTAGTCGGGAAATACAAAGTCGGTTTAGTCCTTCCCCTAACTTGGAGCATGTGCATATAAATTTTGGTGCAAATTCGTCGAAGACTGCGGCCGTGCATTCGTTATACACACACACACACACATCCTGCCTTATATATATATATATATATATATATATATATATATATATATATATATATTTATATAAATTTATCAGCACGTACCAGCCAGCAGCCATAAAACTTCGGAATGGGCACAAGTGTTCATGTATATCCGGGTCTACGAACTCTGAAGTTCTTCTTAATAATCGGCAGCCCACCATGACATTCCGTGGGTTTATATTTTGTGTATTGACCTTTGAAAACCATTTTTACCTACTCTTATGGACTTTCTCCACGTAAACAAAAGGGATGTTTAGTGGGACGTAACGTGATCATCTTGTAACATAAGCATGCGTATGTTGATATATTATTTATATATGTGTACATGTTAACGATGATGACTAAAGACCATATCATGGTCAAACACCGGTTGTCGTACATATATATATATATGTGTGTGTGTGTGTGTGTGTGAAACCACCTCTTAACTACTGGTGTTCCTAGGTCTACTCTGCTCCACGATGGTAGCACCTCTTAGGCAAATAGTTAATCACGCAAACTAAGATCAAAACACTATGAAAGTGTAAAATAGGTTTTTCATACTAGAAATAAACTATTTTAAGGAAAAATACAGCAATACATTTTTGAAGAAAAAGATATTACCAGCAATACATGTTTGAAGGAAATTATATTACAAGCAATACATTTTTGAAGGAAAAAAATTACCAGAAATCCATTTTAAAGGAAAAAAAATATTACCAGCAATACATCTTTGAAGTAAAATGTATCACCAAAAAATAAAAACCCTGTCGGCATGAAATAACCCATTTAGATTGATATGCCTTAAAAGAAAACAAAGCAAACCAATCAAGTTGAATGGAGAGACTGAAAATTTTAGAAGCCATATTAATTGGATTTTTTATAATTTAATATTTTTTCCGTGCATTTAATTTTATGTTTCCTCTAATGCTTCAAAACTTTTTATTTCTTTTTCATTTTCTTTTCTTTTTCATTTTCTTTTCTTTTTCATTTTCTTTTCTTTTTCTTCTTTGTGCCATGTACTTTTACGATAATGACGATCATTTCTCTCGATATGTTCCTAAGATTTGTTGTTCGTATTAATATTTGTCTTTAAACCATCGCATTCAGTCCTAGTTTTATACAATTTCGTTGAGTAATTTACCATATTTTTTTGTGTTTAATACGACTTGATTATAATTCTTTCACCTATTGCAGAATCTAAAATCAGGAAATAAATTACATTCTTGATTATAATAAACCCCTTAGTGCAGCCATCCTTATGTCATTTTTTTTTTTTTTAATTTACCATATTATCCATTAAAATCTCAATACTGTACATATATATCATTAACTATTTAATTTTCAGGGTTTTAATTAATAGAAATGAAGCGGATGTGTAGTAATTCCTTCTTTCTTTTTAATTTCCGTTTTAAAACATATTTTTTAATTTTCGGGGAAATGTACTAACGAGACATAACATAAATGTACTAACGAGAGGGTAATATAGGGTGGTCCGAAAAGCAAGGTAGTAGTAGGTATGTAAATTTTGTAATCTAATGAATCGGTACAGAACAAAATATTCTGATAGTATCTTATAGTATGAGAAAAGCATGTTATAAACAGTGAAATATAATATTTTGTATTGATAACAAGCAAAGTTTTTCTTTTCCAAATTAATATAAAGTAGAGCTTGGTAATCTATTTTCACTAAAGTCAGTGTAATTTTCGTTTATATTAATGTTCATTCCAATTTTTTTATCTACCAAAAATTTCCGTTATATTTTTCCATAGATTACACTTGAAGAGAAATTTCATGTTAACAATCAGATTATGCTTTCTTATTACTCCAATTATAATTAATTAATGTATTAAAACTTTATTGTTTTCACATTTCATTTTCAGTTTTCTTGCAGCTCATATACTTAGCATCATAAACCTTTTTTATTTACAAAAAGATTTTTGATAGTTAAGAGTGACTAAAAATGTAATATTTTAACTTTCAGTTTTTGTAAACTAGAAATAATCGGCTCCATACTGAGTTGTTGTCCCAACTGTTGACAAGTCTAGAATCTAACAAGTGTATAATAAATGAAATTAGTAAAATCTAAGTAACTGTGGCAAATGAAGTACATCTTGTGACAGTAACACTTTTCTATTTCAGATGGCTGACACAAACTCGTACAATTTTGAATAGTGATAGCGAATGAAATGAATTTCGGACTATTCTGTATATTTTAAATTGTTAATTAATCTATCATACGTTTATGTTTGATATGATATTACTTCATTCCTACATATTAATAAACTATGAAAAAATAGTATTTCTTTGAAAATGGAGAGAAATACCAATAGGGTCGATATTTAAACAATTGTCTATATTTCTGCGATGGGATATTGTAACAATTTACTCCATTTACAAATTTTGTTTACAATTTTTCACACTATTTCCAGCCTTTGTTCAGGTGATATACATTGGAATCTACCACCGTGGACTAAATAAAAGTGTCGGTCCGAAATTCCAAACAATATCAAATGAAGAAGGCCGAAACGTCGTGATCATGGCAATAAAGATGACAAAAGTCCGAATGATAGGAATAGTGTGAACAAGTATAGTAAACAATTTGTATCCCTACGTGCCTACTGTTTTATTTTTTGCACTCTTGCTTTTTCAAAGGTGAGATTTTTTTTAATCCGAATAAAAAAAAAAGTTCTTAAAATGTGTAGCTCTTTTAGCTTAATTTTCGCATTACCCACATAAAAACACAGTAGGTACTGCTTTCATCTGTCCCACTTGCATTTATATGTCGTGTGAGTGATAGATTCTCCAAATCTTCTTTCCTCATCATTGTCTTAGAAAATTTATCTCTATTTTTCTGATTGTAACCATAATTATTATAAAAATAATCATTTTTGTTTCGATTTCACTTAAAATTTTCTCGTTACTCACATATTCAAATTAGGTATTCTCAGCATCTTTCTGTAGAGACACTTTTACATTTTCTTAATTTTCTTATGACAATGACTTCTTGACAATCCTCTTCACAGCTGAAGAGGATTGTCAAGCAGTCATTGTCATACAAAAAAAAAAGCAATATTACATAGTAAACCCTATTATGCAGAATGTAACCATTATATTTAACGCCCCCCCCCCTATGTGGGTCGTATGTGGCAAAAGGCCGGTTACCGTAGGCTCGGCCAAAAATATTCCCTTTGAATCCGTATAAACGGGTTCAAGGCCTGTCTACCTCCCCGGACGAAACTTTGCCCTACGGCAAAGAATCGTCCGGGTTACTCTCCGCCTCGGCAGAGAGTTTGACCATCATGGACAGTTTGGAGCACCGTTCCTCGCAGAGTATAACCATAACTACATATTTAATGCCTAGACTATATAAAAAAGACATAGGAATATGGACGAATCCATCATTGTTTACCTGGTCATTAGGTAGAAGGGTAGATATATGCTCGCAAGCCAAGCCATCTTTTGCAATTTTCCTCTGTACAAGGCGCGTCAGCCACTCAAAATTCATTGGTACATAATGAGGTACGAGATGCATATTATTATGATATGTAGGTTAGATAGTGTTGGATCTCATATTTGATGTGAATTTTACGTGTATCAATCGGAGAAGCATCATCACAAGAGTCCGTTTCACAAATGCATTTATTCTGGGAATGATGTCAGCGTGGATCTTCCTCCCCGTGAAAGGAATATAAAGTGAATGTCCTAATTTAGTTTAGGTAGCAAGGTATGTACTAGCTGAGCAGGTCTGGGCTGGTGAAATCAAATCATTATTTGGCATCTAATTAGCGACAGAGTAGCGAGAGTGTAGCAACTTTTCATCGGTGGGAAACGTATTTCAACATGGAAAACATTTACCGTAATTCCGCATATATAATCCCACATCCTCCATAATATGCACACATAAAATTGTGCTAAAAGTCTCGGAAAATGCTTCTTCTCATGCATAATACGCACCCCTTTTTTGGTAATCAAAACCTATAAATTGTACCTCTCCAATCACATTACAGCCATCGTTTCCCACGCTTATTTTAAAATAAAATGGATTTAAACATAGAATAATATTAATTTAATTTATTTGTATGATATTTTTTTAATTTATTTTACGGCAATTTTAAAATATTTTTGTAGCTGTGCCTAATGCACAACCCTGATTTTGTTAATTGTTTTTTAGAAAAAAAAATGCGTATTATACAAGGGGAATTACTGTAAACGATAATGATCTCTTTCGAACCCTGGAAATGAGAAGTACTTATCATCAGTCCAGTTATAGTTGCAGTACCCGATTCTCAAGATAGTCTGTTCATTTCTCTGAGGGCAAATTCTAAAATGCATATGTCTCAAAAAAGTTGTAGATGTTATGAATATTAATAATAATATGCTACTCTTCCTGATAAACATATTTATTGCACAAATATACCAATGTGCCACAAGGGAAAATGGGGAGGCTGAAGTCTGGTCTTCACTCGTCCTATCGCTACCTTAGCCTGCATCAATCACTGACCCACTCATTCCTATTTACATTATTCAGACTATTGTCCTCATCTTTGTCGCCATATTTATTACAACATTTCGGTCGTTGTACGCTCCGGCCTTATTCAGATGGTTGGAATGTTGAACTGAACACTTTAATTCGCTCACTGGAGTAGACTCTTCTAGTCCCACGTGCCATGTTTAATGGGTGTCATTTATCAGTTTTCCCCTGTTTATTCCCCTCTCCAAGTACTCCATTGCCTTAAACGGGTATTGAAATCACACACTTTGGATCCTGTCACTGGATATAACTAACGCCTTTATCTGCTGTTCCATGTATTCTTGAACAGGAGATAACTGATAACTGACATCTATTAGACATGGCACGTAAACCTAGAACAGTCTACCCCAGTGAGCGAAATAAAGCGGTCAGTTCAACATTCCAACCACGTGAAGAAGGCCGGAGTGTACAACGGCCGAAATGTTGTAATAAATTTGGTGGAAAAGATGAGGACAATAGTCCGAATAATGTAAATAGTGTACATAATACCTCATCTCAGAAATATAGATGGCCACTCGTTCCTATATTGTTCATTTCACCAAAATATCTCATACGCACAGCGCTGCCTTAGACATGCTCAATAATGCCACATTTGCTCTAAGAAACCTTACTTAATCCTATAAATAGTCTTTGGTGAGGGCAGGGTTGATGAAATTAAATAAAATGTTGTCCCTAATGTGCATGAAATAAAAGTATTTAAACAACAAAACAAAGCGAATGTTAGTAAGTGGAATAACAACCAACGACACTGATAACAATAAAATGGACAAAAATGCTGCGGGATTAATAAAAGCAATCAATATATGCTTACTACACAAACTCACCTTCGAAACGAGAGACATCCTGCAATTTCCAATGAATTGTAATTCCTGTCATCTAAATGGGAAGGGGGGAATAAACTGAAAATAAACGGGGGCAAACATAAAAGTAGTAGGGCAGACTCTTGCTTATAATTGTGTTGCATTTCCAATAACGTCCATATGTTAAGCATACTTTATTTTCATATCTGTCTATATTTCTGAGATGAGGTATTATGTACACTATTTACATTAATCGAACTATCGTACTCATCTTTGTTGTCATATTTATTACGTTTCGGCCGTTGTACGCTTCGGTCTTCTTCAGGTGGTTGGAATGTCGAACTGAACCCTTTATTTCGCTCATTGGTGTAGATTGTTTTAGTTCCACCTGAACTGTCTAAAGCCTTTATCCACTGTGCCATGTATCCTCGAGAACACATGGTAGAGTGGATAAAGACGTTAGTTAGATCCAGTGACAGCACCCAAAGAGTGTGAGTTCAATACTTCGTAAAAGTGGTGGAGAACTTGGAGAGATAACTGATATCAATTAGACATGGCACTTGGAAGTAGAACAGTCTACGCCAGTGAGCGAAATAAAGGGTTTAGTTCGATATTCCAACCACCTGAAGAAGGTCGGAGCGTACAACGGACGAAACGTTGTAATAAATATGGGGACAAAGATGAGGACAATAATCCGAATAATGTAAATAGTATACTTTATTTTGATTACGCTATACATATAGTGTAATCTCTTTCGAGAAATTTTTATAAAGAAATGTCTTAAGTAGTCCGATAAAGTTTAATTCCTTTATCAGAAATTTCTAGATAGCTTTTCTCTTAAGTGATCTGCATATTTCAATCGTCTTGGGTAAGACCTTAAATTACATCCGCGTCTGGGTAAGATATTAAACTACGTCCAGCAGCAAGGCCTCTGATTAGGAGGTTTTGAGGAGAGTGGAACCACCTCTTAATTGCTGGTGTTCCCAGGTCCACCCTGACCCGGGGTGGTAGCACTTGTTAGGGTCGCAGCTATGGGCAAATAGTTAACTATTACCAGCAATACTTTTTAGAAAAAAAATTACCAGCAATTTGAAGGAAATATATTACCAGAAAAAGATTTTTGACAAAACAAAATATTACCGGCAATATTTTTTTTTTTTTGTCAGCATTAAATAAGCCATTGAGGTTGATATGCCGTAAAACAAAATAAACCAAACCAATCTAAACCAAAGAATACATACTCTATTCGTACGAATCTATCTTCAAAATAAATAAACCAAACTGCATATTTCAAAAACTTACTAATCTATGTTGTAGTTGAGAAAAATGTTAACATTGTTTCGAATGATAACGAGGATAGTAGCTATTTTCAGACGTGCATTCAAGAAACAGTGTTAATGTCAATTAAATATAAACCATCTTTTACTTAAAACGGTTTTTCAGAAGAAAAAAAAAATTCAATTAGCTCACGCTAATTTCAAGACATGCAGACGAAAACTCTCCAAATCCCCACCAACTGTTCTAAAATTCTAAGCTAAAACTCACCATTATTGCTTTAATAAGTGAACGATTTTTTTTTTGTTTTTTGATGACATTTTATGACAGTTAAAGACCGCGCAGGTGGCAAGTAATCTACCATATTGGCGAGATGCTTGCAAAATGGTAAGCTCCTTCTTTTACCTCGGGAAGTACTTGATCGTCTTTGTCATGCTTTACCTTTAGAATAGTCCGATCAGGCCGGTAATAGAGAAATGCTGCCATATCTACTGCTGGAAATGCTCAGTAATCAATTTTTGAAATCGCTCTCCTCATCTTGTGGGGGACGACGAATTTTCATTCTGACGCCTCTTTCCCACGCAAGCACATATCAATTCTATAGCTCTTCTCATAGAAAATGGTCAGCTGAGATCCATTTTTTAAAAAACGACCATTTCGACCAGTTTAGATTTTTTACAGATAGGATACGTTATGCTTCGTCCATGAAGTTGAATCCTCCGCATTTCCTCCGTATTCCAAAGGTATTAAGTTCCACTCAGAAGCTTTGTCATAATAAGAGCTATGTTGTGAAACTGACTCCTGCGAGGCTGCTTCCTTCAGAACTACATTCTTACGTAGCTGAAATGAACGCTATCCTCTTAACCTGATAATATTTCTCTCTTATTAGGATTACGACCATATCATGTTGAAACAACCTTTTCCCCACGTTCATCGAAGTTAAGCGACACTGAGCCTGATCAAGTAGTTAGATGGGTAACGAATTGTGAATAGCAAGTGATGTGCAGGTGGTGTATTGGATGACTCGGAATTGTAAATCGGGGATCTGAGTTCTAATTCCAGTTGGTTTCTTTATATTTACTTACGCGCAAATACACAAAGGGAATATATGAATCCATCACTTCTCCCCCACAAGCTATGGGTTAATTGGTAATACTTTTATACGTGAACCATTATTATTCACCCCACTCCAAAAAATATTACAATCTAAAAATATTTACTTGCTTTAAATATTCTGCAAATGGTTGATAAGCCTTAAAAAACTTATCTATTAATCATAAATTCTTTTCAGTCATATAAATTCAGTATT
>OZ010595.1:62308047-62313047 GCA_963932145.1 Acanthosepion lycidas
ATAGTCATTCTTATTATTTCCACATATTTTCTTTGAGACGTTTATCTTTAGCTTGTCACTATTTGTTCCGTATTTCTCTGTGTAGTGACATATATCATTTTTCATGTTTGGCATTATTTTAGTCTCCCTCTTTTCATGTAGAGAATTTCGTCTGCCATTCATTTTTTTTTTCTTCGTCTAATTTACACTGTGATGATCTCGACTGGTGATATTAATGAAGCTACACTTGAAGTCTCCAATTTCGAGTTTCAATTTACTTTTTCATCCCTTGCTCTGGTTTCACACTGTCCCTATAGTTCTCCTTCAGGATCGGTTCGTTCAGTCGTCTGTCTATTACAGTTTGTTTGCTGACATAGTCCTCTTCACTTTCCGTCTTTTTTGTTGCATAGCCCCTTCATTCCGGGAGGTCCTGATCAACGGCGCCAATTGGATAAAATATTACATTTTCTTACAAGGTGTGTGGTCGCTAGATGTTTTTGAACAGTAATTAATGACATGTAACACGGAGAATATTAACTCAACTATTTTATTAATGTTGAAATGTACTAACAAGTGGGCGTCGTTTACATCTCACTGGGGAGCCGTTTCAGACAGAAAAGAAAACACGTCTACATGGCTTGACGGTTAAGTTGCCACTCGTTGCGAAACCGATCTCTATCTATAATTCCCACGCTAGCACAGACAATCAAAATCGACTTCCTTATTATGTCTTACATGTGACTCTGAAGGTCAACATCCGGTAATCGTGCTGAGATACACTTCTCCCTAAAAATAATAGTATTAAACTATTATTTAACAGTTACACTCTAGATTTACAGGGAGGTGATCACTTCCACAGTCGGCAGTTTGGTATGTTTTGCTGTATAAAACTGTATCCATGAGTATCTCGTTGATAGTAGTAGATTTGATTTTTGTTCCTCGATATTGGCTTCTACATATTTATATTCGTTTTGGTGTTTTCCAGCGTAGTGTAGAACATTTTAAATTCTTCTGTATTTTGTGCTGTCGGTGAATACCCAAATATGATTGACATGTTGAAAGGCTTTCATTCAGTTTAGCGACCAGGAATCTTTTGGATAGTTGACAGTAACTCAGAACGCATTTCTTCATAAATTAATCTAGTATCAAACCTGTTCCTTCCATTCTTCTCACCGTCTGCGTATATGATCCTGTGTTGGTCAATCACAAATCTCGATTGTCTGCCCACCATATTATATTGTAATATTCCATGTTCAGAGAATTATATTTTGTTGAATGTGATAGAATGATTAAATAATTAAGTTGGAAAATCTGTGTAAGATTATCACTTTTCGTTATTAATCTAAGATTAAACCTAATAATGAAACGTGGTTAATTTATGAAGATATTATTACTTGTTTCTAATTAATATTTCTTCCTCATTCTATCCTCTTTTTCCTCTATTTTTTCTCCTATCTATCTATCTATCTATCTATCTATCTATCTATCTATCTATCTCTCTCTCTCTCTCTCTCTCTCTCTCTATATATATATATATATATATATATATATATATATATATATATATTTCAGAGGGATATATATATATATATATATATATATATGTATATATATATATATATATATATATATATATATTTCAGAGGGATATATATATATATATATATATTTCAGAGGGAAAGAATACAAAATGTACACATATCAATATGTGTGAGTTTAGATATATTATTAGATTGGTGCAAACATAATGACGTAATAATGTCGTTTTTTGACGTATTTTAACGTTAAAAAACGACATTATTACGTCATTATTTTTTGCACCAACCTAATATGTATTTACAATCAAGTTACGATTAAATTTATATAGACAGATATATATCCCTAGATGGAGAAAAATACATACGACTGTAAGAATTATGTCCACAATACAATATACCTGAATACATATATGTAGATATACATGTAGGCAGACATCTGGTGTAAAAATCAAGCTAACTCCTTGATTTTGTTCGCTTAATTTAAAATGCATCAATTACCTACTGGTTATTTGCTTTATATAAGTATATATGAAAGCAATATCTGATACATGGCAATGACTAAAACATAAAACAACATTAAAATTAATTTCAATGTAACAGAGACTATTCCGCCAGAATTCATCTAAATCAAAATGGCTATTTGGCGTGGGTTTTCGTCTGATATTTAGTTATTATTTAATTAAAATGATAAATTGCAAATGTGATCGTTTGTGAGATAGGAGAAATGGCGCAATTATTTCTCCGACGCAGACAATGACATGCAGAGATTTTTATCTGTAAATAAATCAAGGGATATCTACTGATCTCATGTTGCCTAGATCTTCACAAAAAGTTTTCCCCCTAATGGCTACATCTAACAAGAGATTTCTCTCGAACTCTTGGTATTGATTGAGTGGTGAGATAGATCCTCACAGTGTGGCAAAATATATCTTCCGCTGAAAATCCCCGATCTGAACATTATAATCAACGTGGACGGTTCCCAGGATATATATATATATATATATATATATATATATATATATATATATATGTATGTATATTGAGCATTTTTTTTTTAAATACTGTTTTGGGATACTGGAAGATTATTCCATCTATACCCATATATATTGTCTTTGTATTCGTGTATATATATATATATATATATATATATATATATATATATACACACATATATATATATATATATATATATATATATATATATATATATATATATATATATATATGTTTGTGTGTTGTATGTATGTATATAAAATTTATTATACGAGATTAAAACACAATATGTTAAAAATCGCTACACACTAGCTTTCATGTTTCAGTACTAAAGCTGTGCCTCCTCAGGCGATGTTAAATAACTGTTTAGTCACTTATAACTGGTGAGTCACTGATCAGTTATTTAACATCTCCTGGGGAGGAGCAGCTTTAGTGCTGACACATAAAAGCTGTTGTCTAGCGATTTTTAATATGTTTTTGTTTTAATCTCATATGATAAATAATACTAAGCTCTACTCTGTACTAAACCCCTTTTAAAACAATTTAATGCTACAGGCAATGGAATTATACTTCATTTGTTCTAACTCCATACCCGCACATAATTGTGTTTTCGGGCAGCAATACTTCTTTTATTCAAGTTTCGTTAAAAATGACTGACAAGTTAGTACAGGTATTTTTTATTTACTTTTTTGTTCTTATATTTTTTTTTTTATTTTTTGGACGTAAACTCTGCAGAGACTATCTGAATCTTCTGGCATGCCTGCACGGTTTTTGCTATTTTTTAACAATTATCATATTTGATTATATTTTTACTTATTTCATTTATTAGCAATGTTTTTATTTTCCTAACACTGTCAGCAAATTATGGCCATGTTAATAGTGATATATTATTGAGCTTTTGAGTTGTCTTTTTTTATTAGTATTGCTTCCGTTATTTTTAGCCTTTTTACAATGTACATGAGCCTGTTATATATTATAATTTTATTGTCTACGAGTATGTTGCAGATGGAGTTTGGTAGGTGTGTTTAGATGAGACCTAATCGAGCTATGGTCAGAGAGATGCAACGTACGTCTCCTTGTTATGCATGTTGTGGCTTATTCAATATAATTATTCATGAATTTGGTTTGATCAGGGACACAATTTTTTCAGAGACATATGAATTCTTAAGTAATATTGGTTTTCTGTAATTTGGATCTTGCAGATGAATTATTGTTGTTGACAATGAGGTAAGCAGTTTCAATAAAATTTACATTCATTGACCGAGCACCCGTACGACTTTCGGTTGATATTTATAAAATCTTTCACTTGAAAGCAACATTCATTATGTAAACAGGTTACTCATGTCCAGTTATATCTCTTTCCAGTATTAATATTGGTGTGGAATGACAACATCGTGATTATGTCGTTATTTTCGAATTACATGTGCTATCCATTTTGATTGATGCTACTGTTAGTAATACCCAAATATCGTTTCTGTTATTTGGTACAGTGCTTCATTTGTGAATCTCTAGCGCCAGTTCCTGATGTTCAAAGAGTAACAAATATAAGCAACCTTGGGGAGAAGTACGAATTCTTCTAATTATGCTTTACCCAATTCTGCAGAACGATAAGCAATAACAACATCTGGAAGTTGTGAATGTAGTTATTTATACTTCTATTAAAAGTATTAAACATATAAGAAGAAAAATTACAAAGTAGGTAATATAAGATATTCTCTTTTAATTATTTTTAATGTATCGCAAATTTAACGCTTTCAAATTCTTACCTAACTTTCATTATTTTATTTCTTTGTCACAAGATATGCAAGCATCAAGACACTCGCATGTTGGATGCATTTTGTCACGATTATTATGAGTGTTTCGCTTGAGTATCCAGTACCAGAACATTTCCCAAACGGATATTATTTTAATTTTGAAGGTTTCTTTTGTTTGGACGATAGATTGTCAGCATTCTTCCATATGTGTGAATATAAATTTATTTTATTTAAAATTTTAAGTGTTATTTTTCTCGCCTTCCTCAAGAATTATTAATTTTTAGCATGCACTTTTAATCCCCACACTCATTTGCGTTCCCTAATTAATTGTTGCTTAATTATGACCGTGATGCATTGATCGGAAAGTGTCATTAATTCAATTTCAGTGTATGAATGAAACAGGCTGATACATTACTTTGCACTTACCTAGACAATCTTAACTGTAGTCATTGCAAACAAATAAGTAGAATAACAATATAATAATTGCGCTTGTTCGTCCCCTCGTTAATTCCTTTGTTTGCTCGATCTTTACGCCCTCTAAAAACCCTATTAAATAAATAATGGATTATTCCATTTTGATCTCGTGCAGAGAGGGGGAAATACACTACTTGGTCTCAGAGAGAAAAAGAAAGAGAGAAACAAGCAAATAATTCTTTAAATTGTCCTGCTGATACATCTATAAATAATGGGATATTACTTTTTGACTGAATGAAAAGCAAAAGTAACGACCATCATA
>OZ010595.1:62318047-62338047 GCA_963932145.1 Acanthosepion lycidas
GCAATTGCTCCGAGGAGCTGCATTCGCTGGTTCCCAGACCTCATGAGTTCAAGCGCACTACGAGGCTGGCATCTCGCTCTCATCCTTTCACTGTCGAAACTATTAAATGTAAATAGCTGCATGTCTCGCACCTCTCGCCCGTGGAACTCCCTTCCCTATTCCAGTTTCCCTGAGAGCTATAATCTCCATCTATTCAAATGTAATGTCAATCGACCTCTCCAGTTGCCTTGATCTATCCGCTACCTTTCTCCTCTTCCTTTCTTCTATCACTCCTATCTGATCTTGATTCAAATTTTCTGTAACCCTTTTCGCCCTAGTGGCTTCCCGCCTTGCTTGGGGTGAAACGCTAAAAAAAAAAAAAAAAAATCCCAAAATGTATTTCCATCGATGTTGTTTTAAGTATTATTATATTAATGATAGCTGATGAGCGCGTGCTGTAAGGGAAGAATCGGAGAGCCGTGTTCGAATTTCAGCTGAGGTCGTTATATTCACTTACACGCAAATACACTTCATAAAGGTTGGCTCCATCATTACTGCCCATAACTATAGTTTATGTACTCGAATTTATATGCGGATAACGCATATCTCCAAAAATCTGTTAATGGAATATTCACACTCAAAGAAAGAAAAAAAATTCTTACGATGAAAGATATGTGTAAATAAACCACAGGTTGATAAGCCGTAAAAAAACTTAACATTATAACTCTCATCCTTTTAAAACGAAAACGTTTGCAGATAATGATCAAATATGGAAAGAGAAATATTGATAATATTTATTTGTTGCCATTAGTCGAGGGTTTAGTATGTTAAATTTGAAACGGAGTTTCGAATTTCCACATGGTCGATTTATAAATCTGTTAATGATATCGCTTGAAGAGATAATCCAAGCGTACTGCACAGATACAACATACAGAAAATCGTACCACGAGCAGACACAATTACTGTAAGTAAAGTTGTGTAGGGGTAGCTCATTGTAAGCTGTCGATAATTGTGCTAACACGAACTCGAGAGTCATCGCGACCGGGGGTTGCAGAATTTCTTTCTGTGCACAAGAAACCACTTCAGTTTATGTGTTTTCTCTCAGGAATTGTAACTAACATTAACTCAGCAGATTGCAATATAAACATGTACGCACCTAGGGTGTTAAAGAAACACAAATGTCTGGCAGAGAAACATAGACACCCAATATTGACTCCCAACATTGACGGGGATTACTACTACTACAGATATTTTGTAAATGCCTTCGTTCGACTTCTGACAATACTTGCACATATTATACCTCCAGCTCAACTCCTTACACAAGTACACAAAACAGATTCATATATACTAAGAACAGTGCCTAGAGTTTGTTCAAAGGTTTCTAAATAAGCGTACAATATTTGTGACCATGTTGTTTTATGTTAGTAGAAGTATAATATTCTCGCCAATAACTCATATTTATTTTTCCCTTTGTTATGTGAAACTACGGACGATAATCTGTATGTCCATATTCACATAAATACAATAATAAATATCGTATGTTGATCTGCAGTTGGGGATTCGTCTCCATCTGAGCTGGTAAAACTCACTGCCTCCGTGCAGAGAGGATCCACAGACAAGGCTACGTCGAATGGCAGAGTCTCATCTACCCAACTCCGTTTTATACGGTGTCTACGGGGAATTTTGGGCCGAGCTTACGGGCTCCGATACAACACATTATATTTGAACTTGTGCCACATCTGACCACGTGGGGTGGTTTGTAGATATCCTGCAGTCGGAGATTCATCTCCAGCTGTGCTGCTCAAATTCTCTGCCTCCAGGAAGAGAAGATCCTCAGACGAGGCTATTTCGAAGGGCAGAGTCTGGTCTCGGGAAATAGCTACCCGAGCGCGTTTTATACAGGGTCTACGGGGAATTTATCACTCGGATACTCCACATTAAATTCGGTCTTGTGCCACATCTGACCGCGAGATTCATTGTGGAATTTACTTGACTCACTACTAGCAGTTGACTACTCCTTCTATGCGCCGCTTGCGAATCTTATCTCTGTTGTTCTTGTCCTAAATATTATCGTTCATTACCGATCCTCGTGTGATTATTCTATTCAGTAACTTTCCCGAGGTTACAACAGAAACCTTAAAGTGTGCTTTTTCGAAAATATCGCCTATTATGTAGTGGGTATGAAGTAAAAGCTATATTTGAGTTTTTCAATGGAACGTTTGCACTTTTATGTATTTGACGACGTTTGGTGAACATTTACGGAGACCAAAACGTGGATGGGAGCTCTGTTAGGTCGTTATTGGTTTTATCAATCGTAATTGTGATGCAGATAAAAGCACCGATTCGACCGGGGAATGATGTATGTGCTACACAAACAATGTTTACTTGAAGGATTTGCTGCCAGGAAAAAGGGGGAAATATTTTGTAGTAGAATACATGTTCTGAGTCTGCCTATATTTCTGAGATGAGGAATTTTGTACATTATTTACATTATTCGGACTATTGTCATCATTTTTGTCGCCATATTTATCACAACGTTTTGGGAACCAGTAATAAGGAATGCTAGAGAAAAGCAATGGTAACTACAAAAGTTGCAATATGAGCTCTGGTAAAAACATGAAATGATAACAGCAATATGAGCACTGGTAAAAACATGAAATGATAAAAGCAATATGAGCTCTGGTAAAAACATGAAATGATAACAGCAATATGAGCACTGGTAAAAACATGAAATGATAAAAGCAATATGAGCTCTGGTAAAAACATGAAATGATAAACAGCAATATGAGCTCTGGTAAAAACATGAAATGATAACAGCAATATGAGCTCTGGTAAAAACATGAAATGATAACAGCAATATGAGCTCTGGTAAAAACATGAAATGATAACAGCAATATGAGCTCTGGTAAAAACATGAAATGATAACAGCAATATGAGCACTGGTAAAAATGGTTGCTGAAGACATTAGGTTTATAATACGAAGAAATTCATACCCAGATGTCCTCAAGGACACATGGCACAGTGGATAAAGGCTTTGGTTAGATTCAGTGACATGACCCAAAGAGTGTGAGTTCAATACCCGGTTAAGGCAGTGGAGAACTTTCAGAAGGAAATTAACAGCTGATAACTGACTAGAACAGTCTACCCCAGGGTTCATTTCGAAACTTTGTGATAAATATGGCGACAAAGATGAGGGCAATAGTCTGAATAATGTCAATAATGAACACATGTTCTATTAAATTGCGTTATCGGGCTCAATTTTAAAGGACATATTTTGATGCATTTCTAAACAATATGCATATTTAGTACATTTCTTCAGTCAATATAATACACAATGTGTGTTAACCGGAATATATTTTATATGGTGGATAGGTGTCACTGTAGTTGTTTGCCAATAATTTAGTTTTTATGCACTTGAGTTTCCGTCCCCAAGAATATCTTTATTTTTAATTCAGAGTTCTCCTTCTCCTACACTGGTAGCTAACCAAAGTTATAAAAAAACGGGTTTTCCTTGTATTATGGGAATGTGGGGAAAATATATTATTGCCTTCTCCAAGTGTAATAGTTCGAAAGCGAGAGCAAAGTACACAACTGTAATTTGAGCTCAACACGCCAATCCTTCTTTCTGTGGCGATGACAGCTTAGTTACATGCACATTCATCGTATGCACAATATATATGTTATCTTATTTAAACATAGCTTTTTATGTAGACACGTAGGAGATTATAAAACCTGTTAAAACCGTAAAAGATTTGATATTCAAACAAGATTTAGAACCGTTATTAAATAATTGCTGCGAATTTGAAACCTATTGTCAAAGAGAGAATACACAGATGCAAACAGAAATTGTGTTATGGACGATTTTCACAGATTTTGATATCACTGAAGTAATTATATACTAAAACCTGAAAATCTAATTTTCTCTTGGAATTAATTTTATAGTAACAGAGAATATAATGGCGGTACAGGCAAAAAAGGTTCTAATCCTTGTTGTAATTTAGTAAATTCTGGTTTAGTAAATTCTCTCTACTGTTCTTCACAGCTTCCTGTCCTTTGTAAGTCTAAGTAAAATGGTTTCTTTTTATCATCCCTCCAAGTCCCTGTTCTAACAACCATATACATAATCTAGTTATGTAGGTTACTCGTCCTTTCTCAATGTCTATTTTAATTTTAAAAAAAATATCGTGAGTATAAAATTATACAAGCCTTATTTCATCCGTATGTGCTCATGAAATTTAAACCGTATCTGCCTGTCTTTCTGTCTGTCTGTTTCTATCTCTGCTTTTATGCAGAAGTTTCTATTTATTTATTTTCTGTGGATAAGGCGTTGGTTAGATCCAGTGACAGGACCCGAAGCGTTGTGAGTTCAATATCTGTTTAAAGCAGTGGAGAGCATGGAGAGGTGAATTAACAGGAGATAACTGATAACTGACTTTCATTAGACATGGCATGTGGAAATAGAACAGCCTACACCAGCAAGCGAAATAAAGGCTCAGTTCGACATTCCAACCACCTGAAGAAGGCCGGGGCGTACAACGACCGAAACGTTGCGATAAATATGGCAACAAAGATAAGGGCAATAGTCCGAATAATGTAGATAGTGTACATAATACCACATCTCAGAAATATAGACATATATTGAGTTTTTATTTAGTTCCTATTTTCTTAAAACGCGTGTCTTATCTATTCAGCCTATTATTATCTTAGTATCCTTAGCCTAGACGGATTAATTTGTATTTAAAATTTTTCAGCAAATTTGTCTTATTTAAAGCACGGACATATACTTGTGGTGGTAGGATGATACTTTTTGTTTTGTTTATTTGCGAGTTAGAAATTTTTGCGGGAATAACAAGGATATTTCGAGATATAATTATTATTTAATACATAGCAAGGGAGATATAGATTTATCCCTTTCCCAAAGATATTCGCGCATAAGTGAATGTATCGAACCACACTGGAATTCGAACTCGGGTCACAGATTATCCCCTCCACATACCCCTATAGAACAACATCTACCGAGATGTTATTGTTTCTCAATGCTTTGTTTATATTTCGGAAGGCATAGTTCTATATTCCCACGTGCTTACAGATTTCAGTGACATGTTTGCTGTTATCTGCTATAGAATTTCTCAGACAATTACATTTCTGTGTCTCATGTATTGTGAGATCTCCAATTCATTGCTCGTATTTTCGTTCCTCTCACTCTTAATAATTACAATAACTTGTCATGCTGTATTTGATGGTTATTCCTTTCTTCCCCTTTTCCTTCAATACCTTGTCTAGGCCTTCCAATAGTTTTATGTGTCGGCAATTTGTCATCTGCACATATACGGTTGTCATTTAAATGACTACTGTATTCTTAGATGACAACTCTGACGACATTTCTCTGTATGATCTCTACAAACTCGTTATTGTCCGTTATAAATTAAGAAGTTTGTGATTGTCACTCGTCTTGACTGAGAGAAAGCTTAACTCGAGTAATATCTTTATAATTCAAATGAATATTAATATGATTAAAGGGTGAATTTGATTCTGGGGAGGGGAGATGAATTTTACGACAAGTCAGCCCTTGTCGAAGTAATTTGATTCCAGTTTGATTGGGGTACTTATTGAGGATGGAACTCATTAGTAAGGGTCAAGTAATGTAACCTCGCTAAAACTTAGCGATGTTGTAATGGCGATAGCCTGCATGCTAGCTAGAAACAGAAGATTAATAGCTAGATGGATAGATAGATAGATAGATAGATACATAGATAGATAGATAAACACTGTTTCCCGTTGGGAGACCACCTGCTTCTTTTCTTTTGTGTTGCAACATCAGTTATTAGCACATGTGTGGGCTAGTGCATTCGCCCGCACATACACAGGTATATATAAGGTGCAGCGTATAAATTTTCGTCTAAATTACGCAAAAATAAAAATAATACTACTGTCATCTCCTTTTCACAAATATATTTACCAAAATTACGCAAAAGTAACTAGAAATATTAATTTTATTCAATAAATCGACAATGGTTTCAACCACGGCCTATAGATGACATTGGAATCTCCTGTAACTTTTCTGGATGGTATCATTATTTAGTTGGGGGATGCAGCCATAATCCTTGCATTCAGTTAAGCTTTTCTGTTACAATGAGTTTTATTGGCTTTTGACTCAATTACAGCCGACACAAAATAATCAACTGGGTGGCAGTCTGTTAGGTGGCCAGATGTAAGGAATGATGCGGTCGCAGAAATTGTCTGACAAAAATGACTGGGTTCGCCAACTTGTTTGGCATGGCGCAGCGTCCTGTTGTCTTCCAGCAACGACTCTGTTGAACCAGGGTAGCACTAACTCCTCCGTGTTGAGTTAAAGGCTCTCGACAATAAATTCGTAAGTTTTCCTAACTGTTGTACCTTCGTAATCACCATTAGATTCCTTTAACTATTTCCGATTCCTTTGAACTCTCCTCAGATTGACACCCAAACGCTCTGTACTGTTAGTAGTGGAAATTCCGGCGCGAATGCCAAGCAGTACAGTGTGCTGTTTCCAAATGTTTACCGGTGTGAATTGCGTCTTGTTGCTTTTTTTTATTACAGAGGCTGCCCAACTGACCCTACTATAATGTGCAGTCGACAAAATCAAAATCGAACAACGCGCAAGCATGAAAATAAAAATATGACATGCGGATAATTTAGCCATCGCAGCACACACACACATACACACGCAAACACGCACGCACACGCACACACACACACATACATTTATATATATATATATATATATATATATATATATATATATATATATATATATGTATGTGTGTGTGTCTGTGTGTGTGTCTGTGTATTAAGCATTTCCCCCAAGCAAGGCGAGATGCCACTAGTACGCAGGGTGTTAGAGAGTGGGAACGAGAGTAAAGAGGTGTAATGGAGGAATAGATGAGGAGAAGGGCAGGGGATAGATCAGGTCATCTGGAGATCTCGATTGACATTACATTTGAATAAGTGGAGATTGTAGCTATCAGGGAAACAAGTAATAGGAAGGGAATTCCACAGACGGGAAGTGTAAGACATGAAGCTATTGGAGTAGAAGAACGGCCACATTTCGACAATGAAATGGTGGGACGTGATACCAGCCTATTAGCACGCTTAAATTCATGCAGTCTGGGAACTAGCGATAATAGCTCGTCGGAGCCGTTATCGTGAAAGTATTTGTAGAAAAGACAGAGGGAGGCGACGACACGTCTGTGAGAGAGCGATGAAGACGTGATGCCAGACCAGGACCAACCACATTACTTACCCGTCTGTGGATCTTGTCGATGACCTTAAGACGAACACCTGGGGCATCAGACGGTATATGGCAGCAGTATTCCATGCAAGGGCGAATGGCAGATCTGTAGATGGACTCAGGTTAGAAAAACTTTTTGGCGCGACACAGGCAACTAACTTTCCTTGCTGTGGATGAAGCTATTGATTCAATGTAATTGTTCCATCTCAAGTCAGCGGACAGTGTGAGACTAAGCAGTCGTAAAGAGGTGCTCTCATAGAGTTGAGCATCAGACGTTCTACTGGGCGGAAGGGATGTTTCCCTGTGGTGGTTAATAGTGATGAGTTTTGTTTTAGAGGCATTAAAGTTAACCAGCCAAATCCTGCCACAGTCTACAACCGATTGGAGGTTATTTTCGAGACTAACGGCCAGATTAGTTTTGTCAGCGATACCAGATTTGCTATTGAAGCAGGAGTAAATAATAGTGTCTTCAGCATAGATGTCTACTTGGGAACTGATGGCATCGGGGAGGTTTATAATGAAGATAAGGGACAGAGTACGGCCTAGGATAGAGCCTTGGGGAACACCTGCGTTCATGGGAATTGAACTGGGGGAGAAACCGTTAAGGACGACCTGACAGGAATGATCGGATTAAGGCAAATAATCGAACTGAAATTCGGTACCCCTTGATCTTATGAAAGAGGCCGGCATGCCAGACCCTATCAAACGATTTAGACATATCTAGAGCCACGGCACGAGCTTCTCTGTTATTATGGAGTGCTTGGTAAACAATTTCAGTTATAAACATGAGCACTTCAGCTGTAGAAACGGCAAAGCAAAAACCGTTTTGCTTATCAGAGAGCAGGTCATCGGATATAAGGGCATTAACCAATTCGGCGAAGAGTGATAGCAGACTGATGGGACGGTAGTTAGATGAGTCAGAACGGTCTCCAGTGTTCTTAAAGACAGGTAGAATAAATGAGGACTTCCAACAGGATGGGAAGCAAGATTCCTCGAGGCAATAATTATATAATTTGGAGAGGGGAAGAATCAGTTCAGGAGCACATTTCGTCAGGACTACAGGTGGTATCCCATCGTCACCACTAGCCTTATGTGAGTTTAATTTTGAGATGATATCCAATACAACGATGGGGTTATTTGCATCTCGCTCAATAGAGCCTCAGTTCTTAGGTGGGAGGAAATCGGGGTAGGCTACACCGGATGAATCGAGCGTTGAGTTGGAAGAGAATTTCCGGGCAAAACACTCAGGCTTATCAGCTGAGGAGGTCAGAACCTCAAATTGGTTGAAGAAAGAAGGTATTGAAGTTTTGTTGTTGCGGAGACGCCAATAATACTTGGACCCGAATTTGCGAGATGCAATACTTTGCAATACTATCAAGATGCAATACTATCAGCAAATAGTGACTGTGCTTAATTGTGGACACGGTGGCACTCGTTACGGGCTGAGACAAAGAGACACATATTTGTATAGACGCCCAGTTTATGTTTTTTTGACAAGCATATTTATTTTCTCTCACTGTCCTGAACATTCTAGAAGATTTATTAATGATAAATACACCCCCACAACAGGATATTTTTCTTTAATATGGCATCCCAAAAATTCAGGGCTGTATACGCAAATAAATAAACTGTTTAGAAAATAACCGGGATGTCTACTTAGATTTGGATATTTACTAAAAAATATGTATTAATGTCAAAGTATTGCATCTTGATAGTATTGCAAAGTATTGCATCTCGAATGTCGAATAAAAATAAATTCATTAATTCTGAAATATATATGCCCAAAATGACAGTCACGATGTTAATGTGAAATTAAACAAGGATGTTGCACACTTAGATACTGTAAATTTCACTTGGTGTAAATATTGCATTACGGTGTTTAGCTGACTATGCAGTTTTGTTATCTTAGATGACCATCTAGATAAATAAACACATATCAAACAGTATATATGTATGTTGCCTCGCACTCCGCCTCCATATATGTAAATATAGTCTTAATTTGTGATATATTTATGGGATAAAGTGCTCAATATCAGAGATAGAGCGTGTGTAAATATAAAAGTGAACATTGATTTCAACACTTAGAGGCGACAGTGTGTTTCATGCTAGACGCAATCGTATATATATATATATATATATATATATATATATATATATATATATGCATGTATTCTTATATGTATTTTTATATATTCATTATATATTGATATGATTTTCAATATATATATTTATAAATTATATAATGTATATATTTATATATATTATATTTCATATATATATTTATATATTATTTTAACATTTTATATATATATATATATTCTTATATGTATTTTTATATATTCATTATATACTTATATGATTTTCAATATATATATTTATATATATATTATATAATTTATATATATTACATTACATATATATATTTATATATTATTTTTAACATTATATATATATATATATATATATATATATATATATATATATATATATATATATATATATATATATAACCACAGTTGTCTCTATGTATGATTGTTTGTGTTTCTGGCTAAAACTAAAATAAATTACACTAATTCATGTAACTCAAATGTATATGTACAGACTCATTATCAACCAAGCCAATCGTATGATTTGAATTTACGAAGATATTTTAAAATTAACATGCATTAGATAGATTCGAAATTCTCAGAATTTAAAAGCAAAAAAGAAATGTAATAATTCTTATTCCAACTTAGGATTACTATTTGTTTTTTAATTTTTAATACTGCTGAACGCTCTACATGTATTTTAAAAATTTCTATTCTTTTGAATTTATTTTCACATCTATACTAAAGAACGGCGTAACTTTAAAAAGCTGAAAATTAAATCAACAAACCAAATTTAAAAGCAGAAATATAAAAATATATTAAATATATATATTTATAAATTAAATACACTTATTTGACAAAACGCTTAATATTTATTTATTCACATTTTCGAGTGTGTGTGTTTGTGTATGTGTGTGAGTGAGTGTGTGTGGGTGTGTGTTCGGCTGCAAAATAAATACACAGACTCAATATAACCCAAAGATCTGTATGTGTATTAGTGACTTTTAAAATTTTTCGGCCATCTTATAGAATTTTTTTTTTCTATTCAATATTAAAAAAATAAAGTTCATCGATTTTTTTTTGGTTTGAAACTAACATAAAAAAGTAAATAATTTTACATTTTTTATTAAAGGAAAAACCACAGCGAGCCTGATTTTTTCGAAAATTAAATTAAGTATAATATGGTTAACTTTGTAAAACAAATATTCAATACGACTCTATTCGTGTGCGTGCTTGCGTATATATATATATATATATATATATATATATATATATATATATATATATATACACACACACAAGTATATCCATTAGAGTTGACTCTGGAACTTTATATCCGTATTGATGTTGTTATTTAAAAAAGTTGTTCCTTGTTCGTTTGATGAAGTTTCACTGTCATCTCGTACGATGTGTCTAACATTTTTAGCTTGTTCAAAAGTAATTACTTATTTAACTCTTGCTAGTTATGAGTCTAGCGACTGAGGTAGATCTTTTGTCTGTAATTAATTTGTCACCTCTCTCATCCAACTGTGCAACGTTTAAATTATATTTTAAAACTTTCAAATGCGGAATTTAGGTTCCTCGTGAGGTTTCACTTGAAAACCGAAGGCATTATTTCACCTACTACAGAAGTCTTTTAACCTGGAATTTATACATTTTGTGTCTGCGTTGCATTGTTACAGTTGATGGGGAAATGGTTTTACGTCTCTGCAGAAGACAAAGACAATTGTTGTCAAATATATGAAACCTACGTCAATATCAAATACTATCAACCGGAGTCCTAGTTTTGGGCCTGGACGAATATGAAATATCAAGTCAATTTAGGCAGCTGGAACATGGATGTATTACGACTGCATACGTTTATTGGTAGATTCATGATAGTTCTTTTATTAGTTGATATAAATTGTGAGGTATCTGTTCTACAACCGTTTGTTTTTGCCGAGACAACATATCTAGGAAGACTGCTACCCATGGCTTCTTTCAAGCCATGAATTGAATTACCCCGCTTCAGACACCATCTTAGAAGTATGGATAAAAAATTTGGACATTATCTACTTGCCTTGAAAGATGACTGTATGGAACATATACAAATCTACTCAGAAAAATCCATAACATTAGTTGGAGATCCCTTGAAATGCTTAACACACTTTTTTATAGTGAACTAGAACCAATCTTTCTCAAACTCAAACGATTACAGTTTGCCGGCCATTGCCTGCAAGCGGACAAATAAATCGTTTCGCCCTTACACTGATGGCATATTTCTGGAAGTGTTTTTCACGAAAATCGACTTTCCCAAACACCATAGCTCGAGACGCAGGGTTGGACATAGAAGATCTGGGATTAGCAATGCAGGACTACACAATTAGAAAAGGTATTGTTAATGGAATTCTAACCAACCATAGGGAGATCGAATGATGGGGATTATGATGATTGATAGAGGCAGCCAATCAAACCAGATAATAAGAGTAATACGCCAGTATGTCAATGCACAACTACGCTCTGCAAGACAGACCCAATAAATAAGAACTTAAGTTTGGTTTGTCCTCGCACATTCTCCATACCCACTAATTTTTCAAGTATAGCTTTTAATTTTCGCACTTGGATGTTTATTTAAGCGGCAAGCCATTTAGAAACAAAGAAGTTGAAATATGATTTCTAATCCTTTTAGGAGTAGATTTCATGGAAAAGAATATCTGCATTCACACACGGGTGCACTCGTTGAAAATGCGTTTTTGATAAATAATTTTTAATTTAACATATTCTTTTATTGTTTCAAGTCTGGTATGACTTACTTTCTTGTTAGCCTAATATTACTTACTGTAAAGTACATTTATTTTTATAGAATATCTGATGATACCATTTTTCATTGGAAGTACTGATTCAGAACAATCCAATCCAAAGCATCTTTCTTTAGTCAATGGCCCAATTGTGGCCACAACATTCTAGATAATCAAGGAATTATCCATTTTTGTTGAAGTACATCATGCATATTCTGAACATACTCATATAAAATGAAAATATTTTCTTATCCAAAATTCCTTTCTCGGTAAAGGCAAAATGTATCGTTTCTGTTGTTATTAAACAGCAGCATATTTATGAAATGTTTTGAATTTCCCAGTCTGAAATGAATAATTGCGTCGTGAGTTTGGCACGTTTAAACGAATCGCAAAGCTAATTAGAAAAGTAAAACAAACGACAGTGCTTGCAAATAGTAAAATCAACCCATACAATTAGATAAAAAAGGATCAGATGGCAGCTCGTGGACTTTCCTGACACGACAATAACGATATTCGGATCAGTAAAAATGAGCAATTTTGATGGGGCTCTGTTTCAAGTGCTACAGAGATATTCTTCTTTGTACCTCAGTTAAAATGTGTGCGTTACAATAGCCTGGGAATATTGAAAAGTGCAAAATGTGAGTTTATAAATCAAGTTGGAAAACATGGGAGATTTATCGATATGACTCTTTTAAAAGACATTCAAAAGGCAAATGAAAAGCAGCGTGAAACATTAACATTTTGAAGCAGCCGCCAGTAGCGGTTAATGTAAGAGCTTGGCTTACGATTTTATGTAGTGAAATTGTAATCCCAAGAAGAGTTCCAGAGAGTCTTAAGAGCGTAACTCAAACATATCCTTATTACCTGATGGCACACATGGAGCCACATTTCAAGAAGACGCCAAATGATTTCACAAATATATTATGCACAAAAATATGCACATTCAGGAATAAAAACAAATAATACATCTCTAATTTAAAACTTCTGAGTGTTCAAAAAACATGTTAAGTAGCTGGCTTTTTTCAAATGTTCGAACTTCGTTAAATACTAACTGAAGACTTGTGAGATATTCTGATCAGGGTGGTTTATTTTTGCTGGCGGTAATTTATCAGAAATTATTAAACTGAAATACTTTCATATGGTATGCTGATTTATACTTATGTAATAAAATGAAATCATAAAAGTTAATGGCATCCACAAGTAATTTCAGAACTTGGTGAATTTATATCATATTAATGATTTTTTAATAAATTTTTACATTATAACGATACTGTATAAAATACATTATATATATCTATAGTTATCAAATTTGCGCAAGATCTGTAGTTATAACATTTCTTAAATTTTCAGTATCCTCATGTGAAATTTAAGAAATGGAGCAAATTTATAAAATATGGTAATAAAGTGACGTCTCTAAAATAGGCCCTGCAAATTTTGTGAAATATCCTACACGTTGGCAATACTAATAAAGGTTGTTTAAAAAAATTGATATAATTTAAGATATAAATATCTGACGATCTACATAGTCTAGGCAAATGAAGCTAAAGACATATTTTTGAGCAAAGTAATATTTATTCATAAACATTTGAATGAGAAATTCAAATACATTTGGATTTCTTGAACTCTTTCACAAGTTTCCAATATGCGCACTGCCTGTAACGCTGCATATATCAAGTCGGTAATCCAGTTCATGCCCAACACGTTGCAGCATATATTGAATAACAATGTTCAGTAAGGCTTGATTCTCTGCTTCATATACCTGTGCATTTTTAGTGAATTCCCTGTACCGCCTTGTTCGACTGTGTTGGAGGATATTTAGTTGCACAAAAAAATTCTTTTCCGGTGAATGGAATTTCTGTACCCGTAAAGAAAAAAAAATTAAGAAAACATTAAGCATAGAATTTTAAGGGTTTTTGTACACATGCTGTTGAAATTTGAGATCATTTGAGCAAGAACTGGTCAAGTTATTAGATTACAAAATGATATCAATTTTTCTGAAACTCCCTGTATCTCCGTGATATATCATTTTTTCCTGAAGGATTTAAAATATTCTAATTACGGCTAAAAATTAAATCTCACTGATAGCACAAGACGCAGGGTATACATGGCTGTACATTTAGGCGTACAAATCTCCAAAATGATACTTTTTTTTGAGTGATGTTATACGCAACACTTCTAGAAATGTCGCTACCGGTGATTGATTATTCTGATGTCAGAGGTTAAACGCGGCAAATCCTGACATCCAGATCCGCCACGATCATTGATAAACGTTTCTTGTTATTAAAATTGTTGCTTTGTCGGTCTAAAGTAATCAAAAGAAAATCGATGTCAGCCCACTAAGAAGAGGCCGCGCTGAAGGTCAATCGGGGTCATGTGCGGTCATTGTGCGTAAGTTATGTTATCCTGTTGTGTCCTCTAATTTTACGCGCCAGCCATGACTTGTCCAGTGGGAAATACACAGTTGGTATTTAACGTTTATCAATGATTGCTTTACAGCGAGATTATCGTTTTCTGTTGGTATATCAAGTTATTTTATTTCTTTTTTATTAAAAAGAAACAATGCGTAATTCTCCATATAAGAATGCTTAGGTCTGTACTGAATTACTCGACTGAAATATCAAAATGTATATATATATATATGTATATATATATATATATATATATATATATATATATATATATATATATATATATATATATATATAAACATAAAACATTAGGCAGCATATAATTTACATACAAAGAAATAATCACACATAGAATCAATCACAAATATTAATGCCATTAATGGTGACATCCGTCACTAGAGACAATATATGCATATATATACTTACGAGTAGTCCTCTATTCATCATCAGGCATGTGTTTTTTTTCCTTATAAAATCAAAAACTTGAAGACGAAATACTTGTTTGTCGACCGAAAGATGTTTTTTGAAGGCCTGCTATTAATGACGGTTAGGAACAATTTTCGGAACGTGCAAAAACGCAACGCCAATTTTTTTCAAAATTTTAAGTGAGAATTTTATTTAAATATTTCTTGTGATGTGTTAAATCCACGGATTCTATTTTACAAGTGTATTCAGTTTATATGGCATGAACTAAGCATATAGTTCAATTATGTAGTGTAATGTCTTAGTAGTAGTTTTTTTTATAGGAATTTTTCTGTACTGCGGATCAATAGTTTTTTTATAAACATAAAACATTAGGCAGCATATAATTTACATACAAAGAAATAATCACACATAGAATCAATCATAGGGACTATTCGTAAGTACTAGCATTTTAACATCAAATAAACTGAAAACTACCGACATCCATGGTTTCGACGAGGATCACTTCACTCTATGGATTAACAGTATTTTAAAGCATATATTATGTCTCTAGTGACGGATGTCACCATTAATCGCATTAATATTTCTGATTGATTCCATGTGTGATTATTTCTTTGTATATATATATATATATATATATATATATATATATATATATATATATATACATCATATTAAAAAAATTTGAAAAAATAAAAAATATCTTTTAAAAATAATTATAATTTAAGCTATACTTCTGTATAGGGGCACTGTTTTTTAAAAATATAAACCGAAATACTAATGAACAGCGGATTATTTAATTAACGTGTTCTTTCTTATTTTTCTACATATCTACACACACACACACTCACACACACACACACTCACACACACTCACATATATATATATATATATATATATATATATATATATATATATATATATTAAGAAAACGACACAACTGTAACGTTCCATAAGGTTATAATTTATTTCCGCAGGGATCTACTTGTACCCTGGATCATCAGACCTCATTCCAAGGATGAAAAAACTGAATTTAAACTTACACATTTGGAGGGTAGTTTTAGCCGATGTAAGGTGATATAGATTGTGGTGAGAGATAGTAAGACAGACATGGTCAAATTAGAGAGAGAAGGGAGAGATCGGAATGTTATAAATTTATTTTTTAATCACAATACTCAATAAAGAGGAAGCGGATAAGGAGCAGTCATTGACCTATTTAATCGATCAACTCACCGGAAAGAATATGAAGAGAGAAAAAAAGGAAGGGGAGAATTAAAAATGTAAGAAGTAAGAGATGGACTTAGGGTTTTGAAAGAAAGAGATGCAGATAAAAAAAAAAAAAATAGTTAGGGAAAATAAGAAAATTAACGTATGTCGGCATATCGCTGTCAAACTGAAAAAACACAGATTTATATATTTATTTTTTTAAACGTTTGATACTAATTTAATTGTTTCCTACGCAAATAAACTAGGAATCTAATATAACTTGAATATTATATCAATAAAATAAATATAGGAAAATTCGCAATATTAATATTTTTAATATTGTTCATAATGGTTAGGGGTAATATTTCTTAGATTAAGTTTAAATCATCAATTTAATTTGAAGCTATTTCGAGATGAGTAATATTTCTTAATTAAATTCTAACTTTTCAAATCTAATTTGAAAATGTTTGAAGATGAAGTAAGATTGAATGTAATAATAAAAAATGCACTCTCTTCCCACTTAACCTATATATATAACCATACATGTATACATATAGACATATATACATATACATAACCTACACACACACACACACATATATAACCTACACACACACACACATATATATAACCTACACACACACACACATACATATATATATATATATATATATATATATATATATATGTTTGTGCGTGTGTGTGTGTGTATGTATGTACATATATATGCATACATACATACCTCATATATATATTCCTACACACCACGCATATATTTAAGTATATATATATATATATATATATACAAACACATAAACCTGTATACATATACAACTATATATATGACCACATATACATATATTGATACACGTAAATAATAAGTACGTGTATCAATACATGTATATAAATATATTTATATATATATATATATATATATATATATATATTTATATATATATATATATATATATATATATATATATATATATATATATATATATATATGTTTTGCAATGTTATAGGGTAGGTATTGGAAATACAAGTAAACGACGACAAATGACAATTGTTAGGCTTATAATTCTGACATTAGTTTAAAGACGGTACTGAATTGGCTTCTATTAAGCTTAATGTATAAAGGTCATGAGAAAATTATCTGTGACAACCAAGGAAATTAAGACAAGCAGAGACCTATTTCTGCAATAGCTGTTAAATAGAAAAGATCATTAATTTTATATATCATTAAATATACTTTAAATTATGTAATATTTATATGCGATGAGGGCTAAATATCAAGAGCATGTAGAAATTTAAGAATTATGGACAATCAATGTTGACATCAGTGTCCCAATTTCTTTTATATATATATATATATATATATATATATATATATGTGTGTGTGTGTGTGTCTGTGTCTGTATGTGTATGTGTGTTTTAAGAAATGTACATATCTTACCCATTTCATAAGTAATTTTCAAGTGTTGGACTTATATTTATTTTATACGTGTTCATATATATATATATATATATATATATATATATATATATATATATATATATTGTGTGTATTTAGGCAGCATCTTTTCATTAATACACGTTTCATTAAATAATATAAACAAGTGTTGTCTATTTATTTTATGTAAATATTTTTCGTAATTCCTGATAAGTTTAATAACATTATCGTTGAAAGAAGAAAGTAATTCACGGTAGTGATCTATATTTTTTTAATACAATGTAAGCTTTCGGCTTACTTAAGCCATTATCAAAGATGTCAATTACAACATATTAAACAATATACGGGCACGACAGTGATGATAGTCTGTCAATGTTTACAGAGAAACATGTTTGCTTAGAAATCTTCTATGTAAACATTGACAGACTATCATCACTGTCGTGTCCGTATATTGTTTAATATTCCCCCTCACAATCAAACGCTAACAGTTACTCTGGCCTTTTTAAAGAATTAGACGAAGACAGACCACATATACCGCACATCCGATTGCATGTTTGTATCAACCAATCCGCTGCACGAACTATCTTTTAAATGGCTCGCGTTGGGGACTGGCTTCTTTTCTTATTTCGGTGGATTGCAATTTCAATGGATAACCGAGGCGGCAATCTTAATGTTCCTAAATTTAAACCTTGTCCTTAAGTGTTGTATAGTTTAATTATTTGCCATTTTTATTTTATATGTACTATTTTTTTAGGCGGGGAAACTTAAACTCAACCCTACTATCACATTTTATCGTTCAGCCTGTTTCTTAACTTTACAGATTAAATTTAACTGGATGTATTTGCAAGATTAAAATAATTGTCCATAAACATGGCTATATTTTCCCTATACACACAACAAATAAAATTAAAAAGAAAATAAATTAAAAGTACAATAAGAACTATAATATTCCTTAACATTGATTTAAAACTATTTACAAATTTTAAGTCCTTAAATACAATAGACTACGAAATGATCTTGGAATATATTAAGTATATATACTTCAAAGCTTCATATTATATTTATCGCTTAAAACCGATGACAATTAAACTAATAAAATAAAATAAAAATAATATAAAAACGATATCTAGCGATGATCGAGAGAAAAAAAAAACTCTATACGTACACTATATACGTGTTATGATTCCGATTAAAATATACAAAATGGGAAAGGTTCGTATAAATATAAAATTTAAAAAAAAATAAAACAAAACAAAGAATAATAGACAAAAAAGTCTTAATTTCAAATAAATATGAAATTTAAAAAAGAAATATGGACCGAGCGTGTGAGCGATGATGTGTTTTTGGAGAGGATGCAAACAAGGAAGAAGCTTATACATAACATCAGGAAGAGACAGCTGAAATTTCTTGGACACGTAATGAGAAAGGAGGGCTTGGGGAATCTGATACTCACAGGATGGATAGAGGTAAAGAGGGACTAGGAAAAGCAACGTGTGACATACCTGGCGGGCTTAATCAAGTGAATGACAGAATGGGGTCTAGGAAAAGTATCAAAGGGACAAAAACTTTTGTCCCTTTGCTATTTCTCGGCTGCAAGTGATTGGGGAAGTGGAGATCCTTGATCGCCAACGTCCAGAAATGACATGGCAAATAAAATAAAAAGAAGGGTCAATTTTATTTCTGTAAAAAATGCCCTGCGAAAATCCCTTCATGAGTTAGCAATTATGAATTTACTATACTTTAAATTGTTGGGCGCTTGGACGAGTGGCTATAATGTTAGTATTCTGACCATGACATCAGGGTTCGATTTGCACCGTAGTCGATATATCAGTGGGGTGTCTTGCTGGGAAGACGGTCCCTTCAGGCGTTACAGCTGAGAAGTAGCTAAATACAATGATATGAGTTGATGTAAGACATGCAAGTTAAATTAGATAAAAGAAAGAGTTTCGAATCCGTCCATATTTGTGCTGGCAAGTATTAAATATTCACCATGAAAGATCTGTTTCTCTGTACTGACATTGTTCAAATTGGTGATTAGATACTGTAAGGGTTTATGTGTTTGATTGCCGTATGAACTATAGTTTAGCTTTGTGAGTCTAGGAAAAAAACATATGTGCCAGCGAGGCATTTCCAACAGTCTGAAGGATTTAAAAAGTTAGTGTGTCTAGAATACAGCTGTTCTTTGATATAAGCAGCTTATTCCCATGGTAGTGATAAAGTCACTATACTCTTATTCCATCCGAATTACAAATTTTAATTATTGGATTAAATTATGGTTACTCACACAAGGAAGCAAATTAGTTGTGACGGTTACCAACTTCCAACCTTCGAAAATGCATGTTAACTTCTGTCCAATTTATGAGTAAATAGCGAAATATTTAGACCTGTTTATTGCTGCA
>OZ010595.1:62343047-62348047 GCA_963932145.1 Acanthosepion lycidas
TATACCTTTCCTATGAAATTTAATCTCAGTCACAACAGTTTTATTTTGATTTATTTAGAATATATTTTCCAAAAAGCATCGTAAATGTAAAGGTGAAAGCCAAGTACAGAAAAATTAGAGAGCCGAATGTTTTCCTTAAAAATAACGAGGTACATAATTAGTTCATTTAAATCTAAATAATATCACTTGCCTCCTTCCGTAGAATTAATTATCCTCACGTAATCTGTGAATACGTCAATAAATTAACATTCATCACCTGTCAAGTGAAGCGAAATGTTATGACCCGCTTTGTATATTTTCAAACTACATCTTTTCGGCGCAGAAACTAAGTAATGCTTGTTTCAAAATATTTTAAATAAGCATTGTAATTTCTGATTTTCTTAAAATAAGTTTAAAAAGAAATTACATTTGAGTTTTTAAAAAATTTCAAACTGAGATGTTCATTTTTTTATAAAATGGAAAAAAAATGTTTGACATGATTGGTTATCTGTCAGGTTTGCTGATAAAAAAAAAAAAAACAAGATTTTTAACGAAAACTTTGGACGTGCTAGGCACGATTAGAAATGTACAAAAATAGCTCCAAATACTTTTACCTTTCCTCTTAATAATAACATAAATATTTATGCGATAATGTTTTGTGTTCTTCATGTTTGGCGTCTTTTTCGTTATGTTATGCTCTTTTTTGCGATCTCCTGTAGGTACCGATATATATATATATATATATATATATATATATATATATATATATATATATATATATATATATATATGTGTGTGTGTGTGTGTGTGTGTGTGTGTGTGTGTGTGTGGAAATATATAGAAAATAGGAAAGAACTGTTTAGGTAAAAAATCCAAAGTCCTTTAGTATTTTTGTTATTATTTTTAAAAAAAATAGTGCTCGATTAAAAAGTAGAGCATATATATAATTATTTATTTAAAAATATAATTCCAACTCGCTATATAAGAGGTCTCATGCTTTAAAACAAGAGCCGAAAACTTCAATATAATTATTTGAATTAAATTGAATTAAAATAAGCTCTGTTCCATCTTCAAGCGAATTTTTTTTGGGGAATAACTTATTTCTGAAATTTACGTGTTTTAATAGCATATTCATAATTGAAATAAAAAATTTCCATGCTAACAGCCAGGGCGAATTGTTTAAATAAGTAGGGGTGTTGGGTGTTAATAATTTGTATCCGTATAGAGTTACTTTCATAGATGTCAAGTCAGGGTAAGGTGGGGGTGTCTAATTTTAAAACGGAAGATGTTTTCGCCTTGTCTGGTTTACGTGTCTATGGAGATTTATTTTTTTTTATATTTTATTTCTTTATGAAAGGGTTTATATATATATATATATATATATATATATATATATATATATATGCTGTCACAGTGTCGTTGCATATTATGAGACTCGATATAATATACCTACATTATATTGACTTATTAAACCACCTGGCCGGGATTTCCATGAGTTTATTATATACACATTTTTTTTTTTTTTTTTTTTTTTTTTGCAATTTTTCGATTGCAGCTTGCAGAAGAGTAGTATTGCCGTTATTTTTTTTTAATACTTTTTTCTTAAATTATAGCAGGTTTTGACTTCGAAATATCTATCAACCATGTAATGATTTCTATTTTCATGTTCTTATCTAGTGTATATTGGTCCGTCCTTCAAATCTGTTGTTAAGTTCAACTAAGACAGCTACTCCCACAGAGTTATCTCTCCTAAGGTTATTTCTTCGATCATGGCTGTCTTAATGTCTTCATGCTTAGGGTAAAATGCATCTCATAGTATATATCTTTTCTCCCAACTTGTACACTTTTACTAAATCCTAATTAAGGAACCCTCTGTTTCAGTGGTCCTTGGGAGTGTTTTTTTTTTTTTTTTTTTTTTTTTATAACTATAGCATTATAAAAATTATAGTTTATACATATACATAACCACCGTCTGGGTAAAATTAAAATGGGAATTAATCTGAAAATTAATCTGAAAATATTAAATTTTATAATATAATCTAGCATAGTGTAGGAACTAACTGTCATGCTTGAAAGTTATTGAACTCTAATGGAGAGAGTATCTGCCATATTGTTTATCAGTTATGAATAGATTGAAAATACTTTAATGTCGAATATCCAACATTAAAATCAAATAATACATGGAGCAAAACGATCAACCTGATATATAAGAGAATATACAAAGTCAACAACAATAAGTCAATAGTAAATATGACGAGGTCAAAATATTAGGAAAAAACAAGGAAAGAGAAATAATGGAAGAGTCAGTTATTTCCAGGAGCGTTACAAGGAAGTGAACATTTTCCCAGCATCTTTAGCGATGAAAATTATACAAGAGGCCTAAATGAAAAATTTAGACAAGTTTTGTTTACTTATGTTTAATAGGATCCTATCAGATTCACGGTCAAACTTCTTGGTATCCTTGTTAAAGGAAGGGACAATTTTTTTTTTCTTTCAGATGAACACATTAATTTGGGTTTAGAAAAAACTACCACATGATGATGGCTTTCTGCTGAAGTCGAAAGTACTCGGAATAAATGAATATGTATCAACATGGTTTCTCTTCATTTAATAAGAATATTAATAATTTTGTACGTGAATATGAGAGGACCGTAATGAAAGTAAGTAAACAAGACTTGTCTAAATTTTTCAATGAAACTGTCTTAATGAAAACATACTGCGAAAATGTATGCCATATATAGAATACGAGGCCAAAAAATGAACGCACCCATAGAAATGATGAGGAACAAAATATAAAGCTATTATATTTTGTATTTGCATTCATTAACATGCCTAAGCATTGTTCTAACATCGAGAAAAGCCAAGTCACCACTTTTCCTGATATTTGGCTGCCGAATAGAGCAATAGCTGATAAGATTAATCGAAGTGAATCATGTGTCTGCAATTTAATAAAAAAGAGAAATCAAACGCGAACATATAATAGACGAAGCAGATCTGGCCGACCACTAAAAACTACCGACAATGAAGAGAAAAACATGGTTAGTCGATGCAAAAAAATAAGATCGATTCGCAACAGGACAAGATGTTTCCAAAGCAGCTAGTCTGGCGGTTTCTTTAACAACATACAGAAATAGGCTTAAGGCAAAAGGCATTTTTTTCGAAATACATAAAAAAGTTACGTTTCGTATCTGGAAAAATCGACGGGCACGGTTGGCATAGTGGAAAGATCTGTACTAAATCTGATTGAGAAAATATTTTATGGAGTGTCGGGAGCCCCTTTCCTCTTAGATATGAAGGACGAATATGTGTTTGCTGTACGCCTGGTGAAACGAATTCTCCATTGACTACTAAGGGCACTGTTAAACACGATAAAAAAAACAACGTTTCGGGTGCATTTTCAGCAGCAGGAATTGGTAATTTGTACAAAATCAAGGGAATCATAGACCAGCATTAATACCGTAAAATTCCTGTTAATAAAATGTGAATTTCTACTAAAAAAAAAACATTCTGCCCAAGGCGAAGTTTGCGAATATTCTATATGAAAGATACAGGAAATGTAAGAATACAATATGTGGTAGCGCATATTAATGAGCCTCAATGAATGAACGATGAATAATATACGGAGAAACAACCAACAAAAAAAGAATACAGTAAAATTAGAAAACATCGAAAAATAAAAGGAAACGAAAACAAAATTATTACTTGTGCACGATCGGAAACAAAATGAAATATGATGGTAGAATTGGGAAAAAAAATGGACGAAACAACCACCATAGAAACTTGCTGTCATGTTAGGTTCAAACACCGATTACCGTATCATTACCGAAGTTAAACAAAGTTGAGCTTCGTCATTACCTATATGATGGCGCCTTTAGAGAATAGCAGATGCTCTAAGCTTGTATGTGAATGTGGTGTAATAGATAACGCAATGGAATAATTAATCGTGGAGCCGACTTCCAATTCCAGATAGGTTCGGTTTATTCGCTTATGAGCAAAAACCATTAGGAAAGGTATGAATTCACGTATTCTCACGGCCCACATTTGGCTAATTAGTAAGACCCATTACACTAAATAATTATTATCTCTCAAAAGTCTTACAATCTCGAAATATGTTCGGCTGTAAATAATCTGCAAAGAATTGATAAGCTGTAGAAAACGAACCAATAACACAAAAATGAAGATTTTCTTTTTGGAATCGAAGGCAAAGCCGTTAAATAAGTAAACTAAAATTGACTCGTATTTAAACACAATGTTATAAATATTATATGATTTTACACTATTCGTAGTATTAAATCCACAAAGTAAACACAAGTAAACCGTTAGAATAAATATAAAAAAAACAATGCTGATAAAGATAAACAGAGAAATACATTGAATACTTAATGGCAGAATAGTTAATATTATATAAATTATATAAGGAAATAAATGCGGAGAAATTTCCTCACAAATGACTCGAGACAACCTCTGCTTCTATAAAGATGCTGAGAATGACATGAATTGAACATGTGTGTCATGACAAAGTTTTAGACAAAAATGGAAACAAAATGGACGCTTACAGATAGTATCACAGAGCGACAGATAGAATTTCTAGATCACCTAATGAGGAATGATTGTTCGGAAAATTCGAAACTAACATTATTTATTGAAGGCAAATGAGAGAGAGAGGAAAGCAGCGTGTAACCTAAGAGCTATGTAAAAGGTAGACCTAATATGGATTACGAGATAGAGCAAAAAACAATCATTACTAACAGCTATAAATAACAGGCGTTTTTATAGAGACAAAATCGTCCATGTCTTCAAAGGAGACGCCATTTGAAATGGATAAAAAATAACTGGAAGTGAAAAACAATTATTAGGTTGGTGCAAAAATAATGACGTAATAATGTCGTTTTTTGACGTATTTTTAACGTCAAAAAACGACATTACATTACATTATTATTACGCCATTATTGTTGCACTAACCTAATATTTAAATGATAACAGGAAAAATAGCCGTTTCCTACATACAAATATTTGTCATT
>OZ010595.1:62353047-62393047 GCA_963932145.1 Acanthosepion lycidas
CAGTTCACAGGTAATATATTTAACTTGCAGATGAACACAGCAATCTTGGCTTTAAAAATGATGAACACTACAATATCTGTCTTGAAATAAAGAACACACATTGTGATATGTTGAATGTTCTCGGAATAAAATTGCGTGCATCTCTTCCTTAAATAATGACATCAAAAAGCTTGTCCGTAAATATGATAGGATCCAAATGAAAAAAAAATTATAAGCGGTTAATAAAACTCCTACGGTTAAAGGAAAGTTTAAAAAAAAAATCTTGTAAATCCTTAAATGAACCTTGATTCATTTGCTTCCACGTGACATTAGAAATTAGAGTGGCTGATAAAATTTCTCAATTAAACCAAAAAAGACAATTCTTGGCTTACACCTTACAATTTGGTTAAACTTTAAATTTGTCATAAGAAGTAAGTAAAATGTGGTGCAACCTCACGAAAGATGATTTTATTTTGTTTATTTTAATTCAATGTAGCTATCTATTGCTGTTTAGTCAGAATTATCAACATCTTGTATAAATATTTAAAAAATGTTTTTTTAAACACTTAAGTTGCATTTACTGGTTTCTTAAAGTGCCTTTTTATAATCAACTAGAAAAAATATTGATGTTATACGTGATACGTTTGATTGTTTTCCTGACCCCCACCCCACTTATCTTTTTATAAAATTCAACAAATTTTCTTTGTTTCATAATTATGATACATGTTTGCCACCCGCTTATAGTTTGTATTAATTTCTTGTCTGACACTCATGAACTTGTGTAGGGTTATAATTAGTCTGACAACTAATTGGTTAATCAGAGTAAACCCACAAGCTTCATTTTAATTTTGTTTTGATGTTACCTCTTTTTGAAAGTTTGAAATAATTTTTTTACTCACCAGTTTTTTATTTTCGCCCGAGGAAGCACATTTTGAGTGCTGAAACACGAATGGGTTTGTGCAGCGATTTTTAACATGTTTTTGTTTTAACAAATATATATATATATATATATATATATATATATATATATATATATATATATATATATATATATATATATATATACACACACGTTTCATTAAATAATATAGTCAAGTGTTGTCTATTTATTTTATGTAAATTTTTTTCGTAACATCTGATAAGTTTAATAACATTATCGTTGAACGAAGAAAGAAATTCACAATAATGATCCATATATTTTTTTTAATACAATCTAAGCTTTCGGCTTACTTAAGTCATTATCAAAGATGCCAATTACAACATATTAAACAATATACGGACAAGACAGTGATGATAGTCTGTCAATGTTTATATAGATGATTTCTAAGCAAGGATAAACACGTGCATATAAGACGCTAGAAGATGTTATCATCACTGTCTTGACCGTATATTGTTTATTATGTTGTAATTGACATCTTTGATAATGGCTTAAGTAAGCTGAAAGTTTAGATTTTATCAAAAAAAAAAATATGGATCACTATTGTGAATTTTCCTCCTTCAACGATAATGTTATTAATCTTATCAGATGTTACGAAAAAAATTTACTTAAAATAAATAGACAACACTTGTGTATATTATTTAATGAAACGTGTATGAATGAAAAGATGCTACCTAAATACACACAATATATATATATATATATATATATATATATATATATATATATATATATATATATATTTCTGCTATGTCATATATATATATATATATATATATATATATATATATATATATATCGACTTAGGCTTAGATGTGTGAGTTAATTGCAAACCTTCAGTTTTATATTTATATTTTGACCTTTCAAAAATCATAAGATCTACTCGTCATGTCTGCAGTCGACTGCATTATCATCATTTTACTTATGGCTAAAGTGGATATGACATTTACAGAAATAACAACAACTCCCAAAGTAGAAAATCCCAGTGAGGCAAAAATGTTTCATAAATATTGCACTTTGTCAACGAAATAGTTAAGTACACTCTTGTAAATCATCATTAATGTATATATAAGCAAATAATGTTGCAGAATTATTACAAAATATAAATTATCAATTAGTATAAATCTTCTTGTTCAGAAATAGCCTGATTGTTGAAATCTAAAATTCGAAACCTTTTTCAATTTAAATTGTTTTGAAGCAATGGTTTAAGTGTAAAATATTTTATTTTTTTATTCTTCATAGAATTTTCGAGGTCATTCTTTCTGATTTTCTTGCAATTTTCGCATTAGCGAAATAATTTTGGTGTGCGGAATATAAGCTTTTCGGACATTTTTTTAAATCGTAAATACTTGGTTATTCTGCCTTGTGGTTAATGATTGCCTTTTTTATTTTTTTATTTTTCTTAAGCTTTTAATACAGTTTTATCAGTTGTTATTTAAGTTTGCCATTTCACTTTCATTTCTTTCAGTGATAGAAATTTCGAGAATTAAATTCTCAAAGAACAACATACCTGAATACTACGTGCGATTTAACTTGTTGCAATAGACATGGCGCACACAACTCTATCGCGATTATTCCTATCCGAATATAACAAAAATTACGCCGAAAAAAATGTTTAAAATTCTGTATATCGAAAGTAAACCAACGTTTATATTATCTCTTTTTCTTTTTCTTATTGAAACCAAATAGCGTCTCTGATATGACGTACCTTATTTCCTAAAAATCAAAAGTAATAGTCGATTATTTTCGAGGTATGTGCTGGGTATCACGTACGTGCTAACACGTTATGGCTGATTGTTGCTGATATTTTGTTTTTGTTTTTTACGTGTTATCAATCCTTTAATTATTTAAAAACGTTACTTATTTCGGATTTAGGGGAGGGTGTTTACAGTACTCAGTTTCTCCGAACGACTAACCATGTAGATAAGGAAAAGGCAGGATTATAATTGATGCTACTATATACTATAGTATACTATAAATTGATTCTATCGTATTCCAGCGGTTATCAAAAAATGGCTCTTAAGTGTGGAGTGATATTGACATAGGTTTTCCGCTCACACGCTGATTTTTTTTTTAAATAAACATAAAAAGTAATAACAATATATATAGCGAGGATTATATTACAGATATTTAAAGCTGATGTTTATCTGCAATTTAATCGGATCAATAATGGCACATACCTTGAATCCCACAATTAAAATATTTATGTAAATTTAGTAAATAAATATCACTTTAAATTTCTACGTGTATGAATCAGTCGTAATGTATTTAGTATAGGAGTTAAGGGAATTACACATAGACTAATTCGCGTTAGAGGTAATTCACACTGAACTACAGGCTCATGAAAATCATTAACAGAACAACTTAAGTAATGTTCACTCTGTACAAGACACTGGGTCACTCGCGGTATAGTGTTACGCTAAGAGGCATAGGATTACGTTAAGTGGCAGTTTGTACACATCAATGGGGAAGATAACAGTTAACCAAAGACTGAAATAGGTTAAGATTGCAGTGATCATGTAAACATCCTATTGGGAGTCGGCTCCACAGAGCAGTGGTTCGCGGGAAGAAACTATTCGAGTGGAAATTACTTCTTGCCGATGTAATACGGATGAAATGTGGGAGTTTGATGCAGTGTAAGTGGCATGGCGGGTCCTTGCCGTGAAGTTTAGAACCAAGGAAAGCAATTCGTCCGAGTACTTTCCGTGAAAGTAGCGATAGAGCAGCGGGTGGCTTGTCACGTCCCGACTGTGTGAGAGAGATGAGAGAGGATGGAAAGTAGTTCATTATCCACAGGAACCCGGAGACGCTTTTGGACTCTATCAAAATTGAGAGATTTTGAGGTGGAGAGGTCTGGCAGAAGTATGTTCATAAATAGCCACGTCAGATCGAGACTTTCGTAGGAATGTCATCCATGGCGCCAAGTCCCATCAGTAATTTCTAAATTCTCAGCAATTTAAAACCGATTTATTAGAAAAAAAAAATGAAAAAAAAAAGCCTTCCAGCGAATTAATCTTGTTGATCCTAGAGTATAGTTCATCCTCCTTCGAACTTCCTGGACTGGCGCTAAAGAATCGTTAAAAAAGTAATATAGCAAATAACAGAAACTTGAGGAACCTAAACAGGAGCAGCGACTAAAAGGAATACCACATATAAATGAAAGATAATAAATATAGCATAACCAAGATGATGACGTTCCACACTACTTCAATGAAAAGGTTAGGAAGGAAACACTCTTCAAAATATGGAAAGAGCAATGGACTTGATAAAAGCTTTTTTGATATTTTTTATTCATCGAACATATTCTTCGGCCGGAATTAGTACTAGTTGTTTGCTCAATGAACGTCGAAGATTTACAGATGAATAAACGCGTAATATTAACATTCGCATTTGAATTTGACGATAGCTTCGTTAAAATGGTAGACATATATTACGAAAATCTGTTTACATTTATATTACTATGAGGAAATGTCTCAAATTAGCGGAAGCCTGCATTGCGCATGCGAAATATAAAGCAAGTTAAATCCTCAAAAAGATGACGAAAAAATAATAAAGGCACAAGAAAATATCTTAGTTTCAAATCAATAGCGTTTGAGTATGTGAAAATGAGTAACAAACATATATTATATAAATCTGCATGTATACCTATTGTGAACGTCTAGGAAAGAAAGAAAAAGCAATAGAAAAATAACATTTTTTTCTATTGCGTTCTTGGCAGTGGGGGGAAATAATTTATGACTGAAATATTTGAATATTAGAAATATTTTTCTTACTTTTATTTGCCCATTATTTTTGGATGCCAATAGACGATCGAATTATTTTAAGACGTATTTATTTCGCCTACCTAACTTCTAAATATAGAAAATTTATTAAAGAACAGATGCTCTTAGGCAGGACTCTGCATCAGACTGATGCGACATGCTTTGTCCCTTCGGCTTCGAAAGACTTAACAATTAAACCAGCTTCTATTTGCCTGTAAAACACATTCACTCGTTCAGATTCTATCTAAAGACATGTCTATTTGCACAAATTAATTGAAACAGCGGTTTTATTAGGTTGGTTGTTGCAAAAATAATGACGTAATAATGTCGTATTTTGACGTTAAAAATTACGTCCGAAAACGATATTATTAAGTCTTTATTTTTGCACCCACCTAATAGTTTCATTTTTTTCAATATTTTTCGTTTTTCAGTTTTAAAAGAACTGTAGTGACAGGTTATAATCAATTTCTGATTTTTGTGTTCCTCTGATTAGCTCATTTGCAGCGGCCGGCAGTGTACGATGAAATTTGTTCGGCCTTGAAAGACATTGCATCATCCGTGATTAAATCAGATTTTCTTACGCCCAGGCACTATTTTCTCGACTGTTATCATACGGTCATTGTATGCGATGGATGGTACTCCAGGGAAGAGTACAGAAATTGTGACGCTGCACGAACACATTGACAAGCATTACCAGTGAGCAAATCAAAATTCTATAGATTTGCCCGGAAACTCTCCTTATTTAAATCCAATCGAGAATCTGTTGTCAATCTGCAATGAACGACTTCGTGGAATGGACATACGAAGTAGTAACATGTGCACTGGGTCATGTTTTATTGGTTAAATATGAAAATAAAATTAAATAATAACGGGATTATTCGTTTTGTTTCAATTAAGTTGCACAGCGGTGTAGTAGGCTAGTTACTCATCCGAAATGTACAAAAGCAATTTTCAAAATATTAGTAGGTTTTATTTTATACCTTTATTTATTTATTTTTTTTAATCAGGCATATTTTTATTAAAAAAAAACTTTATTTTAATGGATGAGCGTATTTGAGTAGAAGCTCCGTTTGTTTTAAACATTATTCATTTCGGCTGCATACCTAAATACACTTGAAAACTTATTAAAGGCTAAAATAAGATCCGTCAATTATTTAGATATTTGAAGAATCTAAACAGTTTTTTTTGTACTGATAGTAGTATCCACCGAAAGAAAAGATGACTCCCTGTGCTGCCGCAGGAAATTTTTCTCGCTGGACTCGATCCTTCATATCTACAAATCAATCATTCGCCCTTGCATAGAGTATTGCTGCCATATATGGTCTGGAGACCCTTCTGTTTGTTTCAAGGTTCTTGATAAAATCCAGAGACTGATATCAATGTAATTAGCCCTGGGCTGACATTTCGTCTGCAGTCGTTCTCTCACAGACGTGCCGTCACCTCCCTCTGTCTTGTTTACAAATACTTTCATGGCAACTGCTCCGATGAGCTGTTTTTGCTGGTTCCCAGACTTTCTGAATTTAAGCGTTCAACAAGGGCTGCCATCTCACTCTCACCCTTTCACTGTCGAAACTGTTAAATGTAGCCGTCTCTTCTACTCCAATATCTTCATGTCTCGCACTTCTCGCTTGGGGAACTCCTTCCCCTTTTTTCTGTTTCCCTGATAGCTATAACCTCCAACTATTCAAATGTAATGTCAATCGACATCTCCAGATGCCTTGATCTATCCCCTATCCTTCTCTTCATCCTTTCCTCTATCATTCCTATTTGCTCTCGCTTCAGCTCTCTGTAACCTTTTGCTTTCTAGTGGCTTCCCGCCTTGCTTGGGGTGAATCGCTTAAAAAAATAAACAAATGTGCCACGATGTATCAATGTTCTTGCCGCTCTGAATAAAATCAAATAAAAATATTGGTTTAATATAAAATATAAGATATGAAATAATTCCAAAGTAATGTAAAAGTAATGCGGATTAATGTAACTAAAGGATCAGAATATCTGTTAAAAATGGTGACTTTAAATGCAGATTCTTTTGTTATTGTTTGTTTGTCAGAGCTACATATTCCGTGAGATGATTGTAATGACCGGTTACCTGTAAACATCAAAACGTTCATTCACACTATTATAAATAGTATGTAAACCATTTCTCTATCGAAATGAAATTAGTGAGTATTTTTGTAGTAATACATAGGGTAATATTATTTGGTTGGTGCAAAAATAATGTCGTTTTCACACATAGTAACATATGTGAGAAAACGACATTCTTTTGTACCAACCTAATAGGTTAATAAATTGACATTTATATTGCTATAGAAAAATTTGGGTGTATTTTAGAATATAGAAATGAACATTTTTTTTCTTACATGTTTTATAAAAAAGAGTTATTCAACTTCTTTCTATCGCTTACTTTCTGGATCTTGGCGATCATAGCTCTCCAGAATTTTATGTCCTTTGTAGCTCTTATTAAATATTTCGTTTTTGCTATTTCTCATAAAATCTGTCTACCAAACATTTACACAATCTCGTTAGGTAGGTTATGCGTTTTCCTCTGTCAATTTTGGCTTTAATATGTCCTGTGAATGTTATATTTTCTAAGCAATTTTCCTCATTATGCGCTGGAGAATATTCAAGATATATATATATATATATATATATATATATATATATATATATATATATATATATATATATATATATATATATATATATATATATATATATATATTAGGCGCGACGCGATAAAAGAAACCACACTGCAGAACTAATATTCTTAATTTAACTTGGCTTGTCTGACATCATAATAGGAACAGGAACATCGGATTGTATTCCTTATGAAAAATGGCCGAATCTCTGCAATTTAGATTAGGAAAAGACAGAGAGGCTCTAATTCAATGACTCACCGGCCATTTATTTGACAAATGAAATTACATTTTTCAATCTGCTGCAGTGTTCTTCGAAGAACCTTTCTTACTCAATTGAGGAATGTCATTTCCACGTTCCTAAGTAACGTTTTCTCAAGTGTATGAAAATTCTATTGCGATGGCTATTTTAAAGTCGATTATTTATCATGTCGATTGACATAAGAACTGATTTAGTTTCGCCAACAAGAAATATTTTACGAAGACAAATCCCCCAGATAAAATTCATTCAAATGTATTTTGATTTTCAACCATAAAACAATTCTTGCCATTATTTTGCCACTCGTGACCCCGGTATTTTTCTGTTTGTTTTTGTACATTTAAGGAAAGCCATCTTTTTTCAAATAATTTTTCTTATGTGAAAAAAAAATGACATTGATTGTTTGAAACAATCTTGTTAATCTTCGACTCAATAGAAGAAAAATGTACTGCACACATGTATGACACATATACGGACTCAAAAAACAATTTCTGCGATTCCTGTGTTTTGTTTTATTACTATCCATAATCGAGAATACGTTTATAGGGTCATCGTCATTTGCGAAATATAGCAGGCATATGCTTGTGTCAATACTGCTTTCATGATATCGTTTCGGGGTGTTTCCAAAGAGTTATTTGCCGATTCCATGTTTATCAATAGAAAATTCGAAATTATTTAGTAGCATATTTCCACGAAATAATTTTCAGAAGAAGAATAAGTACGTTGAGTGGACGAATGTAAAAACGTAGAGTTAATCTGCCGCCAAGTATATATATATATATATATATATATATATATATATATATATATATATATATATATAGATAGATAGATAGATAGATAGATAGATAGATAGATACACCTAGTAAACCAGACAAACCTACCTAGGTTTCACCTAAACGGATCGTCAAGGAAAGTCGGCTAAAGAGGCAAAGTGAAACGCATATTTATAGGAGATAGCTAAAATTATACCATGTGACCAAGAAAGAACCACAAACACAAGCCACCTGAGTTGTTTGAATATTTGTTCAACAAAAAAGGGGAGGCGATATTAAAATACGAACATTAAGGAGGAATGACAAAATAAACGAGGAAATTCTTCTTAATTTAGTAACCAAGATTGTTATGCCTACATACGTTAAGAATTTCAGTTTTGGAGTTTAACAGCTGGTCAGGTTGATTATATAAAGCTATGCCTAATTTCTCCATTGTACATAATTTACAAAATTTTTGCCCTGCTTTATATTTGGGGCATTTTTTAAATATTTCCCATTTAAGGATGGGGTCGATATTATCTTCTTGTTTGGCTTTCCATACATAGGTGGATAGCGTGGTACTATGTTTAATATATATATATATATATATATATATATATATATATATATATATATATATATATATAACTTTACTATGTTTAATATATATATATATATATATATATATATATATATATATATATATATATATATATATATACTATGTTTAATATATATATATATATATATATATATATATATATATATATATATTAAAGAAAGTAAAATATTTGTATGAATCCGCCATATTTTTTTTATAATTTTAACTGCTTTTTCGTAGATACTCGTATTTGAGAAGCAGTCCTGTTTTTTTTTTTATTAAACAGTGTAATTATTTATTTTCGTCTAGCGGTTTGAATTTTCGAGAATTCTTATTAAAGGAAAATTTGCCGGAGGGCTTATTTTTATCTTTTATAATATATATATATATCTATATATATATATATATATATATATATATATATATATATATATATATATATATAGTTTTTCCTATTTATTTTTTTATTCATATATATATATATATATATATATATATATATATATATATATATATATATATATATACATATATATATATTGTGTGTATTTAGGCAGCATCTTTTCATTCATACACGTTTCATTAAATAATATAGACAAGTGTTGTCTATTTATTTTATGTAATTTTTTTTCGTAACTTCTGATAAGTTTAATAACATTATCGTTGAAAGAAGAAAGAAATTCACAGTAGTGATCCATATTTTTTAATACAATCTAAGCTTTCAACTTACTTAAATATATATATGAATAAAAAACAATAGGAAAGGTTTTGGTCCTATGAGAGACTTTATCAAGTCACGGCTATGAATCGCTCATGGCGAAACGCGTTGGGTGGGAAGAGCTTTTAATGTAATCTTTTTTTATTATTATCGCATATTCATTTCGTTCGTTCACGCTATCTGAAAATAATTTACAAACTCACAGAGACACACACAAACACTCATACACACACAAACATATGTATGTGTGGTGGTTAAGAATATATCGAAAGAAGTTTACTAACGTATCCGCTTCTAAAATTTTCATAAGTTAAGGATACCGGAGGTGTTATTATATTATTAGGTTGGTGCAAAAATAATGACGTAATAATGTCGTTTTTTGACCTATTTTTACGTCAAAAAACGACATTATTACGTCATTATTTTTGCACCAACCTAATATATTGTACCAATAAAAAATTGCACATGTTCTTTCGAAGTAACTGGATATTCACTCAGGGGCGTCCTATTATTGTGAAGAGCATTATCTCGCGTCGTCATATCGGACGTTGCAAAGCCAACTGAAATTACTTCAACTTTATTTTTATACTATTATTCAATGCAAGGCAGAGATAATCTCAAATAAGGATGTCGTAAATTTGTGGTCAGTGAGCTATATTTGAAACGTGAAAATTTTAGTCAATTGGGAAGCATCACTGCGGGTGTTTTATTTAAAAAGCAACGGCTCTTTGGAAGAAACTGCCTAAATTTGAAAAGGTTAAAATTTTAGTGATCGAAGATCGGGTGGCTGTGCTACAAAGTAGCGTTTCTAACGAGGAATCTTTTTGAATTCAAATTCCTTCTAACCATTGGAATACAAAGGGAATGAGATTGATTCGACACCGTGAATATAACATTAACTACAAAGATATGAAGTAATGTAACAAAAGAGTATATCTCCTCGAAGCATTTTACTCAATAGCGTGACAGAGACTTGCGCCGTTTCTTTTGTGATGTAAGGGGGCATCGCTGAAAATACGTAATAAGACAAAGTAAGAAGCTAGTGAACGCTGCCAAAGCTGGAAAGACATCCAGTGCATATATAATAATAATAATAATAATAATAATAATAATAATAATAATAATAATAATAATAAAAATAAAACTTTATTGGTCTAACAAGTCGAGTCATCTACACTTTTGATCGGTATAAAAATCATTCCCAACAATCTTTAGCGGTGGATTATATATATATATATATATATATATATATATATATATATATATATATATATATATATATTAAGGCATTAAAAACAAGAAATTTTATATTATCGACCATGATAGATTCAAAATAAAACAAACACCAGTCGACCGGTTTCGTCCCCTCTCATCAGAACTGTTAACGGGGAAATTATGAGGAAAAGAAAAAGAAGTCTGTTATGCATGACATGAATGATTGGACAGGAAGAAATAAATTATTATAAAAGTTATACCAACCAAGATGCTAGAAACGCAGCACAGCAAGTCCAAGCAAACAATCTCTTTGTTTACAAAGAGTAGGTTGCACAGCAAGTCCAAGCAAACAATCTCTTTGTTTACAAAGAGTAGGTTTCTAGCATCTTGGTTGGTATAACTTTTATAATAATTTATTTCTTCCTGTCCAATCATTCATGTCATGCATAACAGACTTCTTTTTCTTTTCCTCATAATTTCCCCGTTAACAGTTCTGATGAGAGGGGACGAAACCGGTCGACTGGTGTTTGTTTTATTTTAAATCTATCATGGTCCATAATATAAAATTTCTTGTTTTTAATGCCTTAATACGCTTCTGTACCGTTTCAAATATATTCAAATATATATATATATATATATATATATATATATATATATATATATATATATATATATATATATATATATATATATATATATATATATATCCAATTGGTAACATGGGTGATATTGCGTGCCATATATATATTAAATAAAAACAGAACACTTTAAGGTTGCATGTAATAAATTATTTCACCACGGCCCTTTTAAAGGACTGCTGGTCATCAGACTTTACTTCCAAAGGTTGAAACAAAAAATGAAAAGAAATTTACTAATTCTTGACGGGCCGTATTAAACATATGTAAATTAACGAAGTGAGGAAGTGAGGTGGGGGGAGAGAAGACATGAGTGAGATGTAATTTAAAATTTCTATACTTTCATACTCAAAATTATTTGAGGGGGTCCAAACATCCATACATTTAAACGGTTAATTTATATATTGATATCGAAGGGGTAGAGGAGAAAAACACATAAAGTGAAAAAGAGACAAGGAATTCATGAGAGAAGGTGTCACTAATATTATTTGGATAAAAAACAGGCCAGAAAAAGACGCTGTCATTTTGTTTTACTTTGAAAGTGTTATTTTGGGGGTTCATAAAGATTAAATGTTTGATATAAATTTGAATGTCTAAACTGTCTAAAAAGAATTTAATTTGATGTTTGTTAGTGATTCAAATTTTTTTTTTGAATTTTGGGGATTTTCTATGAAATGGTTGATTAGAAAGATATTTATAGGAAGTACATTAAAAGAATAAAATTTTATTTTAAAATATACGTTTACGTCTAGTAATCTTTTTTATCTTTTTACATTTTTTTTATTATTGATTATTAAGTTGACATACCGTTTGAATTTTGTTCATGAATTTAACTCGTGACTGTGTCTAAATAGGTAATCTATTTTACTTAAATTGCAGTTAAATTAATATGGGGTAATATTTGAATGTAATATTAAAGATCTTGCTCTGTCGTATACTGTATACACAGCCATGCAAATCTCACATATAGATACGTTCCTTCACATGTGCCATCACTAATACAGGTACCCATGTATCGATATACACAGGTAATTTCATGTATTAACACCTACCTAAATATGAAAATTATTTCCAATTTAAATATTTTATCATCAATAATGATTATTAAATGGTAATATATTTCAATTTAAATGAAATTATCAATTTAAAAATTTACTTCCATATTATAAAGAATTTTAAACTCACACTTCCAATTGGAGAATATTAAAGGGGAAAATGAGATAAAACATTAATAACAGGACTGTAAGTCCTTCTTTTATAATATTCTATATATCCATAAATATACACATACATACATATACACATATCGGTACACATACACACCCTTATACATACATATCCAAATATATATACATATATCCAGTAATGGCTGAGGATCCGCAGTCATTTAAATGGGGTATGGTGAAATAATTTATTGCATGAAACCTTAAAGTGGTCTGTTTTTATTTAAATTATTTGCTCTGGATTTACATTGAGCTCTCTGGATGTTATCCTCCTTGGGTTTACCCATACGGATTACAGAGTTTTTCATAAACTCTCTCTCTCTTTCTCTCTCCCTCTCTCTCTCTCTCTATATATATATATAGTTTATGAAAAACTCTGTAATCCGTATATATATATATATATATATATATATATATATATATATATATATATATATATATGCAAATGTAAGGTAGGTTAATTCAAATATCCATACATTATATTTTTAAAAACACCTCAATACAGAGAAGAGTGCCACGCACACACAGGCACACACACAAATACACACACATCTGTATGTATGTATATATATATATATATATATATATATATATATATATTATTTTCTTAATTTAACGAATATGTATATATATATATATATATATATATATATATATATTATTAGGTTGGTGCAAATATAATGACGTAATAATGTCGTTTTTTGACGTTAAAAAATACGTCAAAAACGACATTATTACGTCATTATTTTTGCAGTAACCTAATAATTGTAAGTGCACACTTTGTCAAAATTTTTAAAAAATCTTTCAAAAATATTCTTTCAATGTTTTAAAAATAAGATATATAATCATGACAATTTTTTCTCCCATTTTATTTGTTTAGAAACATATTTGATAATGCATTTCGCCGTTTAGAACCTCATCAGATACGAAATCGAAGGGATAGACTCCATGTATGTATATATATGGCTGTTTAATGCGTTTATGTGTACATTTGTGTATGCTTCAATAATAAATCTAAGAAAATGAATCTTATCAAATAAAATGTCGAAATGCTTTATGGAATATATTTCTACACAAATCTACTTCCTGAACATTTTCCAATTGTCAAAATTTTAAATCTTCGTCGGGAATATAAATCCTACTTTTAAATATTCTGTCGACAGACAAAACGCATCGATAAACAAAATAGCGCAAAATCTTTTGCCTTTATCTCATTCTGAAGTATTATATGTGCAGTTAGCTTGGATCCATTTTCAGAAAAGGCCAAATACATGTGTTACTTTGGAGCTGATAAGGAGAAGAGCATTTGCCTTTAATTCTACACAGAAAAAGCGGGAAAAATGTATTAACAACTTCCGACTCTAACTGAGAGTAAAGAAAATAAATGCTGACGACTTTTTTAAAAGTCGCCCATTTTCTTTCTTCCTTAGTCACGAGAAACGCCATATCAGGAAAAAAAATTTCTAAGATTCTCTATTTAAACATACTCTCAAAGACACACACAGGTATTTTATTTATCGCTCTCGGATCTGATAAAATTTTAAATGGCGAAATGAATTATTGTATACATACATACATACATACATATATATATATATATATATATATATATATATATATATATATATATATATATATATGTCTATGTGTGTGTGTGTGATGAGCACGAATATCCTACAATTTCTACATACGTAACATTTAATTTAAAAGCCGGCTCAATAGAAAAAATAGATATTAGATCAAAATTCTTTTTTCTTATGATTTTAGATCGAAAGCATGTCCAAATCGCTACACAATCGCAGTAGAGTTTCGTTGCGCATACAACGCAACTCATCAGGCAGTTGTAAACTACTGGCGAGTGAACGATTTAATCAGCTTTAAACAAAAACAACCCCCAAAAACAGCCGCTTTCTGACGAGAAAAAAAAAAAAGAAAAGCGTGTGGGGGCGGCACTATTCTTTTTTTCGTAAATTTTATGGCTTCAACTAAATATATTTTTAACCCAATTGTAGGCCTCCAACTAGAAAAAAATATATTACTGGCCATGTGTTGCTGGTATTTATATTATTATTAAAATGCATTTTTATACTTTCAATTTGTTTTTTTTCTTTGAGGTGGGGGCGGAGCTCACTATTTGCCTATAACAGCAACCCAAATATTAGCTATCACCCAGGTCAGCGTAGACCTTGCAACAACAGCAAAGCCTCCAGTCTCCAAATCAGCGGCCTTCCTATCGATTGTAGTTTATCGTCATATCGAGGACATCCCCTGGTAGGAAAATTGAAGTAAACTGAAAGATATTTTCCTGTAAAACCTGAAGAATAATGAGTAGTAAGTGATAGACAGAGAAAATAGAGAGGAGTAGTTTTGTATATGCAAGGCAGCACTGGAAATAACGTGTGCCTCCCCCCAAAAGCATTCCAATAAAAACAGTTTTTGGTCATTGATGTAATGGAATAACCTGTCACCCGCATGATTAACTATCCGTAAGGCAACGGACTACGGAGGGTTTGCTGGAATCCTTTCCAGATTCAGGCAAAGAAGAACCCAGACGAGTTTCTGACAAAGGGCAGAGTCACGTCTGGGGTGGTAAATAGCTACCTGACCCCGTGTATACGGGGTCTACGGGGAATTTTTGTCCGAGTCTACAGGGTTGGTTTTCACCCGGAATTAAAAACGGCCTTGTGCTACATCCTGCCGCCCTGGGGGCGGGTAAGGTAAATATCCTTGCTGTTATCTTTTCCAGCTGTGCTAGTTGAACTCTTTGCCCGAAGGCAGAGAAGAACCTGGCCGAAGTTATGCCGAGGGGCAGAGTCTAGTCCGGGGAGGTAAACAGACCTGATCCCTTTTATGCGGGCTCTATAGGGATTTTTTTGCTGAGCCTACGAGCTCGGGAGCCCCACACTACATTCAGCTTTGTGCCACATGTGAGTACGTGGGGCAGTTGCTAGATACCGGCTTGCTCGGATCGGTTGTGTACAACTCAGAATGCGCGATAATTACCGATATTCCAATAGCAGCACTTACTACTGGATTGACTTGCGACGACCGTGCGCATAACTGTTACCTTATTTCTTATTTTACTGGTTTTACAATAAACCTTTACTTATTTTATCTACGCCATTTGTCAAGTATATATTCCTATTAGAATATAACAGTCATTTGGTCTGTTTTTGATTTTTGCTTTTTTGTTTTGTTTTGTTTTTTTAATGTTTTTTGGCGTAATGGTTTGCAACGAGCATTTTCTAGTATCATCTCATATAAATAGTGATTCGCAAAAGAGTGGAGAAGTCAGCTAAGTCACGAATGTGAGTTTTCTCTTCTTTTTTGTAATTTTGAATATAATTAATTCTTATTTTAATGATATAAACAACATACTATAACAGAAACAAATATGAGCCTAATACAATTTTTTTTCTCTGTCTTTGATCATTTATTTGACACTGGATGGTATATATATTGTTAAATCTCATTAAATGAATAATATATGTTTTGCACTCTGCTGTTGTAAACTACATTACAGAAATTATTAACCGCCTTGGCAAACAAGCGTGCCAATTTCACACGTATTTCTGAAGTAACTTGTATTTTTACATGAAATCTACATTTCATTTAATCTGAACATAAAATATTTCCTTTTTTTTTTGTAGGTAAGCATACCAGTTGCTGTGTTTCCCGTTCACGCCATCGTTAAAAGGTTGTATATATTACCTGATTGAATGTTCAAACCAAAGCATAAAATGTAATATATGTGCTTTATTGTGTATTCGCCGATCTTGTGTTGTATAATTTGTGTTGCATAATTTGTCCGCGTTTATTCCTAATTTTTTTGTTTAACTTGTTTTTTTTCTTTAAAACTGTTCCTGCCATGATACGTTTTTTATTATCTTACTCTCATTAAAAATTTGCTTCTTTTTCTAATATCGCAATATCTTGATAGTATTTTAAATGTTTCTTGTAGAATCCTCGTAATTCCAGTTTTAATATATTTTAAATATCTTTAGTTATTTCTGCAAGACTGTATAAAAAAAAAAAAACTCTACACGTATACACAGATATTTCTCGGCGAAACCTACACAATCCACTACCATTATCTCAGCATCTGTCTATATTTCTGAGATGAGCTATTATGTCCTCATCTTTGTTGCCATATTTATTACAACGTCCTCAAGAACACATGACACAGTGGATAAAGACATTAGTTAGATCAAGTGACAGGACCCAAAGAGTGTATGTTCAATACCCGGTTAAGGCAGTGGGGGACTTGGAGAGGGGAATTAACAGGATATATCTAATAACTGACATCCATTAAAACATGGCACGTGGAACTAGAAGTGTCTACCCTGTGAACGAAATAAAGGGTTCAGTTGGACATTCTAACCACCTGAAGAAGGTCAGAGTGTACAACGAGCAAAACGTCGTAATCAATATAGCGACCAAGATAATGTAAATGGTGACAATTATCGCAGTTGGGAGTTTGTTCTGAACTTTGACATCAGCTTTTGACTCAGCGATGTAGCGGTCTTTTCGTTAGATCAAAACAGCGGCCAAAATAAAAAATAAAAATATATATATTCTCTGAAAATATTTTAAGAGTGGACCAACGATTCCTCGGTTAACTGAGCAAGTTCTTCGAGATTTCTAGCTTGCTGATCTGTTAGAAGTTGTCTTGCCTTTCTAGTATAGCATTAAAGAACACAAATCATTTCCGACGAAACTATTATACGCATGGATAACGTTGAACTCTTTGTAGTGTTGGTCTTCCTGGTGTTAACGAGAACTCGATGACCATATCCCATTGTACTTCACGATACCGTTACGCCTGTTTTTATATTAGAGGCAACTGTATTAGGAGACCCTTTCTTTCTTGGTTGTAACGTGTGATATACACGTGGTAGATCATGTCTCTTTTCGATTTGTGAATAACTCAGAAAAGGAATTCCCGCAGCAGGCTGCCGTTAATTTTTGCGGTAGACCGGTTGCCATCCATTGCCATCGGACACTTTTTAACACATAGCTGGAGGGGTGAATGAATGGTTTCCTATGTTTCACAAGGATATTTACGCGTACGTCCTGGTACTGATCAGGTTAAACTCTGCTTAACTCCTGTGTTGAGCCGATAATCACCATTTCAATGGGATGACAGTGATTGGGAATGTATTTATGCTTTAATAAAAGATAATCTGATTGGTTTTATCTTTTGTTTCCCAGTGAGGTAATTTTCTGCGTTATCCCTAGGAAATAAGTTTTGTGATTAAAATCATTTGATCTTCTTCTTCTTCTTCTTCTTCTTCTTCTTCTTCTTCTTCTTCTTCTAATACTTCTACATGTCGCTTCAGAACGTTGAGGATAATGGCTCTCCACAATTTCCTGGCTTTTGTAGATCTTAATAATTTTTGTCTTTTTGTTATCTCTCCTAAATTTTGTTCCGACATCCATGTACTCAAGTTCACTATGTAAGTTATGCGTTGTTTGCCTCTGTCCCACTTGACTTCAATCTGTCCTGAGTATCAAATTTTCCAAGCCTTCTTTCCTCATTATCTACCCCATAAATTTCTACGTTTACTTTTCGTTCCATTTTCTCTAAAATATAATCAGAGTCCATATGTTCAGTGCATGGCATTCTCAGCATGCTTCTGTACAAGCACATTTATTTTGCACCACGTCTTTTCATCATCTGCGAGATGAATGTGCAAAATCCACTATATTGATGTTATGTAATAGTTCAGGAACCTTTGCTTTATTTCTAACGGAATTACTTATTTCTTAATACTTTGCTTAGCTTTAGGAAAGCAACTTTCGTTATACGAATGCACCTTCGGAATTTAGTGTCGAGTTGTCCCCTCCCCCGCTTGTTCTTAGATATTTAAATTTATCTCCTTGTCTGGTTTTGATATCTCTCATATGTACTGTCACGTTGGTCTGTTCTTTTTGCTAAATGTTGAGGGGTCCTCCTCCTTTTACACAAATGGACTCACCCAGTATATACATATATTAATGCTACGGGAATAGCCGACAGAGCAAGACTGGGACAAGAACAGGAGGAGGAGTGAAAGGTTGTAGGTAACCGAAAGAGTAAGGTGAAGGTAACAGACAGACAGAACGAACGTAGCCAGCAAGAGTCACCGTGAGCGAGCACGTAGACACAGTAAGACGTCATACATCGCTACTTCAATACCAATGAGTGTAAAGATGTTTTGCAACTAACCCGTATTCCTGGAACCACTAACCTGCATTACCAGTTTGTATTATTACGGTAATACATTATTTTCATATATTCATTCCTGGCGTTTGTTATTTATTGGTACCGGATTTCATCCCGGAATCCACAACATTATCGACTATGCATTCTGTCTTTTTCCATTTTTTTTATTAAGACATTTTACTTTACATTTTGCAGCATGTTTTATTATTTCGCACTCTAATCGAGATAGATTTTGTGCTATCGTGCCAGAAGAAATATTGCACTCAAATGTCAACCCCTATCAGATTTAGGCTTGAAGTTGGGTTAATCCAGGTCGCGAAGTGTTGGAGTCCAGGGAGTCATAGCTGCACCTACTTTTGCAAGAGAGAGAGAGAAAAAGAACGTTGAAGAGATGGTTGCGCATACAAACACCTCTGTCAGTCTCGGGCAGCTGTTCACACATCACAGACAGAATATACGGTCCTCGTTTCGGGCCCGGGACAACGAGACTTGCTTTGCAGAGTCTTTTCGGGATACCGATGAATTGGGCGAATCAAATGCTAAGTAATGAAAATGCAACTTTTGCTGAAATCATTTAATGAACGCCTCTCTTGTTAACACTTTTATCTTTTTGTTTTCAAACAGGAGAATAAATTTATTGAAACAAAACAAGTTCAGTTGACAACTGATGACAATTCCAGACCAACATAACTATAAACAATTTTTTTCTATCCTCTGCCAGCCGTAATGATGGAGAAAGCATAACCTTGAACTATGGCCAGTGAGACATGCTGCAAGAGCCACTCCGTTTCGCGAGGCTCGTCCCTTAATCGAGACGCAATCGGGCCAATCCTCCGAAGGAACGCCATCGAACGAGGGCCAATAACCTCTGAAGTCTCCACTGCCATAGGAGTAAAAAAAATCTATCAGCAAGAGGAGAATATTTAACTATTTTTTTCATCTCTGCATCCCGGGCGACAGATCCTGGATCAACCGCGGAACTGATCAAATTACCGACCGAAAATATATCCGCACAAGTCGCATCCCAAATCAACGACTACCCCATTTTAAAAGGGAAAATGGTAATGCCATCCGGCCGCTTTCCATCACCGCGATCGAAGGCTACGGGTTCGATTTGGGAAGGCCACATTTTCTTACTCCTTTTGAAGTGAATTTTCCCTAGAATATATCTGGAACCCTCTGCTATTCATTAGACAGCAGAACGTACAACTAACATTAAGCTTCTTTGCTCCAGAGGATGTTAATATTTGAAGATAAATCTCGTAACATTAACTAGTTTATCTTTATTGATACACGAAGTCAGAGCAATTAGCTAAAGTGGATATTTTGTATGAACATCCCCGAAATATAAAATGCCAACTATGATATTTAGAGAGTTTGATTTTATTGGTTTTATGATAAAAAATGTCTGTACTGTATTTGATTAAACGTGGGTATGAAGAGCTAATTCTAACCCAAGTGTGTCAAAGCCGACGTACTTATTTTGAGCAACGAGGGAAACTGAACGTTCTCACCTCTATCTTTATCATATACCAAAGGATGCAGAAATATTAGGATGTTTAATAATGTTCCAAACCATCTTCATTCAATAGGTAACAATCCTTTTAAGATATATATTTTTTAATCGGTTTTACCTCATGCAAAACAGTAAAGCCATTAAGAGATAATGGCTTACTGTGTGTAGAAGAATTAATAACATAAACATTAATAATGACCGCGAAGTGAAAACATTAATATATAGCGATTGTTCATGCATTTAAATTTTTGAAGATTAACGTTAGTTTTGGGAAGCATGGAGCTGGTAGGGAGTTCCATAAGCGGTATGTGCGAAAAAATAAAACTTTATCACAGAACTTATGGGTATATCTAGCTAGATCAACGCTTAAATTGATGAGATCTTGACGCCGGTCTAGTACTGCGCTTAAATTGAAAAAAAAGTCTAGCTCCCATAGGGAAGAGTTCATCCGAAAAATTACCATGAAAGTATTTATAGAAAAGACACAGAGAGACAATTTTATCTCGGTAGGGAAGTGACTGGAGCCGAGCTGCCAGATTAAGACCAAAAATATTGCTGATTCTTCTTTAGATTTTTTTTTACAAGAAACATGTGGCAGTAATAAGCTGAAGGAATGGTACACTTATAGATATGTATAAGAAAATTTATCTCGCAGGACACAGTGAATCAATTTTATTGTAAAAGGTTTTCATTAATCGCTTTGAAATAACTGTTCACCATTTTGAACCAGAGCTGTAATTACTAGTTTTTAATTTCAATATATTTTTTAATTATTTTCTAATTTGTATTGATCATGACGTGTAGAACGGTTAAAGAGATTATTGTTCAAGTTAAGCCACTATTGTTCATTTCATATAATAAATGTTCACTATCAAATCTAATGATATTGGCTAGCATATTAGATCATCCCAATATTATATAGTTTTAAATGGTATAAATTCCTTGTGCTATAATTGTGGAATGGATGTTTGCGTTACGTGCTAATATGACCAAACAAATTAAAAAACTTTTTGTGCGCTTCTACATTCAATCAAATAGTGTTGATAATGAGCCACATTTCTTTGATGAAAATGTGTCCAGGATTTTTAATCGTTTTTATTATTTGTATCTAATTGTATATCAGATCATATGGACAGGTGTGGTTGGACCGTCCGCTTATCGATGACCATGGCCGTGGTCAATTTGATAGAAAGGTAAGCTATTGATTTTATCGGTCTGCCGAGACAATCTCATAGTTCAGCACCTTTGGAAATCGCTTGAAAACCCTAGCAGGGTTTTACCAAAAACTCCTGAGTGAAATTGGGTAAACAGAATCATTTTGGGAGCTGTCTGTGGCTAGCGCGATGTCACAAGTCACTTTAATCGAGTCTTTGAGACGACTGATCTTGTTCAGACTGTTGATAAAGCCAAATATTTGTCTATCTCCTGGAAACTAAGTTTTGACCAACATAGATGTTGTATAAACCACAGACAGGCGTCTTCCGCCCGATTTGCCTAGCCGCCCTAATCGAAATGGATACTCAAATATGAGAGGCCAGGTATTATTATTAGTTGCTGATCAACGGTGCATTTTCGACTAAAACCTAACGAAAATTGAAAGGGGACTGTTACATGTTTACATATGGAATTCATCTCGGCTTATGAATCTAGAAGTTTTATGAGAGGAATGCTTTGTTAGAGCAAAAACACTGCAATTATATTTTATCAATATAGACCCAATCTGAGAAGATAGAATAGAACTGGTACGCAGTATATTTATTTATAAATTAGTTGTAGCTTTGATGGAAACACGAAATTTCTGTTTACGACGTTAGTATATTATCAAATTGGATATTTATTTTTTCACTTTATTACTCGCTTTTATGCACCATATCAATTCACAGCGTCAGTATTCATGGTACTTGAAAATGTCGTGTCTTTTGTTGCTCTAAGTACCTTTTGACATTTAACGTTTTCCTTCTCTTGTTCTGCTTCCCATTCAATAAAATGTGTTAAATGTCTTGCTTCTGTGTTACCTCGGGTTCGTGAATCATAGTATTCATTGTCTTATATGCTATGAACCAATTACTTAAATTTCTACACTACCCAGTTCTTTAAATGTCAGCCAAGAAAACCTATACAAATCTGCATAATTTTCTTTGATAGCATAAAATAAACGTTTAATTCACAATTTCCTTGCCAGAACCAAATCTTATGTCTATTTTTCTGTCTGTTTTTGTATAGATTTCTTTCTTTTCAGCAGAAAAAAATGCCGTGTATTGTTATTTGTAGTATCAATAATAGCCCTACCAGAGTGCGTTACAAGCGTTAAACATTTGAAGATATTTATTATGCCTCATAGACCCGTGTTTATTATTATTTTTCAAGCAATAAAATGGTACACATAAATTTATGGCAACTTGATATATTGTCTTATTGCCGTCTACTATACTTAAAAGAAACCTAATCCAATATTACATAATTTTCATGATTATAAGATAGGAAATATTTAAAAAAATATTTAAAATATGATATCATGTTAATGCCAGTGCATTTATTTAAGCTTTTCTCTAAAATGTTCAGTCTTTTTTAGCTATATATTGTTTTATTTCAATTTCTTTGTAACGCATAAAACATGCCCACACTTTTCCTTATTCATATGTGATGAAATCTCATTTAAATTAACAACCGTGGCATCGCACAGTTTAAGTGCTGTAAACAAAATACATGACAAAAAAAAGGAAAAAATATCCCACTATCCACAATAACAAGAATATAATGCATATAAATTAAATTACTGTCATATCAAAGACAACGCTGTTCTTTTAGTTGCCGTTTTCATTCAGAAACCTGGCGATCATAGCTCTCCATAATTCCCTTGTTCTTGTTCCTTGTTCTACTGTCGTTGGTATTTAAAGATATCGTGGCATTTCTTCATTTTTATAAAGGTAAATAGATATACGATATAATTTCAACACTGTTTCTAACCTAAAGTTCTTCCAGTCAAGTCTAAAAGAATAATTTTCTCAAATGGCCTATACTCAACTTTGAAACCGTTGTACAAAACAATTGTTCTTCGAAGTTACTCTCTGTTTTTCCCTGGATATATTTCGAATTCCCTACGAGAGTGACTCCCAAAATACCCCATGACTTGTACCAACACTAAAATCTCGACTCCACAAAAAAATAGTACAACCACCGGGAAAGCGACAGTGTTCGATATCAAACAGATTTCTACAAAGTTGAATTAATACCTTTGGAAAGGTAAACATTTATGTCGAAGTATCGTTCTCTCATGTCAGATTATGACATAAATGCTTGCAGCAAAAATAGTGCTTGATTCTGCAACATTTTTTTGCAGATCTTTTCCTGATATTAAGGAAATGAATATTTAATAGACAACCGGCCACAATAAACATGTAATAGACTAGAGATTAGTAAGAAGATTATTTGAATTAATGTTGACATTATTACATTCATTTACGCACACATACCTCTGAGAAAGTCATGAATCGATCTATTTTCCACACAGGTATAGGTTAAATTGTAGGCTAGACATCCCCTCTAGCTATGGTTGGCCACCAGTCTAGGAAAATTTAAATTCGAAACGCAGCCAATGGAGGCTATACAAAACTGTTTTGGATTGGTTTGATTTGTTTTGTTTTATGGCATGGGTTGTGTATGCCGACAACAATGGGTTGTGTATGTCGACATTATTTTTAGGATAGGTTCGTATAAATAGAATATTTATTTTCTGTAAGACATCAGTTTGTAGATATGGTTTCATTGAGAAAAAATTTGTAAAATAGGGTTTTGTCTTGAGTCTAACATAATCCTGCTAATTTGATTTTTTTTCAAATTGCTTTTAAGTTTACTATAAAAAAAATATTTTTATACCTTTGTCCCCAGTTTGCAGGTTAACTATTTATCCTTATCAGGGAACATAACATGTGCTAGATCCATGGGTCATAATGAACATGGGAACAACAGCTATGAAGAGATGGTTCCAAGACCCTCAAAACCTCCCGATCATAGAGGTCCTGCTGCCGTATGCAGTTTATCGTCATACCCAGGAAGAAAACTGTTTAGAAATGGGATGCTGATATGTATGTAAAACAAATATACGCTGGATTTCAGCAGCTAATAGTAATCATATGGAAGATTGATTATCCAGAAAGCTGTTGGCACCAACAAGACATTGGTTCAGGGAAATATAGATTGATTGATGGATTGAAGAAAATATTATGGCGTAAATATATTCCACAGATCAATGTGGATATTTCGTATGCTTTAGACATACTTCTTTTTTGTGGCGTTTAGGAATGAAGGGACATTCGCAACAAATAATTATGATTGTGAGATAGCGAAAGAAGATTTAGAAATATTTTAGATCTGTTGTTGAAGTCTATTTTAATGCCCTTGAAAAATCTTCTATAGTTGGCAAATGGAGATGACGCAAACAATCTCGCATTAGTTGCAAGAGAAGGTCTGGCATCCGCAGAAAACTTCTGTTTTATCATGCCTTCACAATAGATTTGCCCTTGCCCTGGAGTTTCCATTAGCAATGTAGGTTCTACTATATTCATTGTGTAAACCCATTTCCTCGTCAGCAGCAGCATTTTTCATTAGTGATTCTTGAATCCACGTTTGCTGATTGCCCTTAATAATTGTCTGAATCAGGAATAATAATAATAATTGATGGATAAAGTAGATACCGATAAATACGAAATTGATCTGCGTTTATGTTTGCTAAGATTATATAAAATCCTCGTTATTCTTGATCTGTTTAAAACACCCGCCTACAACTATTAAAGTCCCGCCTACGCTGTTTAATAAACGATGCTTAAATGTGAGCATAATCTGACAAGAGCAGTGTATTTTAAAAAGAACATTATTTAATCTGTATAATAAATGCGAATATCAGTATGTCACAGTATCACACTTTTTCAGCTTTATTCCAGATGCTATAGCCCAACATATACCATTTGGGAATCAGGCCGACTTCGTGAATAAATTGAAAACATTCCTAGCCGGATACGGAACTGTAATCGTGATTTTTGGATTCTCAAGTTGTCATTACTGCGATTTTTTTCGCTGAATTTTTACGTGATTTTTTACCGCGAATTTTATGTACGATAGCAGTTTTTAGAACTTAGAAATAAATTTGGGAATAATCGAAATTAATTGCGAAATCTAGCGAAAGTCATCCATGAAATAAAAAATTGTTTGTACGGAAATTAAAGACCTACCTACATCATTATTTTTAATTAATTGGCGACCGAAGAAGTATCGATAATTTAAAAAAAAAATAATCTTAAATATTAATGCAATACTTAAATGCAGCTAGCAATTTTGAGTTCTTCTGTAATTTAATGTTCCTCTTTAGTTTAATCCATTGCAACTACTCCTCCCTAACTATTGTAATGAAGCCTCAAATCAAGATCCCCCTGTAGGAACTAGCTTAAATGGCGCCAGATAGGGCAACTTTTAAGCTAGTAAACAATATAATATAGTCTGTTTGCTCGTTGATATTTTCTGAACAATGTGAATAACTCATAAGACAAAACGAAGAGTGATATTTCTAAGAATTGTTTTAGACCCATGTTTAAAAGAGGGTGTGACAGATTTTTGTGAAGTAAGTATTTCAAATCCTACATGGAGAGAACGGCTGATTAGAGAAAGAGGAATTCAGTTATAACGCCTTCCAAGTCAAACTGTCTAAATCTGTTAAACGCGGTTTTTCGTTCATGGTAATGTATTATGAAATTTGAATTTCTTTTTATCACGAAATTATCTTCTTATTGTTATTCATGAATATGATATTTTTTTTATAGGACCCGATTAATCATATATATCTATATTATCCTACACGTCGTACTTTTTCGTTCTTAAAAAAGGTTATAAATTTAAGATTATTTTGACTAAAACGAACAAGAATAGTTTTTTCATATATGTTTCCTCACCAATGCAACAAAGTGTTAAGTTAAGAGATAATTTTTGATTGAATATTTATAATTTAAATTACCCCTTTTGTCGTATAGTCGCTGAATAAAACTTCTCCCCGGTTTTCTCCAGTTTGAGTGCATGCAGGGTGGTTAGCAAACATCTAAGAATATAACCTATCGAAGCGCGGAATAAATCACAGGTTAACTCGAAATTGGTACCTCAATAAAAATGTGTGGAATGCAACTGGAAACAAGTCCCCTATCAATCTCAGTGGCAGTCATTACATTGCATGATTTTCATTGATAGATTCATACTCTTCTATAAATTTTAATAATCTGCGAGTCGTTGGCAATGTCTTAGATCTTTTCTATGGTTGATTTTGTTCATGGTTGTTGACTGAATAAACTTGATATGCAACCACGGTTCACAGAGTCTGGGCGTTTATTGTTTGGCGCAATGACACAAATGCGGGCACAGGAAGCAGAGTTGCCGTGTATGGAACAATGGTGATGCAAACAAAAGTGCGCGCTAATCAGAAAGGAAGTAATGTCGGAAGCTGATGGCACATTCAGTGTATCTTAGGTGATTCGGCTTGCTGGAAATATTATTATAAATAAAAATAAAAAAAAGTTTCACTCTATAGTGTTACGAATAGATATCTAACACGTATTCTAGAGAGAACTGCAAACAAAAGGTAATGGGGGGGCACTGGGAAGGAAACGAAAGATATCAACGAAACAGAGGGAGAAGAGTTAATGAGAACATTTGCCTAAATGTAAAAGGCGATGATCATACATGTATTAAGAAAAAGAAGCATATCGAGAAACTAAAGCAAGATATCGGAATAGTAATGAACTGCACAATGTATACTAGTTATTATTTATCCATAATTTTGCTTAATGTGCTGACAGTTATATGCAATCAAGTTTTAGTACATAGTGGTCTCTAAGTATTAGGTTGGTGCAAAAATAATTTCGTTTTCTAACATATGTTACTATGTGAGAAAACGAAATTATTTTTGCACCAACCTAATATATGTACAACGGCAATTCGGATCTGCCATCTTCTGTGTTGCGTGTTTCTTCAAAATGTTGGTGATCGTAGCTTCCCACATTTTTCTATCTTCTCTGTCAGAGAGTTATCCATTAACTGCTTCTTTGAAAGTTCTACATGCGAAAGGAAATAAAATGGTGCGTGGCTAGCGTACGTGGTAAGTGAAATTGGTGAGGCGAGTCAAATTTTGGTCAAGATTGTTGCCTTCACTTTTGTAAAATAAGCTTTAAGCAAGGCATGAATCTATTTCTTTTACACACCCACATACATGGTTTAATCACCTGCGTTTACCAAGTATTGGTAACCAATTCTAGAGAAGGTTTCATTCAAAAACGTGAAGAAAACAGAGTATTTGCTCTACTAATCCCCTCACCGCTACAAAAAAAGTAGTCATCACAACACAAATAATAAGTAAACAGTGTCCTGAGAGGCATGGTCTTCTAAAATCTGAAACGTTATGACATTTATTTTAAATATCTAGTTCTACAAAAGGTTATTGAGAATGTTGCATTTGTATTATACTCGTCATGTGTAATCTATGATTTTTCTTACAGTTAGCATTGTAAGAAGGAATTCTAGATTTTACATCAATAAACAAATTATCATAAGAAAGACATGAAAAAATATATAGCAAGCTTGTTTCTTTTTCTTTTTTTAATAACTTCAAGTTGCTTGTGCGATTTGTATCTCTAACATAGTTAACAATGTTATAATAATAATAATAATAATAATAATAATAATAATAATAATAATAATAATAATATTAAGAATAATAAGTATAATAATAAACTCAAAAATGTGGCACATGGAAACATCAACAATCCCTGTTGTAGTTGGAGCCCTAGGACTGGTTGGAAAAGATTCCAGTAGACTAATTGAAGGGATTCCTGGAAGTCCATGCCTCAAAGAGATACAAAAAATTGTTCTGACATGTACAGCCCACACTTTACGAAGGGCTTTATCGATGTATTTTTTTTTTGTCAGTGGAAAGTGTCATGATGCCATTTCTAAACTTAGGTCCCTGGGTGGGACCCGGAAAGAAATGTGTAAACGCCAGAAATCAAAGAAAATAATAATAATAATAATGAGAACAAGAAGAAAAAGAAGAAGAAGAAGAAGAAGAAGAAGAAGAAGAAGAAGAAGGAGTGTGCTACTACATCAGGGATAGTCGCTGTTCTTCTATGTGCCGTCTCCCTTCAGGGCTTTGATGGTCTTCCCAATTTCCAGTCCTTCTAAGCTCTTAATAAATATTGCTATGTTGTTATTTCTCCTAAACCTTCTACTACCATACATTTATTCAAACTATCTATGTAGGTTAGGCATTGTTTTCATCTGCTCTTTCTTTACGCAATCTGGCCTGTGAGTATCATACTTTCCAACCCTCTTTCCTCATTATGTGCCTTAGAAATATCTACCGCCTCATCCGTAAGTGTCCCCTTTGATTCCATTGTCTGTAGAACCTCGTTGTTGCTCATATGATTCTGTCTATGATATTCTCAGCATCCTTCTGTAGAACCACATTTTTGTTGATTCAATTCGCTTCTTTATCTGTGAAGAGCAATATCCATCATTCACTGCGTATTAGAAGGACTGATATTACATAACATTTTAGTAAACATTTCTTTGTTTCTATCGAAACATTTATGTTCTTAGATTTTGGAAAGCATCTTTCTCTGTCCCAATGCATCTTCGGATTTCAGCGTTGCACTTTCCGTCGTTAAAAAACGTCAAAATTTTGGAAGTTTTATCACATACATGATTTTCTTTGGGAATTAATGTGTTACAAAACATATTCCAATCAGTAAAATAGATTTACATGTCAGGTCACAGACCTCAAGTAACTGAACATGTCATCAGGGATTGTTTCATTTTGAAGTTCTTTTCATAAGCGGAAGTTGTAGAGATCATTACGTCCGTGTCCTTAGAGGGTTGTTATTTTTTTTTTTTTGTTCTTTTTATAGAGATATGGATGTTTTAACTTTGCGTCACAGATTTCAATCATGAAGGGTGAGTCAGTTTCTAACAAGATGTTAGGAAATGATCCGCCATTCATTCCGCCTGCGGTGTTCGACCTTCTTACATGGCCTGTTTGCTCGTCAAAGACAGGTAACAGTGTTCGGTTCAGATTATTTATTCCGTGAATCGCTTCTCCTTTGGTCGGCAACGGTTGTTACATTTGATGTTGGTGCCTATTTTCTCATATATTTTTTTCAAGCAGCTAAATCAAAACTTGCAATACGCTGGGCCCCTCTTTGTCGTATCTCTTCGGGTTGGTCTTATTCATGGCAGCTAAATCAGCATGCAAAAAACTTTGGTTCAATCCTTGTCATAAACAATTTCAATCACGTAGTTCAACTCAAGCTGGCTATGACGATAAACTACAACCGGTAACAAGGCTCTTTATTGGGAGATTTTATGTTTTGAAGAGGCGTGGAACTATATCCTCATTGATGTTGTTCCCAAGTCCACCTTGACTTGTGGTGGTAGCACCTGTAAGTCTCCCCAGCTGTGGGTAAAAAGTGAAACCCCAATAAAAATACCATCAATATATTTTTATTTAGTAAAAAGATCAACAGCACCTATTTATAGTGAAATTGCTAACTATAAGTATTTATAAGAAATTGATCAACGATACATTTTATCTAACTAATGGCATAGAATTGCGTTCGAAATATTTAAATCCCGGCATTAAATAACCCATAGATGTTGCCATACCGCTGAAAACAAAATCAACCAACATGAAAAAATAAAACAACACTTTCATGATATTAATCTATATAGTATCCTACAATTTCTGAAAGAAATAAAACTGTATTCCAAAATATAACTAAAACATAAAACACACATATCACCAAATATGATAATTATGTTTACACAAACATCTATAAGAACAAAAGCTGAGTATCATCTACCATGGATTCAATTGTGAAAGCAGAATAACATATCATATATTTATTACTTCAAGCCTGCAAGAAAATTAAATTTCGGTATTAATAGACACATGAGATATTGACATGCCGTACCATTAAACGAATGAAATAAATCAATAAATTCTACTTACACAGGTCAGTGTTTGGTTAAATTCCCCCAACGTTGGGATTATTTAAGCACACAGAGAGACCTCTTTAAAAACTCGCAGAGTCAGCAGACCAGAATTCTGGACTGGCATCACATAACTTCATCGTCGCCAAAATGATCGACTCAATTATTGTGGCAAGAATTAAGACTTTAAGATTTCAGAAATGTTTTGTTGGTCCGACAAATATTAAGTTCATATTTTTCCGGCTCCATTCCTTACGCTACCTTTGGCCAAACGTCTCATCACCTAACTTTTAATCTTATTGTTATGGGAAGTTAGCCATAATAATAATGGACTATTCCTGACATTATAAATACTGCGCCTCTCAAGAGGTATGAGGATTTTGTAAGACGAGGAGAGATAATTGAGAGCATATTGTAAGTACATTGGAATAGTGATAATTGTCGAGACAACATAGTTCACTCTAACCAAACCTGATAGTCATTTCTGATACTTCTACTTCTTTGTATTATATTTCTGTTGTAATATATCTTTGTATTCCATACATGTGTTCGTGTTATTCTTTCATTGATTCTAACCTTGGATCATCATCGTGGTACAAGGAACTTGGACCATAACACTTATTCAAGCGATTTTAATTAGGAATTAACGGTAGACGATACCAAGACTCTGATTTTACATATATCACTTATTCCATATACCGCGGGTTGATTAACAATCATGATCCAAATATGGGGAACTTGATTTACACGCATCCGATAATAATAATAACCACGTAACCTGCTTTGTCAAACTTAGATAATCACACTTGACATCGTTCTCATATTTCTGTATGGTAATTGTACTAAATAATTTGCTGACAACTAAATACTAAGACAATAAATATTTGGAGTCTTGCTTTCATATATATAATGAGATAATATTTTTCCGTTGTTAATGTAGACACATTTTCATTTCCTTTTAGCTGTTTTAATTAAAAGTCGGTTTACTTTAATAATTAAACTTCTTTATCTCAAAGTCTAAAACGTAATGAATAAAATATTACGCATTCCACTGGCGGGTTATTTTAATACAATATTCTTTGAAGACAACAATTTATGACAAATAGCATTATGTAGATACCTATCAGTTAAATACAATTTCAATTTCTTTTTGCCGTCTGATCATGTGTACACTATGATGTATTCATAAATTTCCATATATATCTGCCTATCTATATCTAAGAAGCTGTACATCAACTTATATATGAAACTAGCATGGAAACTGATATGAAACATATGTATATATGTATATATGTGTGTGTTATATTTTTAAACGTTATTTTTATGGATACGCATATTAGAGTAGAAGCTCTTTTTTTATTAAACAGTATTTTTATTCAAAATCTGCCCGCCTGAATATTCGAGAAAATATTTTCAGAAAAATATACTTCCTTCGTCAGAATTCGGAACATTATCCCCTATGGGAAGCCATTATTGAATCTGACGTGCCTAAACGTTCGACTACGTATGACTTCCGGTCAAATGACGTCCGAATAGTGTCTTTTGAATACACACTCCCTGCTCTAGTAAATACCTGATTCCTCCAGCTATCATCTACTTTTGCATGAGATAGATTATGACAAAATAGAATAAAGTTGTCATATTTTGACGAGAGCTGCTCAAAGCTCACTCCCCCACCCCGAGAGAGTTTAAAAGCGTCTCCGATGCTTCGTTGGTCAAGAATTATTCTCCACTCTTCAACCTCTCTCCCACTGGCGGGATGTGGCAAGCCTCTCACTGCTCTACAGCTACTTCCACGGAAAGTGAGCAGACTGATTACATTCCCTGGTTCCACCGAGGCAAAGCTTCTCGGTATTTATCAATCCACCCACGAGGACCGAATGTGGCACAAGATCGGTTTAATGTCGGTCTCTCCGAGACCGTAGGCTCGGCCAAAAATATAGCTTTTGAACCCGCCTAGACCGGTTCAGGCCCTGTCTACCTCCCCGAACAAAACATTGCCCTTCGGCAAAGCTTCGTCCGAGTTCCTCTCTGCATTAGCAGATAGTTCGACAGAACGCCGACTCGGAAGCTCACAAAGGCAGCGTACTACACTTTGATCTATAAAAAGACATCTCCAAAATGACTGTACCAAAGCTTTGACTCCCCTTTCCCGAGGCAGAGCTTCTCAGCAAGAACACGCTATTCCATTTACATAGTAGAAATCCACCCACATTCGCTCTGTATTCCATCGGTGAGAAGTAAGTTCCATCGAGGCTACAAAAAAGGCTACTGATTGAATTAAGTTCAGTGGATTTTTCTTAGATTATTTGTGAGATCATAGTTAATAAAAACACAAAATAGAGAAAAATTAAGCACAAATTATAAACAAAATATTTTACATTTGCCAAGTTTATTGAAAATCGCATTAAATCTGTATATAATATTACATAATATAGTTAAATTATTCATCATAATTTCTCTTTGAAGTAAATGAAGGTCTTATTTTATTGCACGATGAGTTAGTATTAATTTATATTTCTCATGTATCTTGTCCATATACAATTTGTAAAGGTTCAGTAAATTATAAATTTTATAAGGTTGTGCTATAAGACTGATCAAAATATTTGTAAGTATTATCTTAAAAGGGTTAAAACAAACACACTACGATATCACCTCTCGGATATTTTTGCTGATGTAGTATGCAGTATTGGGCATATCAATTTCGGAAACGTTATGTAAATGGACCGATCATTGGAATTAAATTCCAAAGTTATGATTTTGAACCTAAACTTAATCTTTAAAATCGTTTCCTAAAAATATAAAATTGTAACGATTTGGAAAGCATATTTTGTATTCTTATTAATCATATCAAACCCCAACTTTCTAATTGAGTACAATATAACGTTTCCGAAATTGATATGCCCAATACTGCATACTACATCAGCAAAAATATCCGAGAGGTGATATCGTAGTGTGTTTGTTATAACCCTTTTAAGATAATACTTACAAATATTTCTCCACGGATAACGTACTGAGCAGTTTCTAAAATCTACTGGGATGTTTTTTTTTATTTTATTTTATTTCGGTGTAGACTTTATCCTGTCGTTGATTTATATGAGATGAATTTTCATATATACAAGTTTATTTAATGATTGTCGTGTGTGATCTGCTAAGGGTTTTTTTTTATCATCGTATTTTTTTTTAACGTTTAATCTTTTCAGTTACTGAAACGTTTAAATATAAATTGTCAAATAGTTGAGTGTTTTCCTCTTTCATGTACTATTATCAAAATGTCTATTGACTTTTTACCATCAGAATCTTGTGATTTTCAGATATCGATTCTTCTTGTCTACACGTTATAGTTCGTGTAAACTTTTTTTCTATTTCTTTGTCTACTAAAAAAATTTACATGTTCACACTGTACAAGGCCCCAGTGTCACTCGACTTTAGGTTTAGGGCGTAAGAGGCAACATATCAATCAAGGTGACAAGGCCAACAAATTCAGGCGACCACCGGAAATGAGAAAGAAAAAAAAAAAGAAACTTTAGAAGGAACTGGATGCTCAATACGAAACAGGAAAAATGGATGAACTTCAATACCCTTTTTAATTAAAAAAAAAAGAGCTTCTTCTATGTGTATCCATAAAAATAATAAGAAAAAATGAAAATAAATATATGAATAAATAGTGAAAAGAATTTCAGAGTATAGGTGTAGATGTTAAGTGTATACAAGTAAAGTGGTCTGTGATTCTTCCAAATTATAATGAAATTGATGTTGAGTTTGATTTTTATGCCTAATGCATCTAGGATTTGTAATCGTTTTCTTTTTTACAGTCCCTTTGATTATAATATGTTTGTCTTATTATTATTTGTTTGTCGGATTTCTCGTGCTTTTTGCTTTGTTGGTTTTATGCGATTTAATAGTACTATTTTTATAGATTTTATAAATTAAATAGATCTATTTCTAAAACAATGGCGTGTTAATGTGCGCCATAAGACCGAGATTGTAAAACGAATATATATGATATTCGAAATATTATTACTAATAATGCGTATTCCACTTGGACAGGTGAATTCATAAACAGCATTTGTTAGTTCAGTTCCGTTACGTTCAGTTTCAACTTAGGTGACCATGTATCTTTCGATAAATGGCTGACGAGGCAGATTTTTCCCGCAGCAGGTTTCCTTTTCTGCGGTATACCAGGTGCAATCCGAGGTTAAAGAACCCGGTCTGTCCTTCTATTTACTCATAGTTCAGGGGAGAAATTAGAGGATTCATACCTTTCCCAAGGTTATTAGCATTTAAGTGAATATAATGGATTCGACTAGAATTCGAACTCGGCTGTCCGATTCCTCTATCCGAGCCGCTATCCATTACTCCTAATTAGTTAAGTTTTTAAATTTGTTTTAAATTTGATGATGACCACGGTGAAGATACTTTCAGCCTTTATCTCGATACATTATTGTAAATGATATTTGTTTGTTGACAGGGGGTGTAATGACCATCTTCCGCTTAGTTACTTTGTTATTTAAAACTTTGGATTGACTTAAGGTCATGTTAAAGTTAGTTAACTTGTAAAAAAATAAAAAAATAGAAAAGCAGGTATTATTGCCACGCGATGTTAATAAATATAGCACTAATCGATATTTTATCCATGAAAAATTAAATCTAAGAAGATATTATTATCTGAGATAGAGAGCGCAAGTTAATAGATCAAGTAACAATATATATTATTAAATGATTTTTTAATCACTATCAAATAGAAGCATAACATTCTTAAACCTTGGAGGAAAAACCATAGTATACATCTTGAATAACTACATTTGAAAGACGATGACTGAAATTCCATAATTCACCGTAAATCTTTTAAGGGGTTAGAAGACCTGAAACACTTTTACTAGAAACAAAAGAACAGGGATGTTTGGAGAGGAGTGGTGGGTTTACATTTACATTAACGTTCCCCCAATAAAATGCCCATGGTTCACTCATGATAGGGGGTTCATTTGTGGTATTGTATGAGCGCGGAAAACTTTAAGAAATGAAACAAAAAAAAAACGGTTAATACGTCATTTGAACAGGTCAACATTAAATTTATGAAGTTGCTGAAGATGTGAACTTAAACTGATATGCAGTGTGTCTTCAAGTCGAAACACCTACCCTTATATATATATATATATATATATATATATATATATATATATATATATTGTTGTGGATTCCGGGATGAAATCCGGTCTCAAATGAATGACAAACACAGGAATGAAATATAGCAAATAAATGTATTGACGTAATAATACAATTGGTAATAATGCTAGTAGAACCAGAAATACGGTTAGTAGCAATAATAATATATATACAGTCTGGGAAATTCAGTATCGAAGTATGACTTCCTTCTGAGTCTACGTGCTCGCAACTGTTACTCCTACAAAGCGGTTACCTCACACTCTCGCTCTTTCACTGTATCACTCCCGGGTATTCACCGGCAGCAGTAAAAGTACACACTAGGCGAGTCCACTTGTATAAAAAAAGGGGTAGAACCCTTAACAACCCCACCTTAGATCCCTTTTGGGGGGATTTAGTATTTTTTTCTCTTATGCTCGATAATCAGAGTTTCGGAAAATTTTCTCTTCCTGTTTGACCTTCTAATTTCTGTGTCTTCCTCTGGTCTTTGGATCTCAAAAGCTTCTAAGAATGCATCCATTGAATCCTCGTTTTCTGTGAGTGACGAGCTCGGCTCCTCAACCCGTCTTTTTTGTAATTGGTCAATATGTCTTCTATGTGAAAACTTCTCGCCTTGTACGGTGTACATCACATTTCCTAATCTGTTAATTATTGTGCCAGATTCCCAGTAAGCAATATTGTTTCTAATTTTCTAAGCAATAGACGTAGCTTTTTTTGCCTCTGTCCATTTTTGACAGTCGATGTTAAAGATGACTCCATGTCTTCTGAATTAATCTCCGAAATTTGTATCCTCATCTAGAGAATATTTGAAAATCTCTATGGTATTCCACACTGCGTCTTGCGAAAAAGTTGCCTCTTTTTCAATATCTAATTCCTTGTTACCGGCTACTTTCAATAGTAGTTCCTGGAGCTCTATTTGTCTTTCTTGATTTTCCTTCTGCGTTTGTAGGAATTGTTTTTGCCATTTTTCTTCCATTCTTTCTTGTATTTGTAATTGTTGATCATTTTCGTATTTTATCAGTTCTACCAAAATATTTTAAAAATCTTCCATGATAACTCAATTTTAAGTATTTCTACTGCTCTTAAATGTTTGTGGCTAATTTGTTGTGGACGACGAGGGAAAAACATTTTTGTTGTTTGTTCTTCCCGTGTGTGTTCGAATCGCTCGTCGCCAATTTTTTGTGGATTCCGGGATGAAATCAGGTCTCAAATGAAGGACAAACGCAGGAATGAAATATAGCAAATAAATGTATTGATGTAATAATACAATTAGTAATACGATTAGATGATCCAGAAATGCGGTTAGTAGCAATAATAATATATATACAGTCTGATAAATTCAGTATCGAAGTATGACTTCCTTCTGAGTCTACTTGCTCGCAACTGTGACTCCTACAAAGCGGTTACCTCACACTCTTACTATCTCTATTAATCTACCTCTCGGGTATTCACCGGCAGCAGTACAAATACACACTTGTCGAGTCGACTTGTATGAAAAAGGGGTGGACCCTATAACAATAAGGAATATATATATATATATATATATATATATATATATATATATGTGTGTGTGTGTGTGTGTGTGTGTGTGTGTGTGTGTGTTAATTCTTTCGTCTTTTTTGGCAAGATATAATCCACGAACTTTGTATATTCTTCAATTCCTAATTTTCTAAGCAATAGACGTGGCTTTTTTGCTTCTGTCCAGTTTTGGCAGTCGATGTTAAAGATGTCCTCATGTCTTCTGAAGTAATCTCCGAATTTTTTGTTCTCATCTAGAGAATATTTGAAAATCTCTATGGTATTCCACACTGCGTCTTGCGAAAAATTTGCCTCTTTTTCAATATCTAATTCCTTGTTACCGGCTACTTTCAATAGTAGTTCCTGGAGCTCTATTTGTCTTTCTTGATTTTCCTTCTGCGTTTGTAGGAATTGCTTTTGCCATTTTCTTCCATTCTTTATTGTATTTGTAATTGTTGATCATTTTCGTATTTTACCAGTTCTACCAAAATAGTTTTAAATTCTTCCATGATAACTCAATTTTACGTATTTTTAATCCTCTTAACTCTTTGTCGTCAATTTGTTGTGGACGACGAGGGAAATTTTTTTGTTGTTTGTTCTTCCCGTATGAGTTCGAATCGCTCGTCGCTAATTTGTTGTGAATTCCGGGATGAAATCTGGTCTCAAATGAATGACAAACGCAGAAATGAAATATAGCAAATAAATGTATTGACGCAATAATACAATTGGTAATACGGTTAGTAGATCAAGAAATACGGTTAGTAGCAATAATGATATATATATACAGCCTGGGAAAATCAGTATCGAAGTATGACTTCCTTCTGAGTCAACGTGCTCGCAACTGTGACTCCTACAAAGCGGTTTCCTCACACTCTCACTCTCTCACTGTATCCCTCCCGGGTATTCACCGGCAGCAGTACAAGTACGCACTGAGCGAGTCCACTTGTATAAAAAAAAATGGGGGACACCTTAACATATGTATATATATATATTAATAAAAAGAATCGGAATTTAGACGGAAAAAGTCATTTTGAATGATGTTTCAGAAAATAAAATGTAAAATAATACACAAAAGATAGTCAAGGAATAAAACTTGGTAGACCATTTGTTAGATCATAATTAATAAGGATAGATAAAAGTGAGCACAAATTATAAGATAAAATGTTTTAAATTCCACTTTTTATTGAAGCTTGCACTAAATCTACCACGATATATAATATTACATCATAATATACTTCCATTGTACAGTATAATTTCTCTTTGAAGCAAATGAAGGTCTTATTTGATGGCGTAATAAGTTATAATTTACATTTGTCATGTATCTTGTCAACATAGAATTTGTAAAGCTTCAGTAAATTCTAAATTTTATCAGTCTGTTCTATAAGATTTTTACTGATCATTGGAATCTAATTTTAACGCTGGGATTTTGAACCTAATCTTAATCCTTAAGCTTGTTTCCTTAAAAAAAAACGGTAACGACTTGGGAAACATTTTCGTTCTTTTTAATCATATACGAATCTTATTAATCATCTACGTGACGTCTTTTTTTTCCATTTTGTCATACAATTGCTCACCAGGTGACTAATATATAAAATTTGTATATCATATTCTCATACATATTTGTGTGAGAGAAATTCTGGGCGAAAGGAATAAGATATGTCCGACAAATACAATTTATTTATCACTTTACATATGCATTTATATAGTTTTAATAAACAACTTGTAATGTTCACCATAACGATCACGCCGTTTTTAAAACACGTTTTTCCTTATTAATGCATCAAACAAACCCTAAAAGCAAAACACAGTCATAGTTTCAAAAATAGGGACAGTTCAAGGGACACTAACTGGCGGAAGTTATTTTGGAAAGTACTGACAATTTTTAACAGTCCATTAAACTGAAGAAACAATTCACAGATTTTACTTTATATTATCTAGCTAAAATATAGGGGTGGTTTGTTTAGTAGGTGTAAGGATATGATAAAAAATATTATGAAAATATGCAAAACGTTACTTAGAAAAATAATCAAGCTTTCATATGCTATACGATATATGAAACTATATTTAGTATTATTAGGTTGGTGCAAAATTAATGTCGTTTTCTCACATGTGAGAAAACGACATTAATTTTGCACCAACCTAATATATCCGCCATATCTCCTAAACAGCCCGGAGTTTAATGGTGAAATCGTTAGCAAGTTTGTCTAGCTAGAAATATTACGACTGAATGGTGTATCCGGTCCTCACTGCATACACCAAAGCAGCTGCCTTGTTCCATAACTCAGTTATTTTTAGTAAATCAGTATATTCCTTACCTAAGAAATGGGTTTCGTTATCAGCACTACATGCTAGCATCTACTAAAAGCCGTCCATTTGATCAAGTCATAATCAATAAAATAGACTCAATCATATCCACCAGAAAAGACCTTAGTATTACTGAAAAATGACTTCAGAGTATTCGCTGCTAGTCGACTGTTTTTAATTTACTAATTCTCTATTTTATTTTGCCGCATGTCTCGCCGTTGCATGTCGCGCATCCTGCCTGTCTAATCTACTTTCTGTTCGACCGATAACAAATTCTTTTTTGTCAGTATCTTTTTGTTTTATTACATTGTTTCTTTACGCTTTTATATTGAAGTGATCAGTTGTCGATTAATTATTTTATATCATTTTTCTCAAAGACCGGTAGATGAAACTGACGATCAAGTTAATTAAATGAATTGAATAAGAATTCGATTAGTTTCTTCTTTGATGTTGATAACAGCAAATCGATAGCTAATGTCAATAATGATGTAATATTCAAGTATGATATGAAGAATTGATAATGAAACCGCTCTTCAAAGAGTAGGTAATCACTAA
>OZ010595.1:62395547-62405547 GCA_963932145.1 Acanthosepion lycidas
TATATATATATATATATATATATATATATATATATATATATATATATATATATGTATATGTATATATATATATATGTATATATATATATAAAGAGGGAGAGATGTATGTATATATATATATATATATATATATATATATATATAGAGAGAGAGAGAGAGAGAGAGGGAGAGACTGAGAATGAACACAGTACGTTCTGCTCATAACAAAAGACTGCTCAAGATATAAAACCTTACATCTTTACTAATAATAAATATAAATTTACACACACAACTATATATATATATATATATATATATATATATATATATATATATATATATATATATATATATGGGGGGGTGTTTGTGTGTGTGTGTGTGTATAATTAATGAAAATCTTGGTAATCCGTATGGATAATCCCAAGGATGATGCAACTTGAAGAGCACAATGTTCAGTCAGAGCGAATAATTTAATTTAAAGAAAAAACAGGAAACTTTAAGGTACCATTGTAATAATTTATTTCACCATATATATATGTTGGTAATATGGATGACTGTTTTTCAGCTAAAATTGATGGTCTTTCAGTGGTTTGCTGATAAAAGCATTTAAGGCAAGTTGTCTTTGAGTGATCAATAGTGAAACAAATAATTTATGTTTAAAAACAATCTAGACGATATGCATTTAACAGATGTCAGAATTCATTGAAAAACACATCCCTACCCCTACCAAAACGTAACTAATAACTGATACATCAAAATACAGAGATAATGAACAGGCAAACACCTCTAGTCTAGTTTCTTGGTTACATAGCTGCAACGATTCTTTGAATCTCTGTCAATCTCTTAATATTTCTTTATTTCTTTGTACTATTATTGTGGTTTTACTTTCCTTTTCGCTTGATAGGTGTTGATACTTTGTTTATTTTCATTTCCTTTTTTCTTTTCTTTTAATTTTTAAAATTTTCTTTCATTCTTTCATTAATTCCTAACTTTCTTGGGTGACATTTACTTTATTACCTTTGCATGGATTTTGGATGGGTTTGGTGTGCGATTGTGTGTTTATGCGGGTTGGTGTATATGTGTGTGCTTATGCCTGCGCACACATGCTGTATACATACATACATACATACATAAGTGCACGTACTCACCCATCCGCACGTGTATGCCTGTGTATTCGTGTACGTGGGTCTAACTGTGTTCCTATGTTTGTGCGTGCATTTGAGTTAACTGTATATGTCTCCGTTGATCTCGTTTTCATTTTTGACCATTGAGTTTAGGTTATGAATTTTTGTGCGTTTATATATTTTGGTGCTGCCCAATGTTTATGTGTGCGCTGGTGAAAAGATAAACTCTTCGTTGCTTTTCAGAACACTACAAGGCTAGAATTTTCAAGTCAAGTGTCGATCTTTATTTATCATCATTATGATTATATACTTCGTTCCCCACAACCTTCGCTTTAATTCATATAAGTAACAACATTCTTCGTTTTTATTATAAAAAAGAATTCGGTGACGTGAACGTCACTTTAGGATTTAAATGGTTGTGTTTTCTTTTTAAAAGAAATCAGCTCGTGACATTTTCACCATGTGTATGTTCTTGTAAACGAAAATCACTAAACATCCTTCTATGTCTCTCTCTCTCTCTCTCTCTCTCTCTCTATATATATATATATATATATATATATATATATATATATATATATTATAAGTATAAGAATCTATACTCGCTCGGAATATCATAATATATGTAGAATATATATATATATATATATATATATATATATATATATATATATATATATATATATATATATAAATATATATATATATGTGCGTGTGTGTGTGTGTGTGTATATATATACATATATATATATATATATATATATATATATATATATATATATATATATATATATATATATATGCGCAGGTATGCAGAAAATAGAAAAAAACACTTTGGGTGCATAATCCGGAGTTCCTTAGTATTTTTGTTTTTATTTTTAATAATATATTATAATAATATTTTTTAGTTTAAAAATATGATTCCTTCGCTACATAAGAGTTCTCATGTTTCAAAAGGGAGAGCCGAAACCATCCAAATAATTATTAAAATTAAGTTGAATTGAGGTGTTTAGTCCCTTTTCATCTTCAGGCCTAAAAACACACGTAAACCGAGAGAGCTTATTCCTAAAATTTCGCTTGAGGATGAAACGGGAATAAATGCTAAATTCAACTCAATTTCAATAATTATTTGGATGGTTTCGGCTCTCGTTATGTAGCGAAGGAATCATATTTTTAAACAATTTATATATATATAAATAATTTCATTTGCCGTTCTGTTTTGCATTAATGTTTTTGAACGTTTCAGTACGTAGCAAAACACTTTGTCTTTTTTCAAGTACCTTCGCCATGATTTTCGTTGTTTTCTTTATTCGATCTCGGGAATTGAAATTTGTTCAACGGAAGATCATATGTAACGTTTAAAACGGAAATTAATGTAGAGAATATTTACATGTGTTGTTTTTGTATCCGTATTAATCACACACACCCCCACACACACACTCACACACACACACACAGATATATATACATAAAATTATTTATTCAAAGGTATGATTCCCTCGCTACATAAGTGCTCTCCTGTTTCAAAGAAAGAGCCGAAAACTTCAATATAATTATTAGAATTAAATTGAATTAAAGTACAAAGCTCTTCTCCGTCTCTAGCCGCTATCATAGTAATTATAATTTTAATAATCAATATGCTTATAAAAACGCGTACATTTCAAGAATTAATTATTCCCAAAAAATCGCTTGAAAGTTTGTGCGATAAAATTTGAATATATATATATATATATATATATATATATATATATATATATATATATATATATATATATAAAGCAAATATATATATATATATATATATATATTTATGTATATATATATATATATATATGTATGTATATATATATATATATATGTATGTATATATATATATATATGTATGTATATATATATATATTTTTTATGTATATATATATATATGTATATATATATATATTTATGTATATATATATATATATATTTATGTATATATATAGATATATATATATATATATTTATGTATATATATATTTATGTATATATATATATATATATATATATTTATGTATGTATATATATATATGTATGTATATATATATATATATATATATATATATATATATATATATATATATATATATATACAAAGTCATTTGATGTCTGATTAAAAAGTCGGGTCTGTAGCTATGGTAACAAAGCGAATGATGAGTGAAGCAACTTGGCAGACATTTTTGCTAGAGCGCACTGATATCTTGTTTATACTACTTCTTGGAAAGAACATCCCTCGAGTGTGATCGTCATAAAAGCGGCTGGAATCCTGTAAATATATCTATGACCCCGCATCCTATGCGCATTCTTCGCAGTGTAACCCCAACCTCTAAAAGTCCGAAAAAATTAAGAACGAGTATAAGTAATATGAAGACTCTGTTGACTACAGGATTATTTTCCATCAAGCGTGTGCTTTACCTGGCCAGGCAGCAAACATGGCGTAGTACAGTGACATGTTGGTGCGTTTCCGGGATACTTTTCTTCTGAAAATGATACAACCGGTAAGTAACAATTACACATTGACAACGGGGCTTTTCATTCAGCGCAGATTGTGCAGCAGCATGTGACCAAGGATAACTTTACCCAGTTTCGAAAACCACCAATTTCTTCAGATTTCTGCACTTACAATAATTTTCCGCTTTTCAAATATCAAATCTACATGAAAGAAACAAGATCTGAAGACGTCGAGGAAAGCCTAAAGAATACGCCCTGGCAATTGCACAATATACCAAAAAATAGAGTTCCAGGAATGCTCCAATCAATGGAAACGACACTGGATAAAATGTGTGGCTTTAGGTGTGGCCTTCGAAGTAAATTAAATTCCGAATTCATATATACTGTAGTTTTCTTTTTATTAATACACTATCGATTTTTTGGGGTCAGATATCGTATATGTGTTTTAACCAGTTTTTGCTGAAGCTATGAACTTGACTGAAAATAACATTTCTTCCCTAAGATCTTTCTCAGAGGTTTGGTTATGATTCGATGTTCTTGAGCTAATGTCATATGTCATTAGGCTTAATTTTCTTTCTCAGGAACATACTGATAAACTTGATTCGAAAAGCTGATATATATTAAGAATATAAAGAAAAAAAGAACTCGATTGGGAAAAGAACTAATTGAATATACGATGACACATAGTTTGCGTTTTAGTGTTCTTTTTTACTTCCTCCCCCAATTTAAAAATGTGAAGCTGTCCTTGTATACAATACATTTGCCAAATGCGCCATTATTTTTGCAAGATGTCATCAGACATATGCAAACAGAGGCAACATCAAAACAAAGTGTACAGTAAATTTCAACGAAGGTTATTTTATGCGCAAATAAATCTACAAATGAAGTCAAACAGATATATAGAAGTAGATATATACAGATATATGCCTGTATTTATATATGAGCTTCTATTACCCACTACTGTCAAATCGATAGATAGATAGATAGATAGATAGATAGATAGATAGATAGATAGATAGATAGAAAAGAAAAATAGAAAATAAATGTCTGATATAAATAAAGAAAAAGAAGAAAGATAAGAACATTTTGAGATAGATAAAAAGTTAGGTAGCTTACTAGATAGATAAACAGCATAGAAAATGCTGATATATATATATATATATATATATATATATATATATATATATATATATATATATATATGTGTGTGTGTGTATATATATATATATATATATATATATATACATACATATATATATATATATATATATATATATATATATATAGAGAGAGAGAGAGAGAGAGAGAGATAGAGAGATAGATTGTGATAGATAAGAAATTACTGAGATAGATTGATATAGATAGCTATATAAGAAAAGACTGAAAAAATAGAGATATAGATAGATAAGAAAATACCGAAATTGATTGATAGATAGTTAGATAAAAAAAAAACTGAGATAAATAGATATTAAAAGACTGATATAGAGATATGAGAAAAGAGATAGATATATAGATAAGAAAAGGCTGACATAGAGAAATAGACAGCTAGATAGATAAGAAACAACTGGGATAGATAGATAGATAGATAGATAGATAGATAGATAGATAGATAGATAGATCCATCCGTAGCTTTATACGTAGCGGAATTTTAATTTGAAAATTTCACTCGTTATTCTTCGATATAAGATATTAATATTCAACATACTCTTCCTCACACTGTCAAGGAAAAATTATATTGAAAATCAAATGTTTTGTTTTTTCTTTCTATTATGGGGCGACGTATATCCACTGACAATTTATTTTTTTCGTTATTTTTTATTATATATTATCAACATGTTGTTTCTTATTTAAAGCAGAAACATAACTTGGATTGTATGAATAACAATATGTTGATCTGTGACTATTGCATAATGTGTTTTGAGAAAATAAACGCTTTTTCCAGATACAAGTCCTATTCTTTATCCCATAGCCGGAATAGGAGAATGATTAATATCTGCCCCCAGTGTATTTGTGCTTAAGTTAATGCTACGTATCTGACAGAAATTTAAAATTGTTTCTCGGATTTCTCATTCTAAGCCGCTATTGATTACACCAACGGAACATAAACACTGATAGAATTTAAATAATTAATATCAGACAAACAATATGGCATCCGTTTTGCCCCGTCTACCGCTAACCTGCTTACGGCAATCACTGAATATGTACATCAAGTCCTTGATAACAAGCGCGAATCTCGTGTTTGACAGGGTTTGGCATGATGGCCCTCAACGAAAGCATCAGCGTTATGATATTAAAGGATAATTTGTTGATTTAATCCAATCATTGCTATCAAATCGTGAAATAAAAGTCATTCTGAACGGGTTAGCTTCCAGATACTTTGCCACGGACGCGGATGTCACACAAGGCTGTATGCTGGGCTTTAGGCAGTTTCTGATCTTCATAAATGATCTTCATGTTGTCATCATTTCCCAGGTAGTCATTTATAAACATGACTCTAACATTTAATCCTATCTCAATAGCAAATCCGTCAGAGCCGACGAAATTAATCTGGACGTTACTCTTATAAAGGAACTCCAGTCAATGGTTAACTTGGGCATCAAATGTCTTGTAAATTTTAATGCCTCCAAAATAGAAATGGTTTGTAAATTTTAATACCTCCAAAATGGAAATGGTTTGTAAATTTTAATACCTCCAAAATGGAAATGGCTTGCAAATTTTAATGCCTCCAAAACTAAACTTCTCTCATTTAACCACCATATAGAAACTTCCCTGCTCGCCTATCTGCATGACTGTAGCTCGATTTCTGGAGAGCGTATATCTGCGTCTTCTTAACCTCACGTTAACAACAGACTTGAAGTTTAACAACTACATTGAATTAATAGCTGCATCTACTGCAAGGAAACTGGGTTCATTTTATCGTACTAGAAGATTTTGCGCGTCAGAATCCATCTTGCACATTTCAAATTTACTATTCGGTCGTGCATTGAAACTGTTGCCATATCTAGTCGAGGGCTCTTGCTATTCATCTCGGGGTCCTTGACAAAATCCGAAAAGGGATCATCAATGTAATCGATACTCACTTGGCATCTCGACTTCAATCACTTTCTCACCAACGTGGCGTGCCTTAACTCTACATTTTCTACAAATATTTTCATGGCAACTGCTCTGAAAAGATATTTTCCTGGTGCCCGATTTATGTGACATTAAATGTCTAGGTCCCACACTGTTGAAATTGTTAGATATAACCGCTATTTCTACTCGAACAGTTTATTTCACGCACTTTATGACAGTGAAACTCCCTGCCATTTAATTGCTTGCCTGAAAATACAATCTTCAAAAAGTTAAATGCGACGTCAATTGTCATCTTCTGTCTTCTTGAACACAGTTCATTTTTTTTATCCTTTCCTCAATTCTCCCTATACCCATTACTTTCAAATACTTTAACTCTCTTTGAAACCTCGGGTACTAGTGATATACCCGTCTTGGTTGGTGTGAAAAGATCAAACAGAAAAAAGATAGATATGAAAACTGTGACATATATAAATATATATGAACAGAATGAGATAGATAGATAGATATGAATACAGTGAAATATATAGATATATATAAACAGAGTAATATAGATAGGTATATAAATAGACACATAAGACAAAACGCACACACACAGAGGCACACACAGAGGCACACACACACACACAGAGGCACACACACACACATATATATATATATATATATATATATATATATATATATATATATATATATATAGTTAACTTATGAAAAACTTGGTAATACCAAGGAGGATGAAATCCTGAGAACTCAATGTAAATCCAGAGCTAATATTTTATACAAAAAATGACTAGCTTAAGGTACTATTATAATAATTGATTTCACCAGAGCCCTTTTCTGATGATCCGGAGTCCTTTAAAATAATGGAACCTTAAAGCTGTCTGTTTTTCTTTAATATATATATATATATATATATATATATATATATATATATATATATATATATATATATATACAGAGAAATATATCAATATTGATATGAATAAACGAAACATGTAACCAAGATTGAGGTGTATAAGTAGAATAAAAAGTTACGATCTCATACAAATGTTACATTTAAACATCACCATGTAAGCATCAGCGACACCAACAAGATTGGTTGATTGATTTCCTTTTTTATGGTTTATCAACATCTAACAGTTTATTGAATGTCCGAATTATTTTTAAATTCTAAGAAAATTTTCCATATAATAATGATTTTTGATAAAAAAAAATATCCTACTAATAAATACATATCAGTGGGGAGAAGTGGTGAACTCATATCTTTCCCAATGGTATTCGCGAGTAAGTGATTATAATGAAGTGGAATTTGAATTCATTACACCACGTGCACACCCAAGCGTACATCATCTGGTATTCCCAAGCGATCACCCATCCCAGTACTGACCTTGCTCGCCGTTGCTTAAATTCAACAAAAAACAGCAACAACACCAATAATAATAATAATAATAACAACAACAACAACAATAACAACATTCTGTGTATTTATTTCCTCGCATCAAATTTTAATTGTTCTACTTCCCCAACTCTATAAAACATTTGAACGCAGAAATTTAATACGGAATGAGATTAAGATTAACTAGAAATTATGAAAAAAATGATTACATTAGATTCAAGTATTCAAATCAACGGTAAACACAAATTCCAATCTGTCATCGCTAATGAGAAATTCAAAATTACCTGCGACGTTTAATGTCACACAGATCAATCAGCCCCAACCTGGGATTTCAGATTTTTTCAATGCGAGTCAACAGAAATTGATTTGTGAGGTGGTTGACATCGCTTCTTCAGCGGACTATGGAATGAAATTGAAAAGCAAGTGAAAAGCTGAGAAAAAAAACAACCCGTGTTTTGCCATACAACTAAAGGAATTATGAAATGTCAAAGTGACAGTCGTACGCAAGATTTGTAGAAGCACTTGAAACTACCCCAAATATTCTTTCTACATTACAGAAGGATTGAAAGCCAGCGGATCCTGCAAAAAATAATACCAGTAAAAATACCGAGGAGATAGTATTAAATGTGATTATATCCCTACTCAAGCTATTTTCTCTCTATATATGATGGTATATTCATATTCATGTCTCGATAGTAACTCCCATCAGCTCGATAATGTCAACTATGTTCTTCAGTCTGATGTCAACAGGCGCAAGGGATGGTTTGTTAATATCAACACTTCCAAAATTAAGCTGATGTCTATTAATCATCTGAGCGATTCCTTTCATCATTCCATCAGCATTCCTGATGCTAACCTCCAGGAGTGCAACTGGTTGCAACTTCTCGGGCTAGAATTTTCGGCTTGCATAAAGTGGAAATACTATATTGAATCCATTGTAGGACAAGTGCTAATAATGTTGGTTCACCGTATTATGTGAGACAGTTTTTCTTTCCAGAATCTATCATACATATCTATAAGTCTATCAATCGTCTATACTTAGAATATTGCTGCAACATATGGCCTGGTGCTACTGTTATATGTCTAGAGCTATATTAATAGGCCTGATCCGGCGTCTCAGCCTCAGTCACTTTCCCATCGCTTTTGCATCTCTGTGATTCTTCTATAAATAATTGCATGGTAATTATTCGGATGAGCTCTTTGCTACAGTGCTTAGAGTTTAGGAATATAAGGGAAATACTAGACTGTCAACGAGGTTTGATCGATATATTGATACACAGATAAGCCGGCTAAATGTAACGGTAAGTTATATGCTAAATGTTTCTTTTATTTCTTGTTGAAGACTCGATTCTTTCTAGACAACTTTAAACTTCAAAAAATTTAAATACAATCCCAATTGTTATCTACTAACCTCCTGATTACTCTTCTTCAGTACTCATAAAATAGAGGTGTTTCTTTTTAACAATTCATTCACACACAGTAACACCTTGTCTCCCAGTTGCTTTAATGCCATGACTGAGATAATCTTGAAAAAAAAGAAAGTACAAATGTTGTAATAACACTTTAATATCAGTATCATTATAACTCATTATTTTTCATGTTATTGTTATCATTGTTGAGTGAAAGTGCACCAAGAAATTGACACTGTGCTACCAAACTACAACGACAAATAGGCGGCGGCTACGTTGTCTTTTAGTCTTTATTCATAATGGACTCGCCCGACAAGCAACACATCTCCAAAGAAACAACAGTCAGATACGCGCAGATGACTTGATTACATTGGTGAAGGCTTTGTGCAGAAAAGACCACACTGCTTGAAGAGCCGAATACAGAGGCATGGTGCAACGTGTATCACGATTTCCCCAAAAGACCCTCCGCAGGTTTTGAATTCAGAGTTGTCCTTCTCCTAGACTATATATATATATATATATATATATATATATATATATAT
>OZ010595.1:62410547-62415547 GCA_963932145.1 Acanthosepion lycidas
TAATGACTCGTATGTCTGATATACGATGCAGAAACGCAGACACATAATCAAGGAGAAATACATTCTAAAAGGCAGACATACATATTTGCAGTTCATACTTTAAAAAAATGATAAACCTATATGCACACGTTGAATAAACAAGCAATCAAACATATACACAAATATAAAAAAATAAACATACGTACACACAGTAAGCCATATAAATATGTAAACTGGAAAACACGTACTTTGACACATATGTAATTTATGCACACACAACGTTACCCAAACTTTCGTCAACGTATATACAAACATGCATACAGAAATACAACATGTACACTTACGCACAAAATCACACACATACAAATTTAAAAATACACTCCCAAAAACATACACTCAAAAGCATTATATACAAAGGCACAAACTTAAATTCATGCGCACACAATCAGAAGCATGCACACAAATGCACATGCAATGTAAACACATACTTTCAAACAAATAGAGTTGCACAGATATGCTCACACAAATTACCCTCTCGAAAGAATCCACTCACAGACATTTGACCTTAAATACAGAGTTAAAAAGCACAAACAATCAGATGCTTACAAATATACACGCATCGCAGACATATATTTGTATACAGATACAGTCGCACAGACATACTCACATAAATATGCACCCAGGAAAACATGTCATAACAAATCTTTATATTTCAAAACATACAAAAGCAAGAACGCGCATTCATGTACACCTTGTCATAAAAATTCACGTAAAACTTCTACAAGCACAGATAAACACATATATGCACTGACAGTAGCACAAACGTACATACTCATATAAATATTTGCTCTGAAAACCACACCGTCATGCAAAATCTCAAGCACTCACTGATACCAAAAGAATCATAATCAAGATCACATACCTCAACATACGCATATAGTCACTCATGAGAACAGAATGAAAACAAACACACATAAAGACGCATTAGATAAAGAAGATGCAGTAGATAAAGAACTGGTCTGATGAACACAGAAAAACGGAGATGACGAGGAAGAAACAATCTGCCACAAAGAGGGAATCGAAAATAGCACAATAAAGAATATATAAGCGGTTTGCGAGTAGCAATCGAAAAAAAGCTAATTAGATTGATCGCATTGTTTTCAGAACGTAATGTTCAAAATACATTCACGCAGGAAAAACAATATATTTCCTCTGTGTTTTGCAAAAGTAAATTCTATTACCGACATATGTCGTGTTTGAATCCATATAAAGAAGTAGATTTTCCGCGCCAAATTCAATGAACACCATTTCTTCTCCGTGCAAGACAGGAAATATAGTCACCCTAAAACTACATTTCATATAAGTACCAGTGGGTGCCTACAGAAAGAGAGAAGCCATTTGATTGAGTGACGCATCACGATCTTAGGTGAATGCTAGGCTTTTATTGACTCATTTTCTGAACATTTAATGTAATGAGAACAGGCGCGAACTTTTAAAATGAAGTATTACTAATATTATCTAATGATTACACACAGACACAGACACAGACACACATACATATATATATATATATATATATATATATTGTGTGTGTGTGTGTGTGTGTGTGTGTATTTTTGCAGCAGATTTTCTTTAAGGGAAATATTATTAAAGACAACAGACGATTTATGCCGATTACTTTTATTGATCGACTTTTCAAAATTACTTACAATCCTCCACCGATAAGGAGGAAATACTGTCAGTAATTATTTTAATTTAATTTAATAAGAAATATGGTACAAATCTTTCGAATTTCTTAAATCATCTTCAGAGTAAGTATACTCTGAAGATGATTTAAGAAATTCGAAAGATTTTTACGCACATGGTGAATTTCCTAGAATTGGTGAATTTAGTGGCGTAGACAAAGCATATTCAGACGTAAATTGCTGAGCTTTCTTGAATTTTACATCTGTGAGTGGTATCCTTGTTTTGTGTGATATGATCCCGTTGGTTAGTGATGTCTGATTATTGTTCGGTCGTAGTTGATGACTTTAAAGTTTGTTTTGCATTAAAACCTCCTTTACGAGTTTTCCCATCTGTTAGAAAGATAATTTGCTTTTCTGGGACTTTTTATAGATTTGGAAAGCAATAGGTTCTTCATGTATGTTTCCGTGAATCATCATCATTATCATCATCATAATCATTATCACCTTGAATGTTGTAATCGTAGGTGGGGATCCGAATGCAGAGGCCATATTGAATCTCCTCCAAAATGTTCTATCAACCGCAGCCATCAACAATTCTTGTATACTCATACTTGTCCATTGTTTGTAATTGTCCAACCAGTTGGCGTCCTCTCTTACGTCCACCTTCAATAGCGCCTCGCTTGATTGTCTTTCGCAGGACGTCGTTACTTGTAAGGTGTCCAAACAATACCTTTTCTCTCCATTTGAATGTGGCGAGGTGTACCTGATGCACCACAAAACTTCCAAGCCCTTTCCGCACAAAACCATTGTTTTATTTTCCCAACAGAAGTTGCCAAGGAGTTTTCTCATGCATTTTCCCAAACCTTTGGATATTTTCTCTGTTTCTACCAACAGTGTCCACATTTCATATCCCTATACGAAACTGGAGACGACCAGCGAATTGTAAAGTTTTTACTTCGTTTGAACGCTGATTTTGCTCCTCATTATTCTTGACAATTTGACCATCGCTAAAATAGCTGAGGCAATCCGTATGTAGATTTGCAAGCTGCAGGTACCATCTTTAGAGAAGTATTTAAAAATAGAGTGTTCCACCAGTGAATTCCTGTCCATGGTAATTTTGGCACATATGATACTGTTTGTGCTTTTCAGCATTACTTTGGATTTCTCGGAACGGAAAACCATTCCATATACCCCTACTCCTTCCGTTGTCTATATTTAATTCCCTCCGGATTTGCCAAAGACTGTCATGCCTTCTTGAAATCGACAAAATTGTGTAAAACGCTCTTCTGGTGTTGCAGGTGTTTCGCTACGAGGATCCTACAAATGCAAACCTGTTCCATTGTATTTCACCCAAATCTAAGAACTGCTTGTTCCTCTGATAGCAGTTATTTAACTTTAGATTCCAAACGATTAAAAATGATACAGAACAGGACATTACTAGGATGAGTGATCAGGCTTATTGTCCTATAATTTCGACACTTAGCTTCCTTTCTTTGGCAGTTGTATTACCAATGACGGAGTTCTCTCGTTAGATTATTTTTTTGTTTCCAAATCTTTTGACATAGTGATAGATTTGATAGTTTCTTTCCCTCCGTTTGTATCAGCTCAGAGGAAATATAATGCACTCCGGCTGACTTGCCACGTTTTTCCCTTGAAGGAGTCCTGCCAAAAAGCAATTACCTGTTTTATATTTTTTCCAGTGCATTTATAAGTTTTATTTTCTGACGATTAACAGTGCAGAGTCTATTCGTAGTGATCACTGGTGCAAAAGATTTCGGTTACATTGTTCAGTCATTTTCAAATGATTTTCTAAGACTAAATATTTGTATTTCTATTTTATACTCTCTTGTATATGAATAGTAATATTTCTATATCGGGTTGCTCTCAAAACAAACTCAATACGTTTTGGCTACATCAGATACAAGTAAAGGTTAACAGCTTTAGGTTTGAACTCTTTTATAAAATGCATTTTCATTGTCTTTAAACCTGTTGTTAAGATTAGAGTTTTGTTAAAAATTACAGTATTATATACAAATATTTTGCTTATTGCTAAGGGGAGTGAAAATATATATCAATCCAACTATATATATATATATATATATATATATATATATATATATATATATATATATATATATATATATATTGCCGGTATATATTCGTTTTTATTATTATTATTTCATTTAGATTACTCGACTAGTTTCGACCAAAATGGCCATCATCAGGAGAAAAAATATTTCTGCTTGCTTGTAGCAGTGAACTACAGAAATGAATGTCTTGATGGAGAAAATGAACTTTTGTCTGTAGTTTTCATTTGTTTTTTTTATTTTAATTTTTATCTTTTTAACGTATACGTGGCCTGACGATTGCATATAGCATGAAACAGACTGTCGCCTCTAAGTATTGACTTCTATGTTCACTTTTATATTTACACAGGCTCTATCATATTGAGCACTTTATTCCATAAATATAGCACACCTTAAGACTATATTTCCTTATATATATATATATATATATATATATATATATATATATATATATATATATATATATATATATATATATGCATTCATGTTTCATTAAAAACGACAGAAAGGTATTACGATTAAGCATTTTATCTAATGTTTCTTGTGTCCGAACAACAGGTTTCTTTTCTGGACAAAGAATGTGTAAAAACTGTCCAAATATTTTATAGTTCCGAGCGCTTTAGGCCATACCTTTAGCCATTATCAAAGATGATTCAATTTTTCAACTTAACTGAGTGTGTGTATTATGTGTCTGTTTTAGTGCCTTGATGTGATGTTTTTAATTTCTGAATACGGTTAACACATTATTTAATATTGTTAAAAGTTGGCTTTTATATTTTATTATTATTATATATGTAAATATACATACACACACACACACACATTTTATTTATGTTTGCGTATATCGGTGTTTTATGGGGCTGGGAGGAAAATTGTCCTTGGAATGCCACTCATACATACGCAGACATATTTACACGCACATTCACACATTGCAGCTCACACAAACATAAACATCTATGAACAGTGTGGGACTACGTCTATATAATTAATCAGTTTATCTGACGATTGTAGAAAACGTAATACCCAGGGTCACACAAACACATCAATCCAAATAAATATATTAGCTCCATCACTGATATTGTGCACTTTCCAATAAGTACCGCGCATATGTAATATAAGAATAATATATTTAAAAATTATATATGTATGTATGTATGTATATATACAATATATTTATAGATATATATATATATATTTACACACACATTTTACCTATATATATATATATATATATATATATATATATATA
>OZ010595.1:62420547-62433047 GCA_963932145.1 Acanthosepion lycidas
AATTATTGGGTCAGGTGCTTTGCAGAGATCATCGAATAATAAAGAAGGCTGTTGAAAATATAAGTAAATTGAGAACTTGAAGCAAAGAAAAAGGCTTTAAGAACGTGCTTCCTCAAAAGGAACATAAACTAAAGCAAGTTACAGCAAAACAACCACTTTTGACCAGTGCTGAGATCTTTGAAAAGGCTGGAATTGAGGGAGTCAAGTAGGACAAAAGGTGTAAAATACTTTGTGACTTGGCATATGTATAAAAAAATTCTTTGCAAACTCCTCTCAATAAAGAAAATATTTCAAGCGTCGAAATTGGGCCAAAACGTCCATGAAAGATAACATTTCTAAACGAACTTATTTTTAAGCAAATCACCCCAAGCAAGCAGGGAGTGCCACTAGAATGCAAGGGGTTACAGAGAGTGAGAGTAAAAATAAAGAGAGGTGTTTGGGAAAGGTATAAACAGAAGTACAGGGATGAAGGTCAAGGCATCAGAAGATGTCTATTGACATTACATTTGCATATTTGAAGATTATAGCTATCAGAGAAGCAAATGATAGAAAAGGAGTTCCACTGACGGGAGGTGTTAGATAAGAAGCTCTTGGAGTAGAAGAGGTTAAATTTAGCCGTTTCGATAGGGAAATGGTGGGACCGAGATGCCAACCGAGTAGCACGCTTCAATTCATACAGTTTGGAAACCATTGAAAATAGCTCATCGGAGCAGTTGTCATGAAACTACTTGTAGAACTTTCACGGACGAATATCGTGTAACATTAGATGGACCTGATGGAGGGAACAAAGAATAAATTTCATCCAAGTCAAACGTACTTGTGGCTAAAAGAAGGCAACAAGGAGGCGGTAGTGTTATGATATCGGCTGGATTTGTCGACCAAACCATTACTGGACTATTGAAAATCGAAGAACTATTTAAACTGAACAGTGCTAACTATTGTGATTTTATAAACAAGACTTTCTTTGTATGGTACAAGTCCCAGTCTCGCAGTTTCAAATTATATGAAGGTGGCAAACAATATAACAGGAAAGCATTCCTATGGGGGCAATTAAATCTACCATGTCGGAACTCGAACCTGCTGAAGTAAAAAATGACATAATCAATGGATGATAAATTACTGACTGTTATTGATAACACTGGTCACCATAATAAAACGTAAAGGATCCATGAGTTTATGTTATAGGCATTTACTTCATTCGGACGATAATTCTCGTCTTTGCCATATTCACAATCTTTCCCGCTTTCTTTAGGTGATTGTAATTTCGAACTGAACACTTTATTTTATCCACCGAGGTAGATTGTTCTAATTCCACATGCCTTGACTCTTCCGAGTGTCTCAATTATTTCCATTTAACTCGACTATACAAGTTTTTTATTTCATTAAAATATTATTTGGTATTGAACTCGCAACCCTTTGGGACAAATCTCGTGATCTAACCACTGTCTTTATCCACTAAGTCATGTGTCTTTGAGGACATCTATGTATGGTTTTCTGTGACTTATAAAACGAATGTCGCACCAGTGCTCATACTGCAATTTTTTCCCTTATTATTATTAGGTTGGTGAAAAAATAATGACGTAATAATGTCGTTTTTTGACGTTAAAAAATACGTCAAAAAACGACATTATTACGTCATTATTTTTGCACCAACCTAAAATTATTGCATATTTTTTTACCAGAGCTTTTATTGCAATTTTGTGTTGTTATTCATTGTTTTTCTCAACATTCCTTATTATTGGTTCCCATATTGTAATCATTTCTAATCTTGTTCGGCTCAGGAGATTTTGCGGCTTAGCATATGTGCTGATTCCTTAAGTTTTCGTATTTTCCTGTATTGTTCTCTGTCTATTATTTAGCCTCATCCCACAGGAGGCTGTGATCTCCCTTTCCCCTCCATATGTAATAAGCTACGCCTGATTTTTCTATTTCTGTCGTGTTACCGATTTACGATATTTTGCCTTAATACGGCAAGGGGATGCACGGAATAGAATACACTCAGTCCTTAGTCATGTTCTCCTCTATGGGGGGGTGTTCTTAATCATAAGAGGTGTCTGAGAATTGTTGAACCACTTTTGAAGATTGCCTTGATGTTATATGGACCACAGATCTTTTGTATTTTGCCATGTATAATCCTTTCTCATAGGTTAGGCAAACTGAAACTGTTTTCTGAGTGTTGCTATCCTCTTGTACCCTTCTATCCCAGTTTGTCGTAACTGCTGTCATGTACCAGGAGTAATTGTTACGTTGTAGTGTACTGCTTACATTTTCCATTTCTTATTCATCTCCCTGGATCGCTACTTATGCCTTTTTCTCGATGTTGTAAGCAGCGGACGAACAGTTTCTTTACACTGTATGGGTTGTGAGAGTTAAAGTTGAGGTATTGACCGGTGAGTGTAGGCTTTCGGTATACGGATGTCTTGAACCCATGCTCTGTACGGGATATTAGTCCACCCAGGAAGGCGAGTTTGTTGTTATTTTCTCTCTCCATTGTGCACTGTTTCGATGATCTTATTGGGTTTACATAGTGCAGTAGCAGCTTGACTTCTTCCTGGTATTGTATGAAGGGGTCACTTCCATATCTCAGCCACAGGATTGCGTTTAATGATGTAATTTCTAATACCATTTCCTTAAAGTATCCCATATATAAGTTTGCTATTGCTGGTAGTAATAGCGATCCCATTGTTAAGCCCTCATCCTGTCAATGTGTGTCTAGTCCCATTCCAAAGTGTGTTTGCGTACAGAAAGCCTGCGTCTCCATCAAGATATTTATTGGTATACTGGTCCCTTCTCCTAGGAATGAGACCATTCTGTCCCTGAGTACCCAGAGTGCTTCCTCCATGGGGTACCTTGGCAAACAAACTCAATTCGTCCAGGTTCATCATCAGGTTGGATTGGATGGGAGCATCTTTAATTATTTCCACGGTGTGAGCGAAGAGTCCCGGGCGTATGATAGTGGCTTTCCTATTAATGGCTCGATTTATAGAGGCTGGCTTACAGAACCTTGGCAGCTAGCAGGATACCTGAGCAGACTACCGTCTTTGTGAATTTTTGGGAGACCTTATATGTGAGGTAACTTGTAACACTCTATGTCTTAGGTGCGAAGTGGTTCTTCTTCTTGATTAGGATCTGTGGCAGTTTGCGTTCCGTTTTCATTGTAGAATCTTTACTTTGCTGAAACTACCATTCGCAATGAGGTTTTCCAGTTTTTCTGTATATGTTCTTTTGTCCATAACTACAGTTGCATGGCCTTTTTCAGCTGGTAGTATGATGATGTTTTCATTCCTTTGTATGGTTTTGATTAACAGCCTCTCCAATTTCGTGATGTTCGATTTGTGCGGCTTAGCTTGCTTTAGTATCCATCTCACCTTCCATCAAAATTCATCCGCCTGTGCCTGAGGGAAGTTCAATGCTATTTACTCGATTCGAGCAATGATATTCAAGCAATGATATCCAAGTATGGTATCCGCCTGATTGTTGTGGCGAATTTCAGACCCTTGTTTAATACTGACTCCTCAGTGGTTACTGATGTTGATTACTGCATTCACTGGTTGGTGATGGACCTGCTGTCTTCTGATCTTTCCATATACTTCATTTTTGTACTTGGTGGGCATCCACTTCATGCCTGAAGGACTTATCCAGGTCATGCTGGATCCTCTTTCGGTCTTCTTCATCGGTAATTCCATCGAAGAAGGCCTCGTTTTGGAGATATCAAATTGTAGTTGCTATGGAGATATCAAATTGTAGTTGCTATTTTATCCAACGGTTCTACTGGATTCTCTCTCCTACAATAGCTTGTCCTGCTTTCTCTGCGACCAGAGATGTTCTCTTTGAATTGACGGGAAATTTTGGTGATCCTTCAATATCTGTCTAGATCTTTGAGATGTGGTATTATGATTATTTTCATTGTTCGGACTGCTATCCTTATATTCATTGCAATATTCACAATGTTTCGGACGTTGTACGCTCCGGCCTTCTTCAGGTATTTGCATTTTCGAAATGAACCTTTTATTTCGTCCACCAGGGTAGATTGTTTGAGTTCCACGTGACATGTTTCTTCCGGGTGTCTCAGTTATCGAATATGGCAATGAAGATGAGGAGAACAGTACGTATAATGTCAATAATGTAAATAATCATAATACCTCATCTCAGAGATATAGACAGATATATTATAGGTGTTGATCAATTTTTGATTATTTTATTTATTTTTATTGAAGTAAAATGGATTATTTGGTTTTGTCTCATAACTTCAGAGGGTAGATGTTCTAGAATACACCCAATAGCTTCAAGAAATCATATTGATACTACCGAAAATTTTAATTCAGGCTTTGTTATAGAATCTAAATTGACAGTTTAAAATTTGCCGATTTCAATTCAAACAAGACTTGTCTGATTGAAGTACGTATAATTTGCTTAATAAGTTCAGACATGTTGTAGATAGAGAGAGACAAATATATATATATATATATATATATATATATATATATATATATATATATATATATATATATATAAAGTGAAAGCGAGCATGAGAGTAAGCATGAGATAACTAGGTTTTCTTATACATATAGATAGATATATACCTTGAACGTAATTAGGTAGCTATAGATAGATAGATAGATAGATAGATAGATACTTCAAATATAATTAGGTTGTGATATATATATATATATATATATATATATATATATATGTATATATATATATATATATATATATATATATATATATATATATATATATATAGAGAGAGAGAGAGAGAGAGAGAGATTCATTGAACATAATTACGTAGCTATAGATATATAGACTGAGCATTCCTATATTCAAATATTCTTATAAATAAAAGCGAAATTAGCAAAACAAAATAAGCCTATAGGAGACCGAATGATCCTTTTATCCACGGTGATTTACCCGTTGTAAATATTAAAAAAAAAGTTCCAAGGACAAGACCGTTATTCTCTTCGGACATCCGCGCACAACGTCAAGATATTTTATTATTAACCATGGAAAAATTGCTTTTCCAACAAGCTCATATATTTCGCTCTCAACATGTGGCAGGAGAAGAAGAAGTTCCATCAAAAGATTTTTTGGGTTTTATTTTTATTTTTTTTACCTTATGCTGATCACGGCAGCCAATGATTGATAGCAGCAGTTTGTCTTGGCATTGTTGCTTGCGTCGGGTAATATTTATTTTACATCTATTTTGGATTCCGTGCGTGAAAATGAAAACATTGCGAAACGGAATGATGAAAACGGATTGCAGCACAAAAGGTGAATCCAGCTGCGTATTTGCTCCGCTTTATACGACTGCATTTATTTATGTTTTAAGTCTGCAGTTGCAAAGAGTTATCTATCTATCTATCTATCTATCTATCTATCTATCTATCTATCTATCTATCTATCTATCTATCTATCTATCTATCTATCTTCATCTAATTCTTTCTACCTATCTATCTATCTATCTATCTATATTCGTCTAATTCTTTCTATCTATCTATCTATCTATCTATCTATCTATCTATCTATCTATCTATCTATCTTCATCTAATTCTTTCTACCTATCTATCTATCTATCTATCTATCTTCGTCTAATTCTTTCTATCTATCTATCTTCGTCTATTTCTTTCTATCTATCTATCTATCTATCTGTTTTATCTATCTACCTACGTCTATTTCTATCTATCTATCTATCTTCATCTATCTATCTATCTATCTATCTATCTATCTATCTATCTATCTATCTATCTATCTATCTATCTATCTATCTTCATCTAATTCTTTCTACCTATCTATCTATCTATCTATATTCGTCTAATTCTTTCTATCTATCTTCGTCTATTTCTTTCTATCTATCTATCTATCTATCTATCTATCTATCTATCTATCTATCTACCTATCTATCTATCTATCTACCTACGTCTATTTCTATCTATCTATCTATCTTCGTCTATTTCTATCTATCTATCTATATATCTATCTATCTATCTTCATCTAATTCTTTCTATCTATCTATCTTCGTCTATTTCTATCTATCTATCTATCTATCTTCGTCTATTTCTATCTATCTATCTATCTATCTTCGTCTATTTCTTTCTATCTATCTATCTTCGTCTATTTCTATCTATCTATCTATCTATCTATCTATCTCCGTCTATTTCTATCTATCTATCTATCTATCTATCTATCTATCTATATATATATATATATATATATATATCTGTCTGTCTCTCTCTCTTTCTCTCTCTCTCTCTCTCTCTATATATATATATATATATATATATATATATATATATATATTATGTGGATGTTTAATATTTTGCGGAATTACCAATTGTTCAAAGGACATATTCGTGATGATAGCATTTATAGTTTTGCATATTTTTCTTATTGTTCATTTCTAAATGGCGTTCCTGTTCAGGGCATAGGCGATCATGAGTCTCCACAATTTCCCGTCCTGTATAGCTCTTAGTAAAATTTGTCGTTTTGCTATCTCTGCTAAGCCACGTCCCTGTCAATAATTTACATAAGACTCTTAGATTATTAATTGCTTTATCTTTCCCTTCATACCATCAATATGCCATGTGAGTATCAAATTCTCTAATCCCTTTTTCCACATTATGTGTTCTAGAGCTTATTAACTAGCTCATTCTGATAAATATAAGTGTCCATTTTCTATAAATCTTTGTAATTATTCACTTTTTTCAGTTCATGGCATTTTCAGTATTCTTCTGTCGAATCACATTTTCTGTGGTCTCAAGTCGTTTTTTTTTTACATGTTTAAGAATATTTTCCAACATTCACTGCCAGATAGCTTTGAATATACGTTCTTTACCGCTAGAGGGCGTCGTCAATGATGTTTTGATTTGGATCATTGGGCAGTTCCGGGTCTTTCGAACATCATACTGACCTGATTAAGTTGACCCCATCAGAGCTGATCGGACTCTGATACGCCCTCTAAAAAATGCTTGTAGGCACTGACTTCTATAAATATACCCCATAATCACGCATTAGGAGGACAGATGTTACGTAACATTTCCGTATTCTTATTCAAATGTTTATATATAGTATATTATAATCATGAAATGAAATTTTTATATCATTGGGTGTGTTTTTTAGGTCCCGCATGAGAGTTTGCAGTAGTTTGGTATATGGAGGATCGATTGGCCATGGATGATTTTTTTATCTTTTTTTTTCCCCTGGTGAATATTTCAATTCTAATGACTCAATGGGGTGTAAAGAGGATTGGCTAGGTGTTAGAAAGTAAGTAACGTTTAGCCTCAAAACCACTCCCCAATTTTCGGCCTTGTGCAACAATTGTGTATTTTACATATCTTAAAATTTCAGTATTCTTTCATTTGTTTTAAACTGGAATCTAACGGGATTATTTCTTCATACTTTGCTTACTTTGCTTTGTAAGACATCATTGGCTATCCAATACAGCTTCAGACTTTGGTATCATCTTTTTCCATCTTCTATTTAAACACTTCATAAATATTTACATTTTTGAACATATTTTATTTAGACATACCCAATTTGTACCTCATATGCTGGGATATTCGTTTTTGGTGACAATCATATATTATGCCCTCTTAAAATCTATATTTAGTTCTTTCTTCTCGCTATTTTTACTCTCTTGTGTAGGACTTCTTTAATTTTCTTTTCTGTTTATTCTGTCAGCATTGTCCCATATGAATATCTTCTGTCATGTCTGCGACCACCAAAAATGAATACTCATGGGAATTCTGTATATGTACTGAATTCATTTTCTCTCTCTATTCGGGTGTTTTTTTTCCAGTATAAGTTATCGAATATTCTAATGTCCTCCCCAAATATATCAAGCTTATCTAACATTTTGTCATATAGGAAGAAAATGAGTAACTACAGACACCGAGGTTCATGGGAGACACTCTGGACTAATGAATATATGTTTGGACTAATGAACACTGGACTAATGAATATATGTTTGGACTAATGAACTCTGGACTAATGAATATATGTTTGGACTAATGAACTCTGGACTAATGAATATATGTTTGGACTAATGAATTCTGGACAAATGAATAAATGTTTGGACTAATGAACTCTGGACTAATGAATATATGTTTTCCGCCAGGTGCATAAATACTCGTGTCTGGGTACTGACTGCGATTAATTATTGGATAATTATTGAATGACTATTTAGTATGTCGACGATTTTGATTTTGATTTTGATTTACCGGACATTAAGCCGAGCCCCGCTACTAACAAGGTGTTCACTGAAATGGTTAATTATCTTTGGTTGACTTTTACTTGTTTGTTCTTGTTAAGTATTGATTTGCGGTTGGAATTAAATATTGTTTTATTTAACAAGTATGTCTAGGGTTTTACTTCATTATTAACAACCACCATACACCGCAAAAACATTTCCAGCAATACTTTGTGACATACTTTATCAAATGTTTTGCATAAACTATAGAACATAGGTATAAATCTTTTTACATTTGTATTTGATGCTTAGCAAGTATGCGGTATTTTGGTGTATGTAAGATTGAAGGTGATGGATAAATCTATGTGGTGTATAAGTAAATTATAATGAATTAATGGGCCGCAAGTCGGATTAAGTAGGATTAGAAAAGCTAACGAAGATCGACCCCTCCATTTTACCGCCTTAGGCTTGGGCCAAAATTACTGTAATGAACAGAAATAAATATATCTATTTCTCTTTCTGATAGCTGTTGTATATTTATTATTTTGTTTGTAATCTTTTCAATGCCGAAATCATCTAAGGCTGCCAGTATATCTATTACAATTACATCTGGCCCTGTTTTTTGTTCCTTTTCAAATTGGCCAAAGAGATTTAATTTCACATTTTAATATTTCTGGTCTGCCGATATTTCTGTGTGGAAGATTTGTCCAATGCATTCGTTACATCTCTGGTGTTTTTTTTCTTTGTCTAATATCAGTGACCTTTCTTTGGATTTTAAGTATCTTGTTTTAATATTAGTTGATATTATTTTGTATGACAATAAGTCTTATCATTGGTAAAATGAATACGCGTGAAAGTACGTATATATAACGCTGTAAGTCACGCAATTATCTCTGTCAGAAAGGAGGTGTATATACTAACTAGAATAATGCATATATATATATATATATATATATATATATATATATATATATATATATATATATATATATATATATATATATATATATATATAGTGTATACTCCTGTCGTATACGATGTATGATGGTCAAGCAGCTCAGTTCCTAGGAACCGACAGCCAGACAACAGCATATGATTTGATTATATTGGTGAAGGCTTTGTTTAGAACCAGCCACACTTTTTGAAGGTCCGAATACGGAGACCTGGTGCACTACGTTCCATAAGGTCCGCAAATGATCTTACGCAGGTTTTGAATTCAGAGTTTACTTTTTCCTAGACCAGTTGTCCTGCGAGGCGCTAAGACCCAGTCTGCCCTGCAATTTACACATAGCTGGAGGGAGAAGAAGAGTATTAATACTTTTCCCAATTGAATGTAATGGATTCGACAAGAATTCGAACCCGGCTCTCCGATTCCTCAATATATACGTACATGGAAAAAGTTAATTAATTTTACACCAAATTCGGAATTGAACAGCATTCTGATTTCCTCAATAGGTTTAATGACCTTCGAGGGTCAGAAAACAAATTAGTGCATTTCCGTTAATACTGTATGATGGGTGAGAGAACATTGTGTTGTGGAAGAAAGTCCATGTAAAAATACGCGGCCAGCATCGAAAATTTCAACTTCAAGCTCATTATCTTAAGTCAAAAATGAATTTTTTATTGCAAAAAAGGTTCACTCTACCGAGGACAGTTTTTTGTTAGAGGTCTCCTTGTGTAAACTATATTAGTAAACCAAAATTCCTCTTTAATCCTATCTTTTTAATTATATATTAAATATTTATGTACATTTTATTTATATATATATATATATATATATATATATATATATATATATATATATATATATATATGTATGTATGTATAAAATATATATATGCATGCATGTACTAGTTTAGTCAAAGAACAATGCTTTTAGGTTTCGATTAAATATTTTTCTATATTTCCGAATATTGTCTTGCTTTCTGGGGGATATTTGAAAAAAAATTCGTTTTTTGAGGAAATTCGGTTTTCTTAATTCGTTATTAATGTATCAATCGGCAGTCCGAATAACAAAAACAGAAATTTGTAAGTAGCCATGATTGCCACCTTTCTGAAGGGACCTAAAACTTAAAACCAAAGCACATATCATTCGAATCCGTTCGCCGGCCTGATTCCGTCAATAGAGATTAATGTAATTTAGACATCATATCTTCCAAATTAATAGGTTGGTGCAAAAATAATGACGGAATAATGTCGTTTTTTGACGTATTTTTAACGTCAAAAAACGACATTATTACGTCATTATTTTTGCACCAACCTAATAGCAAGTCACCCTTGTTCTGCAGAATCCAAATTCGATATCTCATTTTTGTTTTCAAACACTGAGCACTGGCACAGCTGTAAGACACTCAAATAATTCTGCCAACAAACAGGTATATGAATGCATTAACTATGATAACAACATGCATCCATATATAAATAGCAAAAGAGACTGAGTGCTATAGCCTTGGGAGGCAATCTGTCAAGGAGAAGGCCAACTCTGAATTCAAAACCCCCAGTTGTGGGTTAACTAGCCACACCAAACCGCAACTGGCCAAGTGTGGTGAGTACAGTTAAACGCTTGAAGACATGGTAAATTAGGGAAGAGCTTCCCCAGGGAGAGAGAGAGAAAGTCAGTTAACTGGATCTGTTCTTAAGAGTTTTCATCCCATTTGCATGTTGATGTCTGTATATCAGTCTCTAAGTGAGTGCAAATAGTAGTATCTCGGTAAATTTAAACTTAAGGAAAACATAACGGTGTTAATATATAGAGTCCTTGTAAATCGTAGATAAAACCATATCTATTTTAGCTGGACATAAATTGTCGTCTAAGTTATGCAAAACAGGGACATCTCATCTTAACAGATATATTTACCAAAATTGCAGAAAAAAAAATATCCTGAAATAATCAGGAGGACATTTATTCAATAAAATCGCGATTAGCTTCAACCAAGGCCTGCAGACGACTTCGGGATCTCTTTTCACTCTTCTAGATGATCTCCGTGTTTTAGTTGGTGTATACGGCCATCAATCTAGTCTTCAGTTCATCTTTGGTTTTAGAAAATGTTTTTTGGTCTCTCGATCAACTGCCCCCCCCACACATAACAATCAACGGGGTTGCAGTCTGAGGAGGTATATAGCCAGATGTTAGGGGTTATGTGATCGCAGAAATTGTCTGACAGCCATGATTGCGTTCTTCAGCTACTGTGTCATGGTTCACAGTCCTGTTAGTAGACATAGATTTTTGTAGCAAACACTCTCTTGACCAGGACAGCTCTACCACCTGAAGACATGTGATGTAGACCTCCGCGTTGACTCCCGAAGAGAATTCGGGATGTCTTTTCTTGCCAGAACGAACAGAGCGAGTAATGGTGATTACGAATGTACCATTCGTAATCACCATTATATTCATCCGAATGTTTTCGAATCTTCTGCATTCTCCTCAGATTAACACGAAACTGACTGAAATGTTCGTATTGGAGCTTCCGGCTCGAATACCCAGCAGTTCTGTCTTCTGGTTCCAAATTTCTGCCGGAATGAATTACTGTTTTTTCTTTGGCATTGACGGTGCTCAACTTATACTACTATACTGTGCAGGCTACAAAATGAAAAAAAAATAAAATAAAATAAAAATATATAATGGCAGCAAGTTACCTGTTGTATCCTGTACACTATACGACTTTTATTTCCGTTAATAAGCAATGGATTTATTAAACTGTTAATATTTTCTCTTACTTTCTACCAATGCAATTTATTTATGTAGCCGTCAACACAAAATATGTTTATGTAATCTTTTTGAGGTCCTTAGAATGTCCTGGGAAACTTTGCTTAGAAACAAATAAATGAGTACTAATTTTTATGTAATACCATTCGTCTTAAATGCCAGTGAATGCTAGACAAGCTCCTCAGAGAGGAAGTGACATGAAAGAACAAAAGTATAGTACTACCGAACATGTGAGCAACGACGAAGTTTTAGAGAAAATTGAAACAAAAGTACACTTATACAAAACTTCAAGAAAAATGACATTTGAAATTTCTCGTACGCACAATGAAAGAAGATTTTGAAAATTTTATACTCACAGAACTGGTTGAACGCAAAAGGGATAGAGGAGAAAAACGCATCGCCTGTATAGCGAGACTTACTTAATGGATGGTGGACCATTTTTCGGAGAGATACTAAAATACATATTATAAGCTACAAAGGACAGGGAATGTTATAGAACCATGATCGCAAACATCCTGAAGCGATACGTTACAGAGATAGAAAATAAGTATACCAAGTATTTTAATATTTTAACGAATATTTCTAGATGTCAATATTTTCTATATCGAA
>OZ010595.1:62438047-62445547 GCA_963932145.1 Acanthosepion lycidas
TCGTAAAATGACCGAAGTTACGCAACGTCGAGGGTGGTCAGTACCTAGATGAGTGACCGCTTGGAAGTACCATGTACTGTAAGCTTGAGCATGCATGTGGTCTAATGGATGATGGCTAGCAATTCTTAATCATAGAGCTGAGTTCCAATTCCAGATGGGTTCGTTATATACACTTATGCGCAAATACGCTTGGGAAAGTTATGAATGCACCAATCTCTTTGGAAAGGTATGAATACATCTCTCACTTTGGAAAGGTATGAATACACCTCTCTCTTGGGAAAAGTATGAATACACCTTTCTCCTGGGAAAAGTATGAATACACCTCTCTCTTTGGAAAGGTATGAATACACCTCTCACTTGGGAAAAGTATGAATACACCTTTCTCTTGGGAAAATATGAATACACCTCTCTCTTTGGAAAGGTATGAATACACATCTCTCTTGGGAAATTTATGAATACAAACCTCTCTTTGGATAGGTATGAATACACCTCTCACTTGGGAAAAGTATGAATACACCTCTCTCTTGGGAAAGGTATGAATACATCTCTCTCTTGGGAAAGGTACGAATATACCTCTCTCTTGTGAAATGTATGAATACACCTCTCTCTTGGGAAAGATTTAAACACAAATCTCATTTAGGAAAAGTATGAATATACCTCTCTCTTGGGAAAAAGTATGAATATACTTCTCTCTTGGGAAAGGTATGAATACACCTCTCTCTTGGGAAAGGTAAGAATACATCTCTCTCTTCGCAAAAGTATGAATACACCTCACTCTTAGGAAAGGTATGAATACATCTCTCTCTTGGGAAAGCTATGAATACACCTCTCACTTGGGAAAGCTATGAATACACCTTCTTCTATTCGTTCGTTAGTACGACATGCTTCACTGAAACGTTTTATATCAACAAAGATATTTGCAATGTAAAAGTATTTATGGCTTTAAACGAATTTTCTTCTTTCATATTTTATACATTTTCTCCTTATCCTGTTAACAGTGCTCAAGTGATGTGTTCTTTGTTATTGGATGAAGCTCATTTTACAGCACCTGTCTATAGGGTCTGATAAATGATCATCATCTTTAAGAGTGATTCGTTTGCTCTAGAGATTGCTGAACGGTATGGCGCGCGTCTTAAGTGCAGTGAAAGAGAATATCAAGTGAACCGGAATGATTGATAAACAATGAACGATTTAGAAATAGGTTTAAAAACTGCTTTTATGAAGTATTTTATCAAGAATATAGTAAACAGCGACCACAAATTGGAAGATAATGATAATGTTTTTACTTTGTATCCGTGTTTATCTCCCTTTATCTCTTCAAAGACAAGCTCTTAACTTTTATTAAATGTATGTCCGTTAATCATGTTTATACAAAGTTATTTCTGTTATATATTATATTTAACGTTGTAATTCCTTTTTAAATGTAATTTTTATTACATAAATTTTGGTGAGGTGCGAGAAAATTTTCTTCGCAAAAATGTAGTCTGGATGTTTGAGAACCACTTTTTTGGACACAGGAAAAACGAAAGGGTTTATTCCAGAAATTAAGTAATTTTTAACAGATAGGAAAATTTCGTTCGAAACAAAGAAATGTTTAAACTACGATGAGCATCATTGGTTACGCAAATGTCAAGCGGCTGATTACCAGTGCCTCTCCATTCAGCTGTAGGGTGTAGTCCGGGAGCGTCGTGGCTCGGTGTTGAGAAGGTTTTTTTTTTCTTTTAAAAAATATTGAAGGACGTGTGACATTACACAGTGAAAATTGGGAGTTACATTGGGAATATACTGAGTGGGGAATCGTCCGAAAATACTTTACTATCTGTGCTTAATTTATATCTGACTGTGGTCCACCTGCAACTTTTGAGTAGACAACTGCTCTTAACATATCTTACACATCTATCTGTTATGCATGTGTTGTTTGTACGCATATTAGGCTGGATGCCATGTCGGATATTTGAACACCGATTTTTTTTTTAAATTTGTTCACCCCAAATTAATAGGCCCCCTCAAGGTAGAGTGAAACTAATAGAGATTGTTTTAGATTATGACGAAAGATGGAATACGAAGGGAATATTATGAGGACACATAAGATAGCTAACGATTGACCCTGGAGTTAATGTGATGGTAGTTGTCTATATATAATATATGTATATATATAATATATGTATTTTTTCTACAAATGTACACTTCTGGGGATGAAGCTCTCTGAATGAAACTTGCTTCTTATCAAAGGAACACGAAGGGAATATGGATGGTGTGCTACTGTGGTCATGGCATGTCAGTTCCTAATTGTGAACGTCTGTGCAGGTCGATCTAAACAATTTAACTCATCCAAACATTTGCCATAAGGATTACACGGTGAGTATATTTCATGAACCCACAAGACCGCGTAATCATTTTTTAACTCTGTCGCGTTTGGACTGTGAAGATTGCGCAGCGCCAGACTAGATATGTCAGCAACAATTCATTCTTTGTTTGGTCCAAGTCTTGCAAAGATAGAGCAAGGCGGCAGGAGTGCAGTATTTCTGGTGTAATACAAGGGGACGAATATACGCGTTTTATCCTTAGGACGGGAGTGAGATACAGAACCGTGGGCAAGATTTCAAGGCAAAACGCCACTAATAGGAAATAACAACAATAACAAAACAACAACATTATTATTATTATTATTATTATATTATTATTATTATTATTATTATTATTATTATTATTATTATTATTATTATTCTAGGTCCTCCCACAAACTCGTTGTCCCGGAGTGGGTAGGTGATCTACCCTATAGGGTTTGATTATTATCACATTTATTGGTGTGGACAAGTAGAACATTTTTGCCACTGGACGATCTTCGCGTTTGATTATGTAATATTTTTATTTAAGACAAAATATTTTAGGTTTGTTTAACTTCATATCAACTTTGATTTTTTTCTTCTCATTTTAATTAGTTTTTTTTAAACCTGATTTTTTTTGATTTGTTACCACGCTTCCAGCGGAATTTTCCATAAATAAATTGCATTTTTTATTTATGTATAGTGTATCTTTTTCGATCTACGTAGACGTACATGTGTTTATGCCTGTGTATGTGTGTAATATATATATATATATATATATATATATATATATATATATATATATATATATATATGTTGTGTATGTGTATGTATGCGCATGCGTAAGAATTGTACTGGTTGATTTCAAATTTTTCCATTTTTTTATCGCGATAAGAAAGTAAAAAAAATTAGAAATGGAAATGATGTCATATCGGCTGAAGAAAAAATAGAGCAAGCAATACAACTGAAGCCTCAAAGAATCAGACGCTACGAAAAAAGATCAAGATCCTACAGACAGAACAAAATCTTTCAAACCGATGCGAAGAAATTTTAAAGAAATAAACAAACAAAAACTTGAGGTAACATCCCCGCCCCGCCCCCGCTAAAATGAAAGAGGTTAGACAGTTCTGGGGAAAAAAAATATGGGCTTGCCTTAAAGAACATAACAAAAAAAAAGCGTAGTGGATTATGCAAGAAATAGAACGAATGAAAGATAGACTAGAGCCAGGATAGGGGGGAATCACAGAAGAGGATGTTGAATGTTCAAAAAGCACAGAAATTGAAAATCTTCAAAAATAGAATAAAATTCCTAACTTTTGGCTCTATTATCTAAATACAGTGCACGAAAAATTTGCCAAAGAACTACAAAAAATGTTCCTACTAGAACTACGCCATGATTAACCAAAATAATTATTTTTCTGCTAACTAAGAATTGATGAGGCAAATGTCCAAAAACTACGAACCAATTACATGAATTCCCATTAATTACAAACTGTTAATATCAATTCTGACAAAACAGACATATTCCGTCTTAGAAAAAAATGACATACTACCTCTTGAACAAAAAAGAATGCAAACGTGACTCTTACTGATGTAAAGATCAATTACTAATTAATAAGATGATCTTAGAAAAACTGCTACAATATAAAGAAACATCTCAGTAATATCTGGATAGATTACCGTGTGTACCCGAGTCTTGGATCTTAAAGTCTTTAAATATATACAATATATACAAGGTATACCCCATCGTCATCAACTTCATCAAACAAAGTATGTCGATATATAGAATGGGGCAATGCTTACACTGGTCAATGTGCAAACATTTTGTAAAAGATGTTAATAAATTCAGGCACGAATATCCTCCATCACCGGTTACTGAAATCGAAGACATCAAAATTCTATGCGATTACGCCATCTTTACAGACAGGGTGATTACAGCAAATAGGCCGGACATTATTGTCAAAAACAAAAAAAAAAAAAAAATCTTACCGACAAATAGATATGACTTGCCCAGCGGATTGTAACATAGCAGCTAAGTATATGACAAAGTTTAATATAAAGATCTGGAAATCGAAATAGAACAAATTATGAAATTGAAAACAAGATTAGAACAAGTTATAGCAGGTGCGATTGGAATGATAAAAAATGGAATGCAACAATACATTGAAACAAATCCTGGAAATCCCAACTTAAAAGAAATATAAAAATTGTCTTGATAACTACAGCCGACACTCTAAGAACTTTGTTCCTGTAACGTTAATGATGTCATGGTAGTTGGAGAAAAAATACATTTCATATGAACACATCACTACCTGCCATATGTTTTGGTAGGTTGTGTGATCCCAGCAGAAATCGAAATAAATAAATAATAATAATAATAATAATAATAATAATAATAATAATAATAATAATAATAATAATAAAACAATAATAATAATAATAATAATAATAAAACAACATCAATAATAATAATAATAATAATAATAATAATAAAACAACAATAATAATAATAATAATAATAATAATAATAATAAAAACAACAACAACAACAACAACAATAATAATAATAATAATAATAATAATAATAATAATAATAATAATAATAATAATAATAATAAGAAGAAGAAGAAGAAGAAGAAGAAGAAGAAGAACATTACAAATTTGGTCAAGATTCCATCTACTTTATATTTGAAAACTGTAAACAGGCACATTAATACTTATGACATCGTAGTAGTGACTGGACAAAAGAAAAATTAAAACACCTTTTTTATTTGAGGTATATCTGGACTGACATATATACATTTTTGTTAAAGATGTGTAAATGATTTTCTATATTTTTAAACTGATGAAGGGTTATTTATAGTTTATAAGATATTAATATTGATGTTTATATATATACATATATATACGTATGTATGTATGTTTATATATATATATATATATATATATATATATATATATGTATGTATGTTTATATATATATATATTTATGTATGTTTATATATATATATATATATATATATATGTGTGTGTGTGTGTGTGTGTGTGTGTGTGTGATTCATATATGTGTGTGTGCGTCTCCCCGCGTATATATGTTTGCATGCATATGTGTGTGTGTGTGAGTGTGTGTGTGTGCGGACGTGTGTACAGGAGATAGCATTTCAAGGAAAACAAAAGAGCCTTATACCGTTATATATACAAAGAAATCGTATTGAATCAATAGAGATTTAGTTATTTCATCCATCTGCCATCTCATCAATCATTCTCAGATGGATGAGGTATATGAAATAAGACAAGTGAAATCGAAATCCTCAATGTGCTAAATGATAAGAAAGCGATATTTAACACTGAACAAAAAGAATATACGATAGGACAACATAAGAACCTAAAATGCAATCTATTTCCACGAGTAATACATCAATTTGCTTCATTTTTACTTGACATCGATTTATCTCCACTTCTATGAGGTAAAGAAAATTACGAAAAAAATAAAAAACGATAAAAGGTGAAAAAAACAAAAAAAAAACACTGAAAATAAGCCATAATAATAATAAAGTAAATAACAAAAAAAAAGCAAAGATAATTCAAAACAATTACAGATGCCACTAGTGTTTATCAAGACTGTCTGGGAAACAAGTGAAATTTGTATTTCTTCAATCCGATTTTAGATTTTTATAACAACCACGACACAAACAAGTCGGCTGTTGTTTTATCAAACCAACAGCAGTTTCAATGTGATAGGCGAATATTTATGACGATTCTGAATTGATATTTTTTTCTTATTCTTTCTTTCTATCTTAGTTTATTTTTTATTTTACTCTTACGACCTGAACATATTTTACAAGCAGAATAACTTGTCATTTGATTAGAAATGAAGAGATTTAAGCATATATACGGTATATATTCTGGAATGAACTTCAATATGAATACTAATGCTGGGATTCTTAAAATTTATTTACGTAGACAAAGTACAAAGAACGTAAATTGTCTAAACACTTTTCATAAGCAACTGCTTTATGTGTAATTTTACATAAATTGGTCTAAATCTTAAATTGTTCTACTACGGACATTATTGTTTCTTACGCAACAAATATAAGAAACGATAAAAGCAAATGATAAAATTAAAAGAAACGAAATACGAAATAGGATATTTTGTACTGTACTCCAAAATTCCATTAATTCTTAATGAAATCCCATTATTTTCTATATATTAACCTAAAGAATAAAAGCCATAAGCAAAGATTTAAGTTGCGTATTTTATAAGAAAAATGACGAGTTGAATTGTAAGGATTTAATTACCTATTCTGTTCTTTTGCAGAAGAATTAAGCTACTCGGGATTTGTCCACTTCTTGTAATCGTTTAAAGGATTAGTCACTTTCTTTTAAATGTTTATACCTTTCTGGAAGGAACAGTAAAATTTCCTTTCCATATTCTAATACCATGAGCATCTTGAGCGGCACTGACGTGTGGATTCATCAAATTCCTGAAAAATTGACAGAACATCAATTATTTCATTCATTTTATAGCATAAAAAAAAAGTACAAATGAATGCTTTTGATAGTAATTTGACATAATTTTAATCATTTCACTACAAGCAAGATAATAATTCCACTAGGGCGCAGGGTGTTACGCGGGCTGAAAAGAAAATGGGAAAACTATTAATTAGGAGAAGTGAAAGAAAAGAACTATCAAGGAACAGCAATCTGGGAGACAAAAAAAATGGTGATTGAAATCGCATTTAAATTTTGAAGATTGTATTAGGTCGGTGCAAAAATGATGTCGTTTTCTCACATAGTAACATATGTGCGAAAACGACATTATTTTTGCACCGACCTAATAGGTGGCAGCGAAACACGAAACCGGGAGGCGAGAAAAGAAACTATTAGAACAGATCAGACGGTTAAACATTAAATCTTTGAGATATATTTGCCAATCTAATAGCTCGCTTAAATTCATGTAGTCGGAGCAATGACAAGGAAAGCTCATCGAAACAATCACGATGAATACATTTGTACAAACGACAGTGTGAAGCCATCTTATGTCGATAAGAATGTGAATGAATTCGAGATACCAGAATGGCGTTATCTTATTATCATTCTGCTTGTCATATCTTAATTTATTAATTTAATTTTGCTAATATTTCAGATAAATAATAAGCGATTCCATTCTAAT
>OZ010595.1:62450547-62478047 GCA_963932145.1 Acanthosepion lycidas
TTATTAACGTATACTACCCCCTCTCCCAACATATTTAATACCACCATAAAAATAACCAATAAAGATTACAAACTGAAATTTCTACCAGCCACATATACACAGTCACAAATAAACAAGGAAATAACGGGCTTTAATATAATAACAATAATATTTTTGTAAATTAAAAATTAAAAAATTATAGCAATCTTCAACTACCATAATTTTTCACAGAATACCTATTATCAGGATTTATATCAAAATAAATTAATACATATAACAAAATAAAATAAAATAAAACACCAACAACCACTCTTTAGCTACCACCACTATAACTACATTCATGATTTCATCATTCTCCCACCACCGTTACTAATCATTTCTACCAATTTACAATTTCTACCAATTTACAATAACTATTAGCTAATTATATTATCATTGTCTCCAATCTCTTGCAACCTTACTATCACATCATATCATATAGACCCGTTATTAAATCAAACTACCCTCTCACCCAGCATATTAAATATTAAACACCACCATAAAAATAACCAATAAGGATTACAAATTTCTACCTGTTACATATACACAGTCAAAAACAAACAAATAACCAGCTTTAAATATAACAAATAAACCCCCACTTTTCTTTTTTTTCAAAAATTAAAAAATCAATATAAATAATAATAATTTTTACCTATCATACTTTCCCACAAACCCCAGCACACGTATATACATACATGCGAGGAAATATTATTCCGCAGAAAAATAAAATATATGACATGTATACATTCACGAGACATTACCGCCACACTTCCAATCTTTAAATTTCAACATACAAATGTGTATGTATAGACACACACCACCCGTATACACAGACATGTCATATCCGAAACTGCCCACATATGTTTATATATGTATGAGTCCCGACGGACGACCAAGTATGTATGTATCTGCATACATCGATGTTTGCGTTAGTAGAATGACAGAAAGACGAAATTTCCCCCATCACTCCCACAATAACACCAATACACGCAATCTGCATGAACCCAAATTTTTAAAAAAATTAATCAGTTTGTCTGACGATCGCTAAAACGTGAAACCCAGGGTCACAAACTTACATCTATCCAAACAAATATATATATATATATATATATATATATATATATATATATATATATATATATATATATATATATATATGTATGTAGGTAGGTATGTATATGTATATGTGTGTGTTTTACCAGATTGTGACTGGAAGGGATAATCCCGAGAAGGATATAAATCCAGGGATATCTCAATATAGATTTCAGAGCAATATAAAGAAAATAAGAGCACAGAGATTTTAATTATCCATTTCCTTTAAATATTTTTTTTTCGTGAACACCGAGATATTCAGCTCATCAGAACGAAACCTGCTCCGAAAAAGAAAATGCTTAGGTGGTTCCTCTCAGAGGAACTTAATATCTCGGTGATGACGAAATAAAAATTTAAACGAATTGGTTAATTAAAATCTCCGTCTTCTTATTATCATTACACACACACACACACACATATATATATATATATATATATATATATATATATATATATATATATATATATATATATATATATATATATTATAAATTCATGAATCATTCATACAAAAAACAAATATCGAGGTTAATGATTTAAATAGCGAGAATACATCGTCGCAAACTATACAAATATGATACATCAACCCTGAACCTGTATATGAATGATATGATACCCGTTGATGTATCTTATTTATATAGTTTGCGACGATGTATTCTCGCCATTTAAATCATTAACCTCGATATTTGTTTTTTGTATGAATGATTCATGAATACATAAATTATATTTGCACCTTTTAATTGAAATTATATATATATATATATATATATATATATATATATATATATATATATATATATATGAGTGTGTGTTCGCGCCGCGCGTGTGTGTGGGTAGTGGGAGAGGCATTAATGTAGAAGCGACTGTGTGTATTCATATACATTGATGCTATCAAATATTCGGATGTATTGACCATGAAACTATTTAAGCCAATGTTTAGTAGCATTTTTCAAACAGATCCTTTGTCCATGTCAACAGAGATTACATAAATGCTATCCACACAAATGCATGCGGTAAAAAGAAAACTGCATTCGTTTCGAGCTTTCTGAAGAGAAACGCCGACTGAGCAAATATACGTAAAATAAAATTCTTCGTATACATAAATATATAAATTTACATGACCGATGTTTCGCATTCGGAAGTTTTTCACACAAAGTAAACATTTCAGACAACTGTCTTCGCATAGAATCGTTTCAGATGTATCTCTACCTTGTGGTTTCAGTCAGATGAAATTTTAAATATAATATCCAAGTTTTAATTTCCAATAGATACCGCATGCTTAAGAGGCAATTGTTAATTGAAAAGCAATGATTTAGAGGCAATTGTGAATTGAGAGGCAATGATTTAGAGACAATTGTGAATTGGGAGGCAATGATTTAGAGACAATTGTGAATTGAGGCAATGATTTAGAGGCAATTGTGAATTGAGAGGCAATGATTTAGAGACAATTGTGAATTGAGAGGCAATCATTTAGAGACAATTGTGAATTGAGAGGCAATCATTTAGAGGCAATTGTGAATTGAGAGGTAATGATTTAGAGGCAATTGTGAATTGAGAGGTAATGATTGGCAGACAGTTGTGAACTGAGAGGCAATGATGGAAGCAAATGTGACGAGAGGTAATGATTGAGAGGCAATTATGAATTCAAAACCCCTCCGCAACAGACACATATGAGTTGCAGAAACAGATTCTCTGATTATTAAGAATAAAGTTGGCACCAACAGTCATTAGGTCTAAAGAAATTATCATTGTATCATTTTTTTTAATCATTTCACCCCAACCAAGGAAATAATATTCTGTGGAATATCCTTTATTGAGTTCAACAGCTACCAGACTATTCCAATACATCTCGACTAATGATTTGCACATATTGATTGGTATTTTGTCCCATTCTTCTTGGCATATTGTCTTCAAATTCTTGATATTTGTTGGTGCTCTTTCCCCAATTTGAATTTTCAAATATCGCCATAAATTCTCGATTGGGTTCAAGTCTGGTGCCTGACTTTGCTATTGCAAGACATCAACGTTACTTTCAGCTAACTATTTCCGTGTATATCTAGCGGTATGCTTAGGATCATTATCCAGTTGGAAAACCCAATCAGGAGGTAGCCGAAGTCTCTCAACAGAACGCATTAAATTGTCTTGCATGATTTTCTGGTAGAATTCGGCATTCGTCTTGCCATCTATTATTGATATTCTGCCAACGCCTTTTGCAGAATAACAGCCCAAGATCATGATACTGCCACCAACAAACTTTATATTTGGCAACGTGATCTTTGGTAAGTAGGCTTCACCGTCCTTCCTCCACACATGATTTCGATAATTATGACCAAGCAACTCTATTTTAGTTTCATCTGTCCTTAATACTTTTTTCCAAAACGAATATTCTTTATCCTTATGCTCTCTAACGAATTTTAGCCTAGCATCTCTGTGTCGTTTCAAGAGGAGTGGAGTCTTCCTTTCAGACTATTTTTTGTGGTTCATTACTTATTGTACACTTGGATACTTTAATCGATAATGCACTCATATGTTCCTGCATTCTTCTCTGGTAACCTTTGCATTTTGTTGGATCTGGCGTCCTAATATCCTTGCTGATCTTAGAGAAATCTTCCTCGGAGCACCTGTTCGTATTTGGTTTTCGACGCTGTTACAAGTTTTAAACCTTGCAATGAACGAAGCAATTGTAGTAAAAGGAATATTCAGATTGTTAGAAATCGTTCTGTAACTGCTCCTATCTTTCCTAAGAGACAAAATGGGTTGTTTTTGTGAAATAGTCCATTCTTTATCTTTAGGCATTATTAGAACCTTCTCGTAAGACTAGAAATTACAGAATGCTCTGATAATGGCTAATAATTACTGATAGCATTACTTGAAAATTCTAGAACATACTTTTTTTTTATAATTAATTGATTATTTTATTCTAATAAATTGATTTGTACGAATACTTTTTTCACCAGATATAATTTAAAAAATGAATTAATTTCTGTTAGTATAAGAATTAATTAAGATTATTATTATTTTTTAATAGTATATGTCTTTATACATAAAATGGGCTCAAATTTGTTATATTTAAGGCTTTTACATTTATAAAAATACAATTTTTCATGTGTACGAATATTTATTTCCCCCCTGTATATGTATATATATATATATATATATATATATATATATATATATATATATATATATATATATATATATATATATGTAAGCAAATATATGGATATAGAATCCGACAGTATGCAGAAAAAAATACGGGAAAAAACAAACAAAAATCCTTATATGCAATGATGCTGTTTTAATGTTAATATGTCGACGTCGGACGTTTCGGTCAATAAACCATCTTCATATATATATATCAGACCAGATTTGAAAGAAAACATATTCGGCAAATTAAGAAAAGATGTTGTGACATCCGTTAGAACTTCCTCCTACCAAAAGTCAATCTCGCTATAGGTCTATTTTTTTTCTTCCATTACCACTTCATCAGATCAACTGTGTTTTCCTTCCAAAAAGCTCTATCTTGGCCTTATCTGACAAAAACTTTTGTCAGAAATTTTCTAGCTTATTAATACGAGCTTTGATATAGTTGAGCCGAAATTGTTTGCGCTTTTAAGTAGAACCGTTTTTTCTGACATTAAAACAACAATTGTACAGATTCCGTTGCACCGTAGACGTATGCACATTGATTCCTACATTGACCAGGGAAAAATATAGAACGTTGTCTTGCCGAATTAGATATCTATTTGCTGCTTCATTTATTTTTCACGGACGGACACATTTTGATTGTGATGCCGTTATAACTAAAGATGCTCCATTTATAAATAATTTGTTGCACATAGAGACGAACACTCAAAATCATTTGGATATCGCATTTTATCGCATTCTCCATCATAATAAGCCTCAACTACGCGATTTTTAAAGCTTAAGAAAGTTCTTTTGATCTTGGCATTTTAAAAATGTTTAACTGTTCTGGCATCTCGTCTACAGTCACACTCTCACAGACGCGACGTCGCCTCTATCTGTCAATTTTACAAATACGTTCATGGCAATTACTCCGAGGTGCTGCATTCGCTGGTTTCCAGATTTCATGAGTTCAAGCGCCCTACGAGGCTGGCATCCCGCTCTCACCACTTTACTGTCGAATCTCCTAAATGTAGCCGTCTCTTCTACTCCAATAGCTTCATGTCTCGCACCTCTCGCCTGTGGAACTCCATTCCCTTTTCCTGTTTCCCTGTGAGCTATAATCTCCAACTATTCAAATGTAACGCGAATCGACAGCTCTAGTTGCCTTGATCTATCCATTATCCTCCTGCTAATCCTTTCTTGTATCACTCCTATCTGATCTTGCTCCAAATTTTCTGTAACCCCTTGCGTCCTAGTGGCTTCTCGCCTTGCTTGCGGTGAAAGGCTAAAAAAGAAAAAAAAACAAAGCAAAAACTGCATCCTTTTGCGTACAAAATGAGTTATAATGGCTGAGTGCAATGTACACAGTTTGCCCAAAATTATGAATATGTGTTATTTTGATTGTTACACATGCACAATTTTTTTTTTGCACTGGCATCCATGTAAAACAAAAATACAGCGTGTAAATAATAAGTGTACACTTAATTTTGCACGTACCAGCGTTTAATGAATATTTTTATTCCAGCAAGATAACACTTTTTGAAAGTGGTTGTAATTCGATTAATAAAGTATTTTCTTAATGAATATTTAGTTTGATTAAGATTTATTGATTATCTGGAAAAAGATTATTTTAGTGACTGTTGCTCTTAAGAAAACAGTATATATAAATACATACATACATACACACCTACGCAGACACACACAACACACACACACACACACACACATATATATATATATATATATATATATATATGTGTGTGTGTGTGTGTGTGTGTGTGTATTAGCATTGACTTTTAGAAAAAATAAAAGGGAATACAAGAACGTAAATATATATTAGAGCGTAAATGTATATTAGGTTTGACTTATCAGGTCATGACGGTACACGCATGCGTGAACAGGCAAAAATGAAGATGAAAGCCACGTCAAAGAACAAAGTTGTTGGGAGCAGGCTGGAAAATGATGAGTTGGTTATTGATACGGGGCACATGTACGGATCACGGGCATATCCCATTATTCAATGATGTCAACTTTTATTCATGGCTTTTTGTGCTAAATGTTATTTTTTTCTGAATGTTTTCCTTTTAGAGTTGGTTGCTTTTGAATAAGAAAGTGATTTCTGAAAAAAAAAGAGAAAGAATTACCTCTTTGAATTAAGTTCTCTTAATTCAACAAATGAATAACATCACGTTTAACTGCTGTTTTTGCGTTACACACACACACATATATATATATGTATATATATATATGAAAAAAGGCAGGAGGTAAAATTATCTTAGCCTTCGTGTTTGTCCTCTGAGCATGTATTGGCAAAATCCCTCAGAGGAGGAAAAGCAACGGCTAAGATATTTTTCATACAGACCTTTTGGAAATATAAATCATCTGAAAATTCCCTCCCCCCAAACAATCACACACACACACGCACACACACACACACACACATATATATGTATATATATATATATATATATATATATATATATATATATATATATATATATATATATATATATATATATATATATATATATATATATATATATACACATTTACTATAAGTCTCGACAAATACATAAAACAAACCATATGTTCAGTTAAATCTAAAATAAAATTCATTCTTGATAATGGCTAAAAATGTAGCCGAAAGCGTTTGGATAAATAAAATATGAAAAAAAAAAAAAAAAAATGGACAACTTTTATAAGTTAAAAGGAAGAAATATATATATATATATATATATATATATATATGAACATATGAAAACTTATATAAAAGCCACAATATACTGCCAATGTTATTTAACAAGACTTGCATAAAAAGAGAGATTTCTTTCCAGACAAACAATTGCACACACACACACACACACACACACATATATTATATATATATATATATATATATATATATATATATATATATATATATATATATATATATATATATATATCGATGGATGGATGGATGGATGGATGGATTGATAGATAAATGGATAGATAGATATTACATACAGAGAGACAGACAAAGAGAGAGAGAAAGAGACTGAGGAAAGACTGAACAAAGCGGAATTGAATCGACAAGGTATATCCGTTGATATTTTTACTGCATTTTTCTAATTTTAAAATAACTGCATTCATTTTAGCTCAGATTATGGATGAAATTTTCAAAGTTCATTTATTCATTCCTGTTTCGTTCGCCAAAATTCAACGTCTCAGATATAAATAAGTAGTGAATAATTTCCGTATGTTACCCAGATTTTGTTGGCTACGTGATGTCTATGTTTGCGTGAAGTTAAAATTCATATTCAAAATGACTTATTATATAGAACGGTTGGAAAAGTCTTGATTGAACTGAAAAATGATGTGTAATATCTAATACAGATAATTAATTTTTTGTATGTATATGAGATATTTTACACATAATATAGTATACATTTCCTTTTTCAAAAGTTATTACTTAACTTTGTTTTTTGTTACTTTTAATAATAATAATAATAATAATAATAATAATAATAATAATAATAATAATTTGTAGGTTTTATTTTTACATATGCATATTGTCATATTTATATATATATATATATATATATATATATATATATATATATATAATGAAATAAACATATTACTACATATGTACATCGGTGTGCTATATTATTTTATTTGAATGCATATATAATATATTAAACATGTACATAGAAAATATGTTAAGCATATATATATATATATATATATATATATATATATATATGTGAGTGTGTGGGTGTGTGTGTGAAATAAATTGTATTCATATATATATATAAATGTGTGTAAAAAGTTTTATTTGTATATATATATATATATATATATATATATATATATATATATACATAGAGAGAGAGAGAGAGAGATAGATAGATAGATAGATAGATAGATAGATAGATAGATAGATAGATAGATAGATAGAGAAAGAGTGAGAGAAAGAGAGAGGAAGAGAGAATGAGAGAGATATTTATGGTAAGCCGATGAATGATATTCGAGAGTTAAAACAGCAAAATAATAATACTATTTAATATATCTTATTACGCCTTTCCATTCGTCGAAACAACCATGGCGAAGAAAGATATTAAAAGTCGGAATTTTCGGGCCCAAATATGTCCTTTCTCAACAAGAAATTAAAATAATGAAGTTATTATTCCAAAATAAATTTGTTTTACTATATGGTCACACAATAAAAGAGCGAAGTGCCCTTCAACGTAGAGAGTCTCTGAGTTAATTTATTACATGTATTTAAAACGGGAACTATTATAATAATATGTAAGTTGAACTATCATGCAGACTATAGTGATCTATCAAGCTTTCATTTATGTTTTAAATTGTAGTCGTTCTTTTAATTGTTACCAAAGGAATGAAGATAATTCGAATATATTTACTTGGATTAACGTGTCTCTCCTTTGTAACTTTGAAAACCTGTAGCTAAAGAATGATTCTAAATAAAGTGCTGTTTAATTTGCTATTGGTAAACAGCATGACAGAATGGGTTCGATAACATTGGGTAGCTATCGGTTTATGAGAAGGAAAACTCTGGTTTTAACACGTCCAATTACAGGTAAGTATTAGGGCAATCTGGCTCTGTAGCTATGATTGACAACCAGACTAACAGAAGGATGAACCAGAATTCAAATCCGGAGCAGGAGTCTTTAAGTCAGCCCGATGTCCTGTCCATTTTCTTTTGTGCAACTCCTGCGTCGTCGCTGGTTCCAAGTTTTATTGACCCCTGCTTTTCACTTGGTCAGAATTAGCGGCATGGAGAGAAAATATGAGCGGCATGGCTAACTGCCGATCTCTCATAACAAAGCCTGCACAGTCCTGTGCTCTTGAGAGAATATGACACTTCAATGCAGATCCATGACCTCTCGAGACCGACGGATGCCACCCCAAGTCAAAATAAACAGCCGCAGTAATATAAAATAAATAAATGGAGATTTTAGACCAAGAATTATAACGTGTATGGAATTGGCTAAAAACAATTGGCTTAAAAACATATATCGTTTATATTTTTAAAAAGAAGCTCCGATAATGAAACTAACTCATGAAAAAATGCTGTGTTATAAAGTTGGAAATATCTTCCAAAGAGATTCTTCTATAATAAATGTAATTGCCAGTCGGTTACTGCCATGCGTGATACACGTTTAGTCGATCATTTATCTTTCCATAGATGACTGACGAGGCAGATTTTTTCTCGCAGTAGGTTTCCATTTCTTTCTGCGGTAGACCAGTTACATCTAAGGCTATAGAACCCGAGCAGTCCTGCTATTTACCCACAGTTGGAGGGAGAAGAAGATTAATAACTTCCCTAAGGATATTGGCACGTAAGTGAATGTGATGGATTCGACTGGCTCTCGAACTTGTCTCTCCGAATTCCATATTCAAAATAATAACGTTATCCAAAATGTAAACTGCATAGGACTAAAAGGTACCGGATACAAACTACAAGACAAACTCAGGCTAGAGAGTTAGTGTTAATGTTGAGTGGTCCACCCCTTTTTATACAGATGGACTCACCCAGTGTAAAATTACACTACTGCCAATGAATACCCGAGGAGTCGAGTCGAGTCCAGAGTGACAGAGTAAAAGGTTGAGTTAACAGCGTTGTAGGAAGTCACCGTGAGTGAGTACGTAGACACAGTAAGAAGTCATATAGCGATACTTCAATACCAAAGACTATATATATATATATATATATATATATATATATATATATATATATATATATATATATATATATATATATATATATATATATATATATATATATATATATATATATTGCTACTAACCCGTATTCCTGGAACTACTAACCTGCATTGCCAGTTGGTATTATTAGGCTGGTGCAAAAATAATGCCGTAATAATGTCGTTTTTTGACGTATTTTTTAACGTCAAAAACGATATTATTACGTCATTATTTTTGCACCATCCTAATATTACGTTTATACATTATTTTCATATATTCATTCCTGGCGTTTGTTATTTATTGGTACCGGATTTCATCCCGGAATCCACAACAGTTAAAATGAATGAGAGTGTTGATAAGAACGAAAATTTAGTATGAATTGAAGATTACGAGGGTAAAGGGTATACAAACGACTAACCAATCCCTTGAAAACATAGTATTTTGAGTCGCATCTAGGTAGCATATTGTTCTACAATCTCCCATTTATTGGAGGAAAAACTATGCCAGGGAATTTTTGTTACGCGGGTGAAATGATAATGGTTCGTTCTGTGTAAGCAGGGGGACATTTGCTAAAAAAGGTCTTAACTGGCGTAAATTAAGACTGGAAATCCTCTTAACATTTGTCATGAAAATACGATAGAATAGCGAAAGCAATGCTGTGTTTGTGGGGAAAAAGTTTATAAATTTATCATTGTATATAATCCGGAGATTGGCTATTTTTTAAATGAGGTAATTAATAAAAAAAAAAAAAAATATTGCCAAAGAGTACAATACACTTAAAATAGTTTTGATTTTCAGAAAATTCTTCCTAAACTAACACACTTGCAATTACTTAATTGTAAAATAAGCGGTAGTCAATAAATGTACGTTATTAATACATCTCGATTTAAATCAAAGCATAAAGATCTCTTTTGATTCTTTTCAATCAGAAATTGGATAAGATGTTTTTCAAACTGCAACATAGATAGAATGGATTAGTCAAACGAGGCAATTCACTCATTCAATCTCCCTCCTCTTCTAAATCATTTTTTTCTTCTTTGTATCATGTTCTCAGTGCAAGTGTACCTGATTTTTGCTGTGTTTCTATTGAAAATCTTGTGAAGAATGCGAGATGGATGGGTTATTTGTATATCAGTGTAACGCTTATTTTTACTCGTTCCTGTATATATATATATATATATATATATATATATATATATATATATATATATATAATATAGTATAGGCGCAGTTCAATTTATAATTACATGAATCATTCATACAAAAAACAATTCTAGAAGTTAATGATTTAAATGGCGAGAATACATCTTCGCAAACAATTTTAATAAAGTACACTAACCCCGAACCTGTATATGAATGACATGATGCCTGTTTATAAATTCTAGATGCATAAGGTCTTTTTTTAGTTTTTACAAGCTTTCGTCTGTTCCTACAGACATCCTTAGTTATGGAAATAGATGTGTTCTTGTTATTTTTTTTACATCTCGGTAATAACAGGACAACGAAAATATGGATGTAATCCGAAAAATGCTTACAGAAATGTGATATCGTTTTGGAACGTGCGGTCGCCACGCTGAGTTTGAATTTCAAATTTTAAGATTGTGCGTTTTTGTACTAATATGGTAATAGGAGAATTCTATTGTACTGGTAGGTTTTTGCAGTCAATTTGGCAGGAAATATATTGTTCAATAATTACAGGAATATCACAATTATTATCCGAAAGTTCAACATATATAGACACACACACACCAAGTGTAAACGCAGAATAGTCCAAATCGTGAAACTGCATGATTATCCATCACACAAAATGTTTAATATATAAAAGAACACTAAACTAAGTCAGCTTTCTTTTTTCCTTTAGTCATTTGGCCGTCGTGATACCATTTTTGTAAGAATCGCTTAAAAAGCCTTTGAGTTATTCAGCTAAAAAAAGAGCAGGTTAAAATTGTTTCGTGTCTGGTCCACACTCTTCCACAATAAACCCTGACGAGAGGAAAGTGATCAGTCAGGCTTTCCACAATAGTAGCAATATTCATACCCTGGCTTCAATCTTCAAAGTCCATTCAATAACAACCAAGGGAACGGCGAATAAGTCTATAAAATATAACACAGTAGAGAGGAAAACTGGATCTGTAGGTCACAACAGGAAAAAGATCATTTCAACGTCGAGCTAAAGAGAATATTTAGAAAAGATAAAACTCAATTCATATGACGTTTATCACGGCTGAAAGCCCAAAGAAAACTTGAAAATGTAATCGTGAGGCACCTTGTTATTCTATGATAGAAGGTTAGAGACGGCGGAGTTCATATTGAATAATGTGGTAAATGATCCTGGAATTATATATATATATATATATATATATATATATATATATATATATATATATATATATATATATATATATGTATGCATGTATATGAATATTATTTACATCACCATCTTTGTCGCCATATTTATTACAACGTTTCGGGCGTTGTACGGTCTGGCCTTCTTCAGGTAGTTGGAATGTCGAACATAAACCTTTATTCCACTCACTGGGGTAGACTCTTCTAGATCCACGGGCCATATTTTAATGGATGTCAGTTATCTGTTACCTGAAATACGATGTTGCCCAACAGAATATCTTGCCGTAGACATAACCAGAGTTACAGTAGCAGGAAAAATGCTTCCTGTGAAAATCTAAACTACGACGAACGTGTTACTGAATACAGACAGTTCATTTGTATTCGTATATTCGTATAAAATACAAAATAACGAAGCATATATGCGTTTGGAAAAAATATGTCTCAACGATTAACGCATGCGCATTAGGGTAGGAAAAATCGACCGCGATATATTATTGATTGGATAAACTGGAAATATAAAGCAATTTTGCATTCTCATTAATTTTTCTTTGTCATTTTGGAATATGGCTGTTAGAGGTTCACTTTATTTTATCGTCTGCCATTATATACTTGACGCTTTTTGCAGCTTTCCACTTAGAAATGGAACACCATACACAGAGGCACAGACAGGCACACACAGGCACAGATATTTAAGGATATTGATATGTATGCGTTGTGTGGCTATTTTCGTTATATAGAAAGTTGCGGTTACATTCGAACACGCGAATACACACATGTGCATACACGCGCAAAAACACACACTTGTGTGTGTCGGTTGTATAGCGTTCGTGGGTCTCGGTTTGTGTATGTTCATTTCATTCATCCAAATCTCTTTCTCATAAAACAAAATATGGTTTCACAAGCATTATGCCGATTAAAAGCTTTAATGGTAAGAATGAAATAAAAAACAAACTGTGAGATTAAAAGCAGGAGATCAAAACCTTCAAAAATCAAAAATAACCAATATACCACGCACAAACGTATATATATATATATATATATATATATATATATATATATATATATATATATATATATATATATATATATATATATTTGGCAGAGTATATAAAAATAAGATAATTCACATAGCTTTTCAGCAAAGGACCCCTTTAATCAATCCCCTCTCAGCTTTCAGGTCACAATTGATACATCAAACGCCTTGTAAAGATGAAAGAAAATATCAGCTTTTTGAAATGTTTTTCAGTGTAAGGATTTATTTAACAATTTCACATTTTATTACATATACTTTCATTAAAATAATGGAGAATGCGAATTTATCAATTGAATTATTTTACAAATAAAAAAGCGGTTACTTATTGCGCTATTTTAAATAGCGTTTCATTTTTCTTACCTTCTCTGCCAATTATAATATCGTTGAACAAGAGACAGTGTTTACTAAAGCGACCAATAATTTTTTTTTCTTTTTTGGCTGCATAACAATATAAATCGTTTTAAAGAAAACAAATATAATTACTTTAAATATAGAAGACAAGTCGAAAGAATTGTACAGTGGCATAATTCGCCGATGAAAGAGCCTCATCTGAAAAAGAATTTTATTTCACAAAAACAAAATCAGCCTCAGGAAGAAAAGAAAAAAAACTCGTTCCAGTTAAGTGACTGATTGATTTATTTTTTATATTAACTTTTAATTCTTTTCGTTTTAGCTATTTATAATAAAAGTAATATATTCCATTTCTAAAAGGGAAAAATTAAAGTAAAAATCAAACTTTCAAATGTCTAACTTGAAGCACGTTTTGACTCGTTAAAAATTCATTCTAGCGAAATAAAATTCTTTACAATGACCCCGTTCATCGGACTAAACATGTCAGTGTGTCTTTTGGCAGCATGCTTGCATTAAGGCAAGTCTCATTGAATAATTTAGACCTGATTTGTCCGCTTACTTTCAGTGAGATACTTTCATATTCTCAGATGAGCTTTTTGGTGTCGGAATTAAAAGAGGGAAAATTACCGTGTTGATATATATTGTTTTAATCCGAGTAATTTTTGAAAAAGATGGAAGTAGTAAGAGAAACTATTAATGTAGACTTTAATATTTTAGTCTATTTTAAACATTTTAGAATATTTGTGCAGTATTTATAATTAATTTTGTACTTCGGAAATGTCCTAAAATGTTTACAATCGATAAACCGAAATATCAAGGTCTATATCAACGGTTTCGGCGCACCTCGACGTAGTGTAATGGTTAGCAAGCTTGTCTCGCTAGAACAATTATGACTGAGTAGTGAGTTCGATCCTCACTGGGTGCCCCATAATTTCGGCCTTGTGCCACATCTGAGCTACGCTTGGAAAATCTCTATATTAATAGTTTCTCCTACTATTGTCTTCCTTTTTTAACAAGAGCTCTCCACACATAGTTACTTTCCTCCTCTTGAGCGTAAATATACCCAGCATGGCACAAAAATTAGCGGTCATCACTCGACACATAGATTTATAACTTTCAGATGAATACAGCAATTTTGTCTTTGGAAATAATGAACTCTACATTTTTGTCTTAAAAAGCACACCGTGATGATGAGATTGGGTTAATGTCAAAAGTACTTGGGATACAACAATCGATATCAACACGGTAATTTTTCTCTCTTCTTTTAATACCAACACCAAAAGTATATGAACGGATCAAATTGAAAATAAGCAGGCAAATCTTGTCTAAATAATTCATTGAAAATTTCCGCAATATATATATATATATATATATATATATATATATATATATATAATTTGACATGAAGTTAGTCGAGAATGCAACAATTACGCAGGGGCTAGAGGGAGTGAAACGAAAACTGACTGAGTAGAGGAAGATTGATAAATGACAAAATATGAATAAGGATTCAAAGAGATAGAAGATGGCGATTGACGTTGCATTTAAATTTAGGATTGTAGTTACAAGGGAAGTGAGTAAGTGGAATGGAGTTCCACAGTCGAGAAATGCAAGTAAAAAACTATTGGGGTAGAAATGGCGGAGGCATTTATCTATTTCAACCGCAAAAGGGCCGGACTAAGGTGCCAATCTAGTGGCACACTTAAATGTATGCAATCAGCGCACCAGAGAAAAAAGCTCGTCTATATATGCATAAAGTGAGCCGTTATGAGGCGAGAATTGGAATCTGTCCAAGACCTATTAGGATACTAGCAAACTTGCAATATTTGTGGAAAAGTTACCCTAGTTTAGCTAGTCACATGAGATCATACCAGAGAGTCCAGGTGCAAACTACTGTGAATGCAACCCTAGAGAAAGACCTACAGGTTACCTGTATGACATTCGTGACGCGGTTTAAAACTCCCTTGCTAAATTCAAGCGGCACATGATTATACAGTTGGGCTGGCGTGTTTCCAACAAAGTTAATATAAACTTTATGCTTCTCACGTGTATAAGAGAAGTTGTAAAAGCGAAGCTGTCCTGAAGAATGAATTACGGCTTCCTAGAAGAGCATAATCTCAATTAAAAAAGATGGAAGGAAATTTCTGACCGAAAAAAAACAAATAAAGCGACGGCCTTCTTCTGCAAAGAAGTGACAATCAATATATATATATATATATATATATATATATATATATATATATATATATATATATGATTAAACCGTCAATACACGAAGAAAATGTAACAACAAAAATATGACCCCCTTGAAATTGGTTAAAGATGTGGGCGAATGTGCTTGGGGTAGAAAATATGGAAAATCACACTCATCAACGGAATACATAAAAACGTCGCAAAAATAAATAAAAGAATAAAATTTTGTTCAAACGAACGATGTTTAAAAGGAGAGGTTGCCACCATATATACATTAATACATATAGAGAGAGAGATAGATAGATAGATAGTCATTCATGGAAAGACTGTTTCGCTCTTCTTCCGTGTGTCTAGAAGTACGACTGGGTCAAGCCGGGATCGAAACCCGACTGATTTGACACCAGTCAGATATCTTAGTTCTAGGTCATTGCCCTTTGGCAGAAACCAGGTAATTTTAACTTCTTTCTCTTTCTTTCTTTCTCTCTCTCTCTCTCTCTCTCTCTCTCTCTCTCTCTCTCTCTCTCTCTCTCTCTATATATATATATATATATATATATATATATATATATATATATATATATATATATATATATACATATATATATATATATATATATATACATATATATATATATATATATATATACATATATATATATATATACATATATATACATATATATATATACATATATATACATATATATATATATATATATATATATATATATATATATATATATATATGGTTTTTCAAAAAGTATACGCAAAAATCATCACGTGATGTGTCAAAAACGAAAAAATTTACAAACCTCTAGAATGAACACATGTGTTGTATATACATTCAAGTTTCATTTGATGTTTTATAAGTGCTCAATGTGGCCACCACCGGCAGCGTGGACAACATCAAGCCGAAATGAGAATTCCTCCCAAACGCGCCTCAGCACCGTGTTGATTGCAGCTGTTATTCGATCTTTCAAGTCATCAATACTTGCTGGAAGTGCTGGAACATAAACTTGGTCTTTAACATACCCCCATAAGAAAAAGTCACACACAGTTAGGTCCGGGGATCTGACAGGCCAAACACAGAGAGCAAGGTCTTTAGCACCTCTCCTCCCAATCTATCGCTGAGGCATGTTTTCATTCAGATAAGCTCTAACCCCGAGATGCCAATGGGGTGGTGATCCATCTTCCTGAAAAATGAAGTCATTCGAATCTGCTTGCAGTAAATTGAATGGCCAGTTTTGGAGCATTTTGAGATAGTTTCATGTGGGTGCTCTGTTCCCCAAATGCGCACATTGTAACGATTGACTGTGCCTCTCAAATGGAAAAAAATCGCTTCATCACCAAAAACTAAACGTGAAAAGAGAGTTTCATCACCTTCCCCCATATCCAGCGTTGACTCAGAGAATGTCCTCCGCATCACCTTGTCATCATTAGTAAGAGCTTGGACGAGGCTTAGTTTGTATATTTTAATGTGTAATCGTCTCTTTAAAACACGCCAGACAGTGGTATGAGGTATGGCAAGCTGAAGACTTGCTCGACGTACGGACTTACATGAGCTGCTCTCAAATGCATCATGAATCCTCTCCACTTGCTCCTCTGTAACACGTGGTCTTCCAGGACTCTTTCCTTTGCACAGGTACCCACTCTCTTTAAACTGTCTAACCCACCGTCGAATGCTCTCACGATGAGGCGGATCAATGCCGAATTTTGTTCTGAAAGCACGCTGCACCGTGACAATGGCGTTTGTTTTCGCGAACTCAACCAAGCAAAACGCCTTCTGCTGAGGAATCGCCATTTTGATTGATCTTCCCACAATTCAGCTGTACCGGAAGTTATACTAACGACAGCGGTGAAACTGGCACCCAATCAAACTTTGATAAGTACTCTATCAAATAACCACTGATTCAGTCCACTACAATGCTATAGACCTGAAAAAACAGTGTAATGATTCTGGTGTATTCTTTTTGAAACACCCTGTATATAAATTTTTCCGTAAGAGCATCAGGTGTTATTTCAGTCTCATTTCTGTAGGTCTATCACTATCGTTTCTCTAACTTCTCTCTAGGCTTTGCTTATTTCATTTGTATACAGTAGGCATCAGACATTTACTCCATTTGTATCCTGGTCAACTCAATTGTTGTTTCTTAGGCACTTTTATGAAGTTGGGCCTTAAATAACATTTTTTCATTGTTTATCCGAAAAAAATCTCTCGAAAAGTTTCGATATTCATTTTCTGTTATTTAATTTGTAGCCGAGAGATATTATATTGTACCACACGTGTAATACATTAATACCTTCTTGATAGTCTCGGATATTTAGTTGAATAATCCGAAATTCAATAAAAATAACCTTACGTATTCTGATTTAATAATTACTTACGGCAAACACTGGTAGTAGGATCATATGTAGCCATTATTTGTATTCTTAAATTCTGTTATTTCCATGCTGATAATCTTCGGTATCCATTCACTAACGTTTCAGCGTTATTCTCTGTTGAAAATTATAAAAAATGTTTTCCTTAAAACAGTGTATGAGAAAATTAGATTTTCTCAAATATTCTAGCTAATCGATTTTTCCAGTACGTTCTGTAATTCAATATAGTTGAATTGAGAGAAGAAAAATATATGTATTTACACTACAGCGAAAAAGTTTGAAGCGAATCTCAGTATTGGCATTGGATGAACTTGACAGAAGAGTGGAAAAAATGAAGAATACTCTCAGAATCATTTAAAAATGAATGGAGTCAAGTATCAAAATTATAATTTGAGAAACTTTTGCTACGAATGCCAAAAATTCGTGCTGCAGTAATTATGACTAAAGGCGAATATTTTAACGAGAGCAAGATCTAATCATATTTTTTTTCTTTTTGTCCTAGTAAAGTTTCTAATTAAAAAAAAAGTCTCTCACTTTCATTTAACCATGTATAACAATTTTCTCTTCCACTTACATGCGCTAACATTGCCTGACGCTGCTCTTGAAAGAGTCCATGAGATTTTTGTTAGTTGCTAAATATTTATTATTTTAATTTTCTAGAAACAATCGATATGGTTTGATAAACCATCGTCTTCTTTAGGATTCATAGAATTTATTCTTTTGGAACAATTTTTAACAATTTACTGTGTGCATATAATTGTTTAGTCATTTCCGAATGTGTTGGACGCCATACAATTTTACCTATGTAGATATTTAAAATACGGTATGATAAATAACAAAAAATGGTACAAATTACAGGTTACAGCCTAAATTATTATCAATGCCCAATATCCCCAGCAAAATGTACAATGGGTATTCATTGGATAAAATAATTCAGTTAAGTTTAAATAAACCTAAGATATGATTTCTCCTGCCATGAAATATTAACGCCAATATCTGTATTAGATTGTTCAGTAATACTGTCCGATAATGGAATAGGCTTTTTAATTTTGTTCTAATATAATATCATAATGATTTCAAAAAAATATATTGTTGCAACCGAGTAAATGGTTAATAAATAACAAAAGAGATTGCAGATAATTTATGGATTAAACAGAAGAGTATTACACGAATGTGTGTCGCTTGACCAGCGTTCAATGTGTACTACTGTTATATTTAACAGTATCCCCCGCACGGAATGTATGTGACACAAGGCCGAGTTAAACGTGGGTTAATCCCAGTCAGTAGGCTCGGCCCAATATATTCCCTTTGAAACCGCCTAGACGGGTTCAGGGCCTGTCTATCCCCGGACTAACGTTTTACCCATCGTCAAATCTTCATCCAAGTTCCTCTCCGCCGAGGCGGGGAGTTTGACAGTCATGAACAGTCTGTTCGACTGTTCTCCCTAGGCTTACTTTCCAACTATTTTTATATGAAGTGGAAGAGTCCACAATAGGCTCATTAGAGGGAGGACACCACAAGATATAATACTCGTTCCTAATGATTAATGTGATCATTTTATTAATTGTATTTAAATCTCTTTCAGAATTTAATTTAACGTTACATACACCTGATCTTGAACATAAAAAAGGAGAGATGAGTTTGATTCTTTTGCAGAAGTTAAAGAATGGTCATATTGAATCTCAGCCTAATGCCAACATAAACAGAACAGGAAGTGAAGGATACACTCTTACTCGTACAGTATGGTGCTAGTTTCTGGTGTTCCTCAGAGGCGATAAATGTCTTCAAGATCAAGGTGGTAGAGGACGTCCATCTGCAATCGACAATTACCATATGAAAACATTAGTCGAAACAAACCAACGTCAAAGTGTCAGAGAAATGTCACAGATCATGGATGACAGTATTCTAACTATATCTAAATCATCCCACGAAAATTGACAAGGTGAAAACATTCGATAAATGTGTTCCACATTAATTCATTGAAAATCAAAGAATTGATTTTGATGTGTGCCTGATTCTGGATCAGCGAAATTCGAATAATTCTTTCTTCGATCGAATTGTGTCATGTGATACGAAATAAATAATTTAAGATAAGTGGATGTATCAACACGATTGGCACCAGTAGACATTCCAAAACTGAAATTACAACACAAGATAATAGTGTATTTTTGCTTCTACGCCATTGGGGTTAAATATAACAATTTTCAAGAATCTAACCCAAACAACATTGCTGATATTTACAGTCAGAAATTGGGTGAAATGCGCATTTAGTTGAGACAAATGAGATCGGCACTATTTAATCGACGACAATCATTACCCAATCGTTGCCAGGATGAGACTGCACACGTTCAGCGATTTGGGATGCCAGACATTGCTGCATACGCGAAATTCCCCTGATATCACCGCAACAGACTATATGCCAATATATCAAACAGATGATTACACTTACCTACAAATACTAGGAAAAATACATTTCTTAAGTAAAACAAAAAAAAAACGTTTAAATAATATTCAGGAACTACATTAAAAGGTGACTTGGCGTCAAATCATTCAGTCTTTATAGTAAATATATAAATATTCTTACAATTTGATGGCAGAAATATATAAATGACCATGGTTACTATTTGACTGATTTAAACACTGTGTGACTATATTAATTCAAGAATAAAATTGTGTTAATATATCGGATATTATTTTCTGAACAATCTTATATAAAAGAGATTATGTTGAAAATTTAAATTCGATGTAACTCGTGATCTTCTCTCTCCTTGAAGTCTGTTTCTTTATTGTCCACTGCGTTTCTATCATTCTCAGTAACACTTTTCATTCTGGTAGATTTTATTACTTGGTGTAAAACGATTAAATAATTCAAAGCAAATGTTTTTTCGTCATTGCACGCATTGGTATGCATAGAGAAATACAGTGTAACAATCATGGCCACTGCCTCTATATTTCTGTTATAAATGATTTAAACACAGTTAAAATACATTAAATGAGGAATAAAATTAGATTCGAAAATCGGACATTATTTTCCGAACGACCTGCTACATGAAGATTAAATACGCCGTTCGAATAAATCAGACGATTTGGTAGCGTTTGGTATGTATCATTGTCTAGTTAATCAATTGAATCTTTCAAATTGGTCTCCATGAATCTTCGTACATTTTTCGCATTATTGTGAAACTGGCTTCGTGGTAAGTCTTTTCAATGATATTAAGCTGGTTACGTTTCCGAAAATTGTTAGAGAAGGTTATTATTTAATATTCGAAGTTTCTGCCAGTTTCTCTTCTCGTTGATAATTCAAAAGATATTCTGGCCATTTTAAACCGACTCTGAAATGTTTTCTTCTGCGCAAATTAGGGGAAATTATAGTCCAGGAAATTTCCTTGTACATTAATTCAATCATAAATAAATGCACGGGATAACAATTCTAGGTGAATGCGTAAAAAGTATTTCGGTTATTAGACAGCAGACAGAGATTCTAACATCAATCTCTAATAAGAAAGATGTTAGCTCAAAGACATTATTTGAACGACTCATAAAATCTTCAATCCTTCTGCGAACAGAAGCACACACACAGAAACATACATACACACACACATACAAATATACACACATATACACACACTCACAAACCCATATATATGTCTATCTATAGAGAATAATATGTCTACAGGAATTGTATGAAATTGTAACTACAGTGTAACCCGGATATAAGAGAGTTGTCGGGACCGGGGAAGAAGTATCCTATATCCGGGTTTCTCTTATAACCCGGTTTGGTCTATTTTGTTTAGGTAAGTATGTCTCTAATTTGGGACCAGAGAAAATCTATCTTATATCCGTGTTTCTCTTATATCCGAGTCTCTTATATCCGGGTTACACTGTATATAAACAATATTTTGTGGTACATATTTATGTAATAATGGATTTATTTCACTGGACGAATATTTCTATTAATCAAACGATAGTGGATTTAGGTTAAGAGAGTGGAAATTGTTGCGATATTTTAGAGTAAATATTTTGATGTAAATTATTTCATCTTCTATTTCAATATATATACATACATACATATATATATATATATATATATATATATATATATATATATATATATATATATATATATATATATATATATATATATATATATATATTTGTATTCGAGATTAAAACAGCATTTTCCGGCCCAGGATTTTGAATCCGTCCTCCAGGAATAGCCAACTGACTAACAGTTCTGGTTGTGCTATTGCTGAACATTTAATAAATAGAAGGAAATGTGTGGAAAATTTTAGTGGTGACCAATTTATAATTTTATCTAGGTCCCACTCTACATTTCATCTCAAGGTTTTAGAGTCCTTGTATATCAGATTCCGTGAGCCTTCGCTTTGTAAACAGGGGGAATGCTTGCTGGGTCTGCATATTATTGGACTCTAGTTTCTTGAAATTCATAACCCCCCCCCCCATTGGATTACATTCGTTAATTAAAATTAATTTACACGCTTTTAAATTCCCAGAAAAATAAACTTGATAAGTCCTGGGACAAAACCGGTTGTTTTTATTTTAGCTTTTGCTTTTAAAAATGCCTTCTAAATATTGACTTTTCCTATCTATTAATAAATTCTGTACCACGAAAAACACCAAGGAATATGAGAACCAGGGGTTCGATATCAAGTCTATATAAATATATATATATATATATATATATATATATATATATATATATATATATATATATATATATATATATACACATATACATATATATATATACACATATACATATATATATATATATACACATATACATATATATATATATATATATATATATACACATATATATATATATATACACATATACATATATATATATATATATATATACATATATATATATACACATATATACACATATACATATATATATATATATATACACACACACACACACATATATATATATATATATATATATATATATATATTACGTGGAACTAGAACAGTCTACCACAGTGAGCGAAATAAATGGTTCAGTTCGACATTCAAACGACCTGAAGAAAGCCGGAGCGTACAACGGCCGAAACGTTGTGATAAAGATGATGACAATAGTCCGAATAATGTAAGTAGTGTTTGAAGAATGTATATATATATATAATTTATTTATTCCCACTGAATATATATATATATATATATAATTTTTAATGTTTCTAAAAGTTTATTGTGTATATACTCATTAAAATACATCATATGCAATACATATATTATTATTCAATTCATACACACACGGACACTCACACACACATATATATATATGTCTGTGTCTGTCTGTTTGAATATTTCATTTATTACTCAGTTCTCTACTCTTGCGCCATTAAAATGCATGTCAAATTATGGTGTGTCGGTACCTCACATCTTAATCCGTACAAAAATGACCAAATTTTCTACTTAATAACTATGAGTCAATTGGACGTCTTAGAAAATTTCCCACGTTGATAATATAGATGGATAAAATAATATTTATCTCTTTTACTAACCTAAATCAAGATATACCAAGCAGATTCTAATGAGTTGGAGAAAACCATAAAAAAGTTAATTCCTGCGAAATTGCACTACTATAAACCATGTTCGTTTCTTCCGTTAAAAATAATGTCTTTAATCAGGTCAAATAACTTTCCGTTTATTATAGCTAACTTTTATAAAACGTTGGATTTTATTTTTCTACTTTTAATTCCTTTTATATGCAGGATATTTAAATCCAGATTTTTTTTATTTTTTTACAATTTAATAATTTTTTTGTTTTTAGATAAATATTATTTCGTGATACAAGTTTTAGTAATTAACCCATAGATGGGAGAGAACAGGTGGATCAATACATTTTCTAAAGTATTGACTTGTAAGTGAATATAATGAACTTACCAATATTTGAAACATGGCTCACCGATTAAAAATTCCAGACCATTATCAATTACAACACTTGCACATCCAAATTTACTGTCCCTTTATTCCCAAGCGGTCACCCAATCTAGATAATGTCCAGTCTCGACGTTCCTTAACTTTGATGACCGTAAGACAGTGAATTTAGAGATTGTCACACAAAAATAAAAAGACAATGAAAATTTTCACCGAATCGACACCAATCAATTGATTAATATGAATAAATGTTTGATTTATTTATTTTTTATGTCCATAAATTAATACTTGTAGTAAAATCCCAGGGTAATCGTTAGAGAAAATGAAGCGAGGCAAAAATTACGAAAATTACCATACTGGTTAGAAGTATGGCAATTCGGAATGAATGGAAATATTTCAAACCCGTGAGCGTAGAATCATACGTGTAATGGATTCTACTAAAGTTTTAATATAAGAGAAAACGTTACGAACAGTCAGTAGATTTCTACCTATAGAGAAAGTAATACGCTTTAAGCTCCTAGATTCATTGACATGCTATGTTCTCATCAAAGTGAGATAATATTCCATGTGTAGATTACAAATAACTGCTCGACTGATAAATATCCGACTTTTTTAAGATCTTCTCAAATTCACCTTCTCCAAGAAACGGTCACTACTATGTTTCTTGATAAAAAGCAAGTGAAATGCAATCTAAAGAAAAGTGTCCATACTTAATTTAGTGTGCAACGCAAATAGAATGAACGAGTTCTGATAGAGTACATGAACCCGTAGATGTGTCGCAAGGTAACAGTACCATTTCTACTGAAATAATCATATAAGACGTATTTCTCAAATCTAGATATATGCCGGAAACTTCTTCGAGGAAGTTAAAAAAAATAAGCTGAAAATGCTACGGAAAGCCAAAAGAAATATATCTACATAAGAGTTCTCATGTTTCAAAAACGAGAGCCGAAACCATCAATATAATTATTAAAATTAAGTTGAATCAAGGTGTCGGGTCCCGTTTCATCTTCAAGCGAAAATTTATGAATAAGCTATCTTGTGGTTTGCGCCTGTTTATGTGTATGGTCCATTGCAAAATTAATTACTATGGAAACAGCTAGGCCCGCGCAAACCACAAGATAGCTTATTCCTAAATTTTCACTTGAAGATGAAACGGGACCCAACACCTTGATTCAACTTAATTTTAATAATTATATTGATGGTTTCGGCTCTCGTTTTTGAAACATGAGAACTCTTATGTAGCGAAGGAGTCATATTTTTTTAAAAAGTATTATAATATAAGCTCTACTTATGTATGGAGCACTGTCTTCTTAAAAATAAAAATAAAAACAAAAATACGAAGGAACTCTGTATTATTCACCTGACGTGTCCCTTCCTATTTTTCTGCATACTTGCGCGCACACACACACACACACCCACACACACACACACATATATATATATATATATATGTATATATATATATATATATATATGTCCAATGGGAAAAACAGGGGTACACAGTCCAATAGGCAAATCAATTCTACAAATACTATATCCCTTCTTCAATTTCAGGTAAGCAACTCCTCTCGCTAAAAAGGGACAATACTTATTTATACAATGTATAAAATGTGGCACAAGGCCTAAAAGGGGGATGGGGAATGACGGTCTTCTTCTGTCTTAAATCTAAACTTAGCTAGTCCCAGACACGGACCCAAATATACTAACAATATTCCAATCACCAAAACAACACATTCACGCCTACCTTTCTTACTACGTCCACCATAATACCTCAAATTCTCTATGAAGTCCTAACTAGTCCCCTTATGTACAAATATTGTTTGTGGGGGGAGGGTCAATAAAATAAGAATTTTTAAAAGATCCCCATATGAGTATTTACAATATGACTTAAATATTTACAATAAAACTAAACAAAACTGTGTTAGTAATAAAAAAACCCACAAACCATAAATGTGGCAGAAACATCAGTTAACTAGACGAAATCAATGCGGGACTAAGAAAAATAAAAAAATACATTCATTCCTCCAAGCATTCACACAGACACAGACACACACACATTCATACACAACAACTAAAAAGGGACAGCCGTTTGAACGCGGGTGCCGTGCTTTTATACACCTGACGAGCCATTGAACGCCAAGAACCAGACAATAAAGTGGCTACAAGCGAAATCACCACTTTCATCCACACAAAATGATGCCCGATTCAGCTTCAGTCCAAAGCTCGTTAATTCGCCGTCTCCCCCAACTCCATTGTAAAACATACACACGACTCTGGCCCTTTTGGGCCGCCGAGGTTAATCTCCGCTACAGGTGGATGAAAAAGGAAGTATATAGAAATGAACGTCAATTTCAAATTGTGCATGACCTTCTGTGAAGCCATCTACTCCACTAGAAATAACATTCCAGCCAACCTTCTACCTACGTTTCTATCGACCATGCTTATCCGAATTTTTGAAGTATATGATGGATGTGCAACTCACTATTGAGACATCTTATTGGGCGATTCCTATGCTGTTTAACACGTGTTTATTTGTGGTCTTAAACATTTGACCAGCTAATATTTATCCCAATTTCTCAGTATTCATATTTTACTATGAAATGATAAAAGAGTTTTTCATTTTTATTTTCTCTTTTCTTATTTTTATTTGGCGAAACTCTATTCAAATATGTTGTTGAGTCTAACAAAGAAAACAATGGATTTTCTTTATGTAGATTCGCATTATGAATTTGGCCAGCGGTGTATATCCATATATTTATACAAGATGGGTTAAAGATAAGATGAAATAAGACGTTCGTGTAAATATTTGGTATTCATTTGACTGGCGGTTGGGAAGTATCAAAGATTTATCCAAACAGTTATCACTCTTTCTAGTATTGATGAAAATTGCCTTCCCAAAGTTTATACTGTAGATAATCCAACATCCTGAATAAGGAAAATTCTTTCTTAAAAATGCGTTTATTTATTTCCTGAATATTTCGGACTATTTCCTGCTTCCGGTGGAAATTTAAATTTAAATTTCCAGTGTCTGAGTGCTTACGGCATTTATAAGCCATTATCAAATATTCAAAATGTTTTTTCTGCGATAGAAAATTTCCACGCTTTCGAATATGTGGGGCTTCGTGCGTCATGTGAGTTTTTTTTTTTTTTTTATCGCGGCGTGTTCACGTGACAATTTTTTGTGTGTTGTATAATGTGTGCGTGAATATATATATACATATATATATATATATATATATATATATATATATATATATATATATATATATATATATATGTATGTATGTATGTATGTATGTATATATATATACACACACACATTGTGTGTACGTCTTTGTGTGCA